>ML788280.1:59594-111667 GCA_009831015.1 Picea engelmannii | reverse complement strand
AAAACTCATACCATTATACATCAAACAAACTTGGGTCCATTACCCAAACCTTTATGCTACCAGAATTCGCTACCAGACTTTCTTCAAGGGTTGACATCAATGAAAACCAACCCAATTAATCAACAGTTATTGTACTTGTTTTAAAAGGGTCAGAAAGTCACAAAAATAAGCATTCTTTGTGAGTCTATCAACCACCACCACGAGGGAATTCTTCCCTTCAAACTTTGGTAGATCTATGATAAACTCCACTGAGACCTCTTTCCAATATTGACTTGGTATGGCTAAAAGTTCTAGAAGACCTGAGGTATTAATTGTCTCTACTTGTTCTATTAGCTAACCAAACATTATGCCACAAACTTTTGAACATTGGATTTAATACCTTCTGAGAAAATTTCCTTCCTAATCATGTGGTAAGTTTTCATAAATCCTGAGTGTCCACCTATAGGAGAAGTGTGTAGTTCCAAAAGGACCTATTTGAGTTTAGAATTCTTACATAGATATAGGTGATCCTTATACCAAAGTGAATCAATCTTTCGTGCAAATGTATTTGGTGCAATAGGGTCCTATTGTAGTTGTCGAATGAGCTTACATACCTTCTGGTCCTGTTGTCATTCTATCCTTGCTTCTTCCACCCAATATTATTGTAGGATGGAAATAACACATTGTAAAGCTTCAATGTCTTCTTCTTTCCTTGAAAGTGCATCCACCACCACATTTTTCCCTTTTTTGTACATAATTTCAAAGTCGTAACGTAGCACCTTTGTAATCCATTTTTGTTGCTCTTCTAAAGATAGTTGTTGTTCCAAGAAGCACTTTATACTATAATGATTTATTTTTATCTTGAAGTGTCTTCTTATTAGGTAAGGGTTTCATTGCTTAAATATACGCAATATGGCCAAATTTAGGTTCTCATAAATGGGCATAATTTATTTCATTTAAGTTAGTGGCTATCAAAGGCAAGGGACCTTCCTTATTACATTAAAATTGCACCAATTCCATGCCCCAAGGAATCGCACTCCACAATAAAGGTTTGTGTGAAGTTAGGTGTGTCTATGACATGACTTCTACTATTGTCTTCTTAAATTTTTTGAAATCTTGGATTGCCTCTTGAGTCTAAGAAACTACATCCATTTTCAATAACATTGTTAGAGGTGCTACTATTCGACCATAATTCTTAACAAATTAGTGTTAAAATCTTTTCAATCCTAAGAATCCTCTAATATTATTCAAGGTTTTGGGAATTGGTTATTCCATCATAGCTTTAATTTTGTTAAGATCCACTTTGACATCCTCACTAGATACAATATGACCCAAATATTCCACTTCCAAAACCCCAAAGGAACGCTTGGAAGGATTTACGTATAATTGTTTCTCCTTCAATAGTTTTAAGACTATGTCAACATGGTGTACATGCTTTTCCGAAGATTTGGTGTAGATTAGAATATCATCAAAAAACACTAACACGGATTTTATGAGGAGGGGCTTGAAAATAGAATTCACCAAGCCTTGAAATGTGGAAGGTGTGTTCTTAATGCCAAAAGGCATCACCAAAAACTCATAATTACTTGTTAGGATAAACTTGACTCGGTGAAAGAGTGAAATTTTTTAGGACAATGGTGGTGTTTTTGTGCACATGGTATTGGTGACATGTGGTCTTAAGCCAATGTATTACATGTAATGAAAGCCAATAAATTTCTAGTGATACTCTATTGTAATGTGTCAAGAGTTGAGAGGTGAAGGATCACTTGGTCAGGGCCAAGAGATTGGCCAACTTGGTCAGTTTTGGCCAAGGGAAATACTAGATCTATTGTTGGATGGTTTTCCCATAAGGTTTTTCTAGGGTAAATCTTGTGTTATGTATCTGTGTTGTTGCGATGGTCTAGTTTTTTTTATTTCTTTCACATTTTTATTTCCTAACAATTGGTAGCAAAGCGATGATCGACGATGATGAAAATAAATACATGGTTGTCGGAGTATAGAGCTAGGGTTTAAATCCCTATGGGACATTGAAGGCCACGGGAGACTTAAAGAGTAGAAGGCAAGTCGCATGTGGATGGTGAAGCCATGGGAGCTAGGTGCATGTGCCTGTAGAGGGCTTGAAGGTGAGTGGTGAAGGATCACTTGGCCAGTTTGTCTTGGAGTGTGTGAAGGATATATGGCATGGATGCTTGGATATGATGGATGGATATGTCAAGTGTGTTTGGATTTGTTGTTTGGTTGCAAATATACCACGAAGTGATCATCAAGAGCTATAGGAATGAACAGGTGAGAGGATGGTGGTTAGGATAGAAAAAAATGAAAAAATAAATAAAATTGTTCGAGTTGAATTTAAATGAGAAGATGACTATAAGACTCGGTTAGGCATGTGTACACTAGGTTTGAAATTTCATCAGTAAATTCTAGATGTATACCTAGGTGATAGGGGGGAGCATGCAGGATTCCCAGATACCTTGACTTTTAGGGAGGTTTGGCTATATTTGGCCATGGGAAATCCCAAGTMAAGTTTAAAGGGGGGAATGTCARGATAAAMTTGACTCAGTGAAAGATTCAAAGTTGTTAGGTCAACARCGGTGGTTTCAGGCACATGGTATTAATGGCATGTGGTATTGAGCCCATGGATTACATGTAATGAAAGACTATAAAATTTTGGTGATACTCCATTGTAATTTGTCAAGAGTTGAGCGGTGAAGGCTCACTTGGTCAGGGCCAAGAGATTGGTTGACTTGGTCGGGTTTGGCCAAGGGAAATAATAGATCTATTGTTGGATGGTTTTTCCCATAAGGTTTTCCAAGGTAAATCTTGTGTGATTTATGTGTGTTGTTGCTATGGTCTTGGTATATTTATTTATCTCATGTTTTTATTTCCTAACATTAGTAAGGCCAAAAGGAATCACCAAAAACTCATAATGACTTTCATGTGTTATAAATGTTGTTTTGGGGATGTCTTCTTCCCTCATTCTAATATGATGATATCCTAAACAAAGATCCAACTTTGTAAAGAAAATTCATCCCTGCAACTCATTTAAAAATGCATAAATGATAGGAATATGAAACTCATATTTAATGGTGATCTTGTTGAGATATCTATAATTTAGACACATTCACCATGAATGATCCTTTTTGTAAACCATTACCACTGGTGAAGAGAAAGCACTTTGGCTAGGTCAAATTTCAGCCTCTAACATCCTTCAACCATACACCCAATCTCACTCTTATGGGAATAGGGGTATCTGTAAGGCCTGATGTTAGGTGGAAGGATACTCAATATCAAGTGAATAGTGTGACCATAATCTTTAGAAGGTGGAATACCTTTCTACATCTCTGCAAATACCTTGGAATGATTGTTAATAACTCTTTGGAGATCCAAGGGAACAAAGGGTTTAGGTGTTTGAACATCTAGTGAGCACAATTATGTAATTATACCATGGTGTTATTTCTTTAGCAATTTACCATGTTGTAAGAGCTTACGGATTTAGACAGTTTCTCGTTTATACCTCCAAGTTTAATTTCCTTTCCTTTTGAAGAAAATCTCAAGAAAAGATATTGAAAATTAAAATCCATTATTCCTAGCGATTGTAACCATGGACCTTTAAGACCACATGAACACCACCTATTTGGATTGAAATCATTGGGATATCTAGGAAGTACTCCCCATAGAGAGATTAATACTATAGCACTTCCTTGAAAAATTTATGATACCTCCATCCCCAATAATTACTCAAAATTGTGATGTTGGATCTGTAAAGTAATTAAGAAGTTTGGCTAATTTGCATTTAATGAAGTTATGGGTATTGCTAGAATCAATCAACATTGTTATTTTTTTTTATGTATCCTTCTATTTTAAAAGTTTGAGGAGTGATAATTCTAGTCAAAGCATGAAAAATATGGTTGGAATAGTCTCTTCTAGTTCTAGATCTTGAGAAGTTTATAGTTACTTTTCTTCTTCCTCTTCACAATCTATGTAGAATAATTTCTTCTCACCACATGTATGCCCCTTACTATACTTGTTGTCATAATTGAACATATTCCTTTACTATTCTTACATCCAGTTGTTGAGGTTTCAACTTTGTAGATTGAGTGAGGTTACAAGTGGGAGCATTGTGCTCTATAGTTGTTACACAGGTGTTAGTGGCAACCCTTCTCGTAGCCATATTTTTACTTTCAAATTTTATTGCCCTACCGAAAGCTTCTCCAAGTATTTCGGCTCCACGAGATACACCTCATGTTGAATGCTCTCCTTTAAAGTGCACATAAAGAGATCCAACAATTTATCCTCCAAAATTTTCTTCACTCTAAGACTCAACTTTTGAAATTGTTGAATTTGCTCTGTAACTAGACCTCATTTCCCAAGACTTATCAATTGCATAAAGAAAGTGATTCTCTTAATATCCACATAAGGTGTTATCAAGTTATCCATAGAAATAGAACAAGAGAGAATAAACTCTTTATTATGATCACAAAGCCATTGGTACCAAACAAATTGAGCGGGTTATAAATACAAGGATGCAATAGTTAATACATTTCATAAAGTTGGCACTTAGTGTAGATCAAAGAATTTCTCTATGTGGAATATCAATGTTATGGGATCATTACCATTAAAGTTCCTCATATTGATATTGGGAATGAAGTATTTCCTTGGTCCTGAGTTGAACCCATAATGATGTGGATCTTGGAGTGATGAATGCTTAGGTGTTCGAGACTCAAACCTCTTGTACTCCAAACGTGTTAAAATTTACTCCATATGTAATTGGGAATTAACTAACTTGTTCTCCTTATCCTCTTCTCAATGAGGTGAATTTAGGGTTCATCTTAACTTCTTCAAAACATCTCCCTTTATGTCTTTGTGATATTCTAATTTGTTGGTCATCTATTTTAGTTTGTTTTTTTTATTTTCTTTGAGATCATTTTTAAATCCTAGAGTTTTATTTTACTTACCAATTTTATGATGTCGACATTTCTTGCCAAGTATATTCTAGGCCCTTGATTCTCTCTTTAAACTTGGACAACTTAAATTATGCCTCTTCATTGTCTTCTTATGTCAAGGATGTGCCTTTGAAATATTTCTGGGAGTTGCATTTTATCTACTACATCTTGAGATGATGAGCATAGGGTTTTGGAGACTATTTTTCCATCCAAAATTCAATCTATTGTAAATTCTCCAATTCTAATCTTCTTCTATTGAAAATTGTACAAAATATATGTTGAGACTTCCTCTTCAATATGCCACTGATATCCTACAATTTGGAGCCTCCAAGAGAAAGTTATGGTTGAATTACTAGAACTTGGTGTTTTTACTCTATTTCAGTTGAGTGAACTTTTACAATATTCCACATCACCATCATCAAGAACTTTTCCTCTCACAAGAGGTATTTCACCCCCATGATTGGTAGCCCCAAGATCCCGTAATCTTCCAAATCACCTCACAACACTCTCTCCAGATCACCAATAGTGTCAATGCCAACGAGGTGGCATTGTGGGCCCATCATCCATATATAGGCCTTTTTACCCAACTTCCACATTCTGTTAGAGGATCCCCCAGAGCCTCCCTTTTTCGATCTGTTCTCAGCTACGAGATCCTGATCCAACCATCTACACATTCACTTTCCCTGGCTTATCATCTGCACTTTTCCCTGGCGAAGCATTTTTCTCACGCCGCGTTCAAGTACGTATGCTCACATTAAATTTATCAAATAGTTGTTATATGTTCTTTATCATCAGATATTGTTCACATCGGGTATTTGGTTTTTTTGTGTACAGGTACTTGTTCAGCAAGCTTACATCCCCTTCAGGTATATGAACAACATTGGCATGTAGTTACTCTTTGTACACAATTGCATATCCCAGTCACACCCTCTGACATTTACCTTTAGGGTCCCTACATTCGGCTCTACAGTATTTTTACCCCTGCCACATTTTGGTACTATCAACCGATAGCACTCTCCCCCACATGAGTTGTCCCATTCATAGTTCCCCTTGGCAACTTAACACTCATGCTAATTTCACCCCCTAGGATTTGGAGTCCCGATAGTATTTTGGACTTCCAATAATGAACCCCATACTTATTCTTTTCATATTGCTAACCTTCCCAATGGACTCCCCAAGTCATATCATCCTACACTTGGTTCTATTGACTACACCCTCGCAGTTCCGTTAGCCCTCCATCTCATCCGCCATTAGTTTTCCCATCTGCAAATAGTCCTCCATTCATTTACCCAATACATAAACCCACCCATGGGGCCCCCACCCTCCACCAGTTCTCTTTCACAAACTTGTGCTCTGAGCAGGCCAAGCCATCTTTCACTGGGGAACCTGTTTCTGTATCTGTATACTCAACCCAAATTATTCTTTATTTCTTTGGTAATTGTATAAAGCCTTTGTTTCCAACATATATAGAGTTTTTTTAGTCATGATCCTCGATGGCCTTTTTTTACCCGACAAATCAACCCATGTCACCCTTGGTTGGGGAATCCACCATTTTTTTCATATCGACATCGTTAAAAAATCCCCGAGTATCCCAAATCCATGTACCCACAATCTTTGAGTTTTCCCACTTTGTTAGCCTCCGCCACAGTTTAACCCCATATCTAGTCGCCCCCTGATGCTAGATCCAGTTTTACAGTTGTTTTCAATCATCCCTCAACACCCCAACCAAGGGCAGTCTTGAGTCCCATAGTGTCTTGACTTCGTCCATCTTACTCATCAATAAATGATATCATCTATCACTCGGTGGATTTCAAAAATCCCTTAAGCTTCTTGGCATCACGTCTCCCTTCATGTCGACATCAACATAGTTTCCAGAAGGGCAGCAATATCTTGACTCTCATTACCTTTTAAATTAGGAGTCTCGGATGACACATAAAGAATCATCATTGCTTTATGATTCTGTTGACCCCCATAACATTCGACTTCAGAAAACTCTCATGTTAATGTGGGTCTTACTATGTGACAATTGCAGTTGTTTCATACTAGCCGAAGACCTCTGAAGTTGATAAGCCATCAATGCCTATGAGTCATTGACACTTCTTACAGTCATCCATTACTCGCTTCAGAGCCAGTTCACCAGTTAGAACCATCATATGTCATTATCAACCGCCCCCGAGGGCGCTGTAGCTATCTACAACATCATACATCTTCAGTTACAATCCCACATTTTGGTTTCATGACATGAGCATGGGGCATGCCTGCCTCGTTTGTATACATATTTTATTTTTTCTTCCTAGAGAAAGGTTTGGTTCCCACAGTTTTCCCTCTCCCTCCAATGGATCTCTCTTACAATTCCTCTCTTCACTCTTCCTTACAATGGAATTCTCAATAAAAGAAACATTGATGTATTTCAGTTATACGTATGCTCCTAACCTCACACACCAGGGGGCATCTGTTATCACTGAAAAATCGTTCGCAACATTGCACATAATGGTTGAAGAAAGACATCAATTTCAGCAGCAATTAGTCCACCTACAACATCAAAATCCATCAAAAAGGCAAAAAACTATACACTTGGTTAAAAAATTAAAGTGTGCAAATTCACCAAAGGAAGCGCGCCCACTGTGCGCAGGCCAACACAACCCTATTCACGCACTATGCGCAAGATGCGCCATTGTCTATGAGAAAATCCACACACTTCTCATGAACAACGCATTTATGAATCTTGTTGGCCTCTCAACCACTTCTAGTCCGACCCCCAACACGATTTGACACTCATATTTGAGCGAAATCTAGCTTGGAGGTTGGTCAAGGGCTAGTAAGTGCCCTAAAAGGCCCCTTGTTCACACTATGAACCAATTGTGTCTTGCCATGAATGGACACTATAAATATGTGCCATGGGTGTGCTAGAAAAATAAGAACTTCAAGGTATTGTTATGCTACAAGAATTCTTCTTGGAGAATCCTCTTTTCTCTTTGAATCATTCAAGCACTATAGCAAGGGACATTCCACTCACCTCTTGAGAGGATTGGCATTGTATTTCTTCACCATTGTCATTTTCCATTGTATGAAGAGAAGATCTCTCTATTAGGGAACTCAAGAGCCCTCCCAACGAGGAAGAGGGGATTCACAAGTCCCTACCTTTCTCTACGGTGTTATCCTATCAATATATTGATCCATTGGTAGCGATATGATGGTCATTTATTGCTTTTCATGGTTCAAGTTCTTGCAAGATTCTCTAGCATTTATTTCTCTTTGTTTTTAGTTTTATTTCCTTTGTTTCATGTGTATTTGGCTATCTTATCAACTCACAAACCTCTGTCTTGTTTAGCTGACTTAACTAAGCATGTAAGTGTTGTGTTTTTTCTCACCCATGTGACAAAACCAACACAACAAGGACCTCTTGGGGAACGACCTACCCATTCACCAGAAGAACAAGGAGTAGAAGAGGTCCCACTAGGAAATGATCCAGCTAATAAACTAAACCCTGGGCTACAGGAACCACAGACAAAGGTTGTTTCCCAAGAACAAAGGATCACTCCCAAATGGGTAAGCATCCCCCACTCTCTCCCTATATATGCCTCTTTGGTGAGAGAAAACAAAATGTTGAGGATGAAAAATTTAAAGCTTAATATCAAATTGAAAATACTCAGAGAAGAGATTGAAGAACACAATGCATCTGAGAAATCATATAACCCTACAGCAAGTCCTCTTGCTGCAAGGGAACCCTTAATCGGCTCACGGGAAAGAGGTCAGCCTAAACAAACAAAAGAAGTCGTTGTCTAGGCTACATATTGTATGGTAATTGATAAATCCACTCAAACATAGATAGAGACACAATAAAACATAGAAGTTCTAGCAGAAGATGATATATGTGAAGAGAAGGAGACAGTAGAAGAGTTAATATGTGGTATTAGTGACCCCTAGGGTCACCCTAACTTCTCTAAACACTGAGTGATTGTGGTTGCATGGAAACATGCAATAGTTTTGGGTTGGGGGAGATGATAGGTGCCTAAAATGACATACTTTCAACACCCATCTATACCTTTTTTCGTACCAATTTCCATTAATCACTTCCCTTTTTTATACTTCCTTTTTTTAGTTCACCTCACTTCTCACTCAGGTATGACTCCTACCCCATATACCATTATTACGTTATTTTTGCATAAATCTTATAAGGAACTCATTACTTCTAGTTACTAATGTTGTTACACGCGAGAATACAATAGTTGCAACACCTCAAAGTGGTTGTAGCACCTCTCTGTTGCAACTCCAAGCAATGTAGTTTCGAACACAAAACAAGTTGTTGCAATTCCGAAGGCAAACCAATGGCTGCAAATCAAAGTGCATTCAAGGTTGATGCAATTCGAGACAAAACGTTACAACTATGAGAATGATTTTCGCTTGCTGTGACTCCAAATAAATCTCTCTAGCACAATAATCGATGGTACAACTGGTAGTTGGGAAACAATATTCATGGGGAGAGGCAACATGAGGCAAGTGGGTGATTAAAGGAGAAATCAATTGCCTATCAAGTCAACACACACCCAATTCCCACTAAAGTTTGATAGAATCTTTGTAACCGAATGAACAACAAGATTCCCATGGTTTTCCATCAGTCACTTTGTATAATCTTAGACAATAGACAAGTTGTATAAGAACCTTAGATTTCCTAGAGCTAGGGGGAGGAAAATATTCTAGCAATTACATTTTGTTGCCATTGTATCTTTCATACTTCGGCAATAAAATATCCATTCTTGCTTTCATTTGCATGTTGATGTATTGTTGATCGCGTGATTATGGTTTCGTAGCTCAGTACCTCACCTAAGGGGGTAGGCCCCCCTCCTTAGTCAGGTACTTGTTACGAGGACAATCTTTCTATGGCTAGGGTAAACCACAAAAGACGGAAATGACTGCAAAAATCAACTCTATTCTCAAGTATGTTATGTAAACAAATATGCTAGCAAGACAAGATAAAAGGCCTACCTCATCCAAATGTTCAATGAAGTCCACCGTTGAGCACTTGACCCAAAGCAATATACCTGCAACTAGTCCTCAAAAACCAAGCACAACAAGCATATGGTGATAATAAATGATGTTAGCACATTCAATAGCATAATCCATTAATAAACATGACAAATACGCCCATGGAATAATAATTCAAATATTTGCAAGATATCAATTGGACAGGAAAAGAGTATTTCTATTAATATATGATCAGTAGAAGTGAAAATGTTACAGACTTTCGTGTCGGCATGGTTTGGAACCGAGAAACTAAGTTCCTTCCAGTTGGGCCTCCACCACTTCAATCCTCCACCAAAGGCAAGCTCATGAAAGAGAAACAATGAGGTTCTCAATCAATAAGGGAAGATCTTGGGGGATGAACACTGTGCTCAAACTTAAAGGACAAAGGGATGCTGACTCAATATGAAGTAAATAATTTCTGCAGAGTAACTTTGCTCTCAAAGTTGAATTCTTTCTACTCTTTTCCATAGCTCAGAATTGGCCCATTTATAGCCTTCAAATGGAACTGAAGGGCTGAGTCATAACGTTTCCAGTATATGGAAGGCCAAGGATCATAGATCTCCTGTCGTGACATGGAAACCCGACATTAATTTTCATTTTGGGGCACAAATCCCAATGTACACGGGTTGTAGTGGTGCAGCCTGCATATACACATGATGTATAGTAGGCAAGGTGTGTACATGTGGAAAAATATGTATTTTTAGCTCTGGGATTTAGAAACATGGATGATAAGTCTGCATAGGGAAATGGAAAAAAGCCTTCTATGCAAGATTGCATAGGGTGAGGAAAATCTTGCTATAACAGATGCCCCCTAATGTGTGCAATCAGAGGAGTATTTGTGATGGCCGAAATACATTATAAACAACCCAGAAGTGGAGTGATGGGGAACCGGCTAGAAGAACTAGTTGCTCATTACATTCTGCACTGACTTTGCATACATGGCTGCCAATAGAATTACACTGTAGATCCATGTGAAAATATACCAAACAACTGCATGTGGCCATGAATAGGCAAATAAAAATGCGGTTACATGCCAAAGGTTGTCATAGTCATGAACAAGGCCCAGTAGAACCAATCTCAAAATCAATATAAAGATATTTGTATACAATGGAGTACAATCTGATCTCCCATGATCATTGAAGTCATATAGGTATTGGTCCAATGAAAAGGAAGCAACAACTTAGGAAAGTTGCGGCCACATACTGATGTCTTCAATTCTTCTACACAATCCGCCAAGGGTGGAAGTCTACATCATGTGAATAATGGAGTTGAGGTCGAACACGGTGAGACATCATTTGATTACCAGTCATTGAGGTATACTGTTAACAAACGCGAGACAACCTATCGATAATAAAAGTAGGTATCAAGGCACCGAGTACATTCTTACAAGTGTGAATAAATGAGTCGGTATCGAACACCTGAAGAATCCATCGATCATGAGACATTGATGTATTCCCAATTGTCGATGGCGAGAGAACCTTCCACTAATGATTGTAAGCCTCAAGGTATTCATAAGACTCTAGGTCATGTTTCCATAATAGATGAGCTGAAGTTGATGGAAGGAGACCCGCTGAAAGGAGATCATTAAGGCATCTCTCATTAGTCAGCGTGAGGTACAAAGCAGGAGCTTCATGATTTGGAGGAAATCAGACGAAGAACATGTTCATGAACCAACGACCCTGTGTGTCTTTCGCATGTGCCAAGTGTTATCACCCCATAATTATGGGAATCAACTCATGACTTGGATATTATCTGTAGTTGGTGATCTTGTTGACAAATGATATTTCATTTCTTCAAATAATTTGTATGGAAAAAGAAAAAGGAAAAAGAAAAAAGAGAAGAAAAAAAAAAGAAAAAAGAAAAGAAAAAAGAGAAGAAAAAAGAAAAGGAAAAAGAGAAGAAAAAAGAAAAGAAAAACAAAAGAGGGCAAAAGATTTGAAATAAAAAAGCCCCATGCAATAACAAGTGACTTGGTCATACCTTTCAAGCATGACCAAGTTCTTTTAAATTTCCAATGTTGATAGGTTAGTGAATACATCTGATCAGACCATCTAATCCTGGTCAGATAGCCTCTAGGTTAGAACTAGTGAATACATCTGACCAGACCGTTTAATCCTGGTCGGATAGCCATTAGGAAAAATAATACCTTAACCTAACAGTTTAATCCGGGTTATTCGTCTTGTGAAGTAGGTTAGAGTGTAGACTATTTGTTTGGCCTGCCTTTCCCAAATTAAACCAGTTTGATAAAGTCGTCCCCCGTGACTCCAATGCCTAAGTATAGTCGAAATAATGTCCCCCTGGAGATGTGTATGAGAAAAACCGAAGAAAACCCATGAAAAAGCACTAATCCTAAGTTTTTCGTGCACATGACATTTTCCTCCCCAGGACCTGTGTTTCATTCACCTTTCAATGGCTCAGATCACTGCGCCTGGATCAACGGTCCATACAGCTTTCCGGACCCCCCCGCCCGTTCTGCCTTTAACGGAGGGGGGGGGGGGNCCCCCCCCCCCGTCGTTCTGCCTTTAACGGAGGGGGGGGTCTGAAATTGATATTAAGGAGCGCGCAGATCTGGACGGCCATCATACAAGCACGCAGATCGATGGCTCTTAACGCATTCTAGACCCCCCTTGGTGTTCTGTCTTTAATCAAAAGGGGGGGGTTCCGGAATGAATATTCCTTCCGGCGGCCCCTTGTTACACATGGCACGTTCCTATTGGTCGAGAGGTCAAATCCCTCGCCTGCTACCCGACATCCCATCACCCCTGGACGTCACCCCCCACTTGGCCCACTTGTTCCTGGGGTCGGGTCACTTCCCATAACTTCCTTCCATCCGAGTTGTCAGTCCCATAACTCCCTTCACTCATGCACAGCCCCCTTTGGCGACTTTCACCCCCAATCACCAACCTCCACGTCAACCGTCCGTATACTCTGGTCACCGTCACCTGCCATATCACCCCAAGTGGCCCGTTGTTCATTAATAACGGGATAATATATTCGTTGCCATGCTGACCGTTTTCCCGCGTCCGATCGACCCAGTTTTGAATAAAAACATCGTTGTGCCCATTTGCACTCTTTATTCATCCCTCGCGCCAGAACCATCCATCGCGCCAGAGAAACGTGTCTATCGTCTCCCCATTGCTTCCCCGTCGCTTTCCTCCACCACCAGTAGACCCCACTAACGTTGTTGTTGCAGGTACACTTGCTGAGATGGCATCTAAAACAAAGCAAACGGGAGAGGAAGAGAATCCATCCGTTCCTCCTCCGGTGGACCTGGATAAAATTCCCCTGGTCGATAAGGACTGGTTGATAGCAGACACTATATGTAGTTTCGACTTCACTGATCTCCAGTCGTGGCTCCGGGAGGTTTTCCTGGACCAGAGCGATGAAATTGGGCTCTGGGAGTCCAATTTGCCCTTGTATATGTTCCCCCAAATCCATAATTTCCCCGAGTTTTCCCTCCGCCGCCAGGTCCACTACTTGCCCGACCAGAAAGCTATCATTTCTTCATCCGGAGACGTTCTTTTCTTCATCACCCCTGAGGATATCGACCAGGTGTTACAAATCACCCGAGGAGAATCCGCGTCCCCTTTTAACTTAGAGATACTCACCAAGCTCTACCAGAAGATGACTTTCCCGCAAAGAGCTCAGATTTTCGAGCTGTTTTTTTTCCCACTTCCGCTCCTATCCCGACCACCAATCCCCCATATCCTTCTTCCATGTTTTCCGTCAAAGGGAATCAGGTTATTTCGGCTCTGTGTGCTCTGCTTGGATACTACTCTGATCAGTGGGTGGACGAGCCCATCCTGGGTTTTCTGTCCATCTTCTCCAACGACGAACGGCCAACCATGCAGTTCGACTACAACACCTTCCTGGCAAATAACATCCATGAGCAGTTCATAAATTTCGCCACCGAAGGCATGTTCAGGTATTCATCCATTCTCGCTCACATGTTCTTCTATTTCCAAGCCGATAGGTTCGACTTCTCCATGCAGAAGATGGACGCCGACGGGAAGCCTCAACCAGTCACAGCGTGGACCTCTCTCCTGAAGCAAAATTCTGCTGAGTACGACTTCACGGCATTCATTGACCAGTTTTACCACCCAGCGGTGAGTATGTTACGTGGCATGCCTGAGCCACAGATTAACGATGAAGTCCAGAGGATCCTGCATCTCTCGGACAATGTTCAGACAGGAGACTGGTATTTATGCCAGAATCACACAGAAATCAGAGTCTTTGGGTGCGAATTAGCGCCCTATAAGCTGTCGCGATATGTATCGATAAGACTTTTCGCGTTAGAATATATAAGGCAAATTATGAACTCTGATGATATTCATTTTGTTTCGCTTAAGAAAAAGCAGCAGTTGAGAATCAAAGGACAAATTGGTCCTTTTATCTGCAATAACCAGGGCGCGGGAGAAGAAGCAGATCGAATTTTGAAGGAGATGAAGTTCTCCACGAGTTTCGTCTGGCACTATGATCCCCACGGGATCATTTCAGACATGAGGGTAAAAAACAAAAATGCCCCTTATGTGCACGAGTCCAAGCCTGAGATCGAGAAATTTGCGAATCAAGCAGTTTGGCTGCCTGACACCTTGTTGGACTTGGAACAACAGGGGCCCTCAACAAGTGCGCTACCCGCTACCACGCCACAGGTCCTCAAGGAAAAGAGGCCCCGACATGAGTCATCTCCTCCTGTAACAGAGGTGTCACCAGAGGAATTCCAAATTCACTCTAAAAAGCTGAAGACGGTTTCAACGACCGGCACAGCAGCAGAAGCTACCACAGTAACCACCACAGTGACCACCACTGGGGCCAAGAAATTCACTTCATATTTTGGCTCTAATCAGCTTAAAGAAGTAGCAGTAAAATCCTCGGATTCTCCCTTGGACACCCCACCAAGCAAGACTGGGCCCAAACTAGGCATTTTTGAAAAATATGACTTGATCAGAAAGAGGAATCAGACGCTCACGAGAAGCACCTATGCACAGTTCCAGAAGCAGTCCTCCACTGCCCAGCATAGACTCCTTTCAGCATTTGATACAGAAAAGGGTAGGATGCATATGGCATTCCTGCAAGCACAGGTGGCAGATCCCAAGGTAATATCTGATTACAAGAGGGCCACGTTCGAGTTCCAAGCAAAAGATGTGCATCCGGCAGATCAGATGGATCTGCATAAGCAAACTGGGGAAATGAATTCCCACACTTTAGCCCGCGTTACAACTTCTGCGTCGAAGTTTCGGACAGCATTGAGCAACACCCAAACCCAACTAAAGCTAGAGAAGATGTCTTCCTTCGCTAAGGACAACAAGATAAAGACGTTGGAGGAACTGGTCCTCAAGATCGGTTACGACCCGGCGAACGTCAAGGCCGTTGAGGAAATGATTAAAAAGAAGAATGCTGACATTGCCTCATTGAGAAAGAAGCTAAAGCTCCCTCCGACAGAGGACCCACAGAAGAAATAAATAGCTGAAAGGGAAGGCGAAAGGGATGAGATGCTGAAATTACTCCTGGAGCAGAATGCGTAGTTAAAGGAGATGGAGGCAGAGATAGAGAGATTGCTCAAGGAGAAAGAGAAGGCAAAGCCAATGGAAAGCATTCCATTGAGTGCAGTCCCAATTGCAACCACAATGGTGACAGTCGTTCCATCTGCAGCAACAGTGCCCCTTCCAGAAGGAGCTACTGACCTGGCCAAGTCTATGGAAAGAATGAACCTGCAAGAGTCAGAAATCAGCAGGCTCAAGAAAGAAGTGGAGAATCTCCAGGAGCTGAAGACTTCCTTTCAGACAAGTCTGTCAAAGGAGAAGCAAGTGAACGAGCAAATCAGGAGGGAGCTGCAGCAGCTCCAGAAATAGACATTGGCCGGAAAGACCTTGGCTGAAGTTAAAGAACTTGTGTGGACGGATATCTCTAAATCCATTAATGAAATCTGGCCAATGGTTCAAATAATGTTTGAACATAAAGAGTTGCTCGAGAGGAGCAAACAGGCTGTGGAGAAAATCAGAACTGAACTGGGTGACATGCCATCCCATGCCAATGAAATCATAAGGTTCCTGAATTCTAAGACACGGGAGGAACTCGAGGAGCTGAAAATTGAAGACAGGACAGAAACAATATTGGAAGTAAAAAGAGTCCTGACCAAAAGAGGTCTCATGCTTCAGCTGGAGGAGAAAATCCAAGTCATGGATCAAGGAGTGCAGAAGTTCTTCCACAAGATAGATGCTCTGCAGAGAAAGGGCCTGCCTGGCATGAAGGTCATAAATGACAAATTGATGACGCTTCCGGATTATAAGAAAAGGTTGATCGAAGTGTCCAAGGACAGTTCTAAGTTCGCAGTAATACAGACAAACATCACAGGAAGAGCCTTCATGGATGCCTTGCAGTTGGATATCAGTATTCAGCATGAAATAAAGCACATTTTCGTCATCAAGCCTACATTTGCCAAGTACACAGACAGGGACGAAGTGTACCGGAGATTGCTTAAAATCACAGTGCCAGGTCATATCAGATGGGAAGAACTGTGTGATCTACTAGATTAGTAGATGAGTTGTCACTTCCAGTCATTTTTTCTATCAGCAGAGGTGGCAAAGACACCTCACCAACGTCCTACCCCTGAAATTCAGTATACAGTTGTGATGAATCATCAAAACGGTTTTGCTTAGTTGAGTTAGTTTTTCTAAAAATAGCATAGACACGTCCTAATCAGTTATGACAGGAGCGTATGTATTTTGTCTTATAAATACTTCATTTTCCAATGTATTGAGGGTTGTTGATTTGTACACCCTACTGCCATCAAGCTGTAACAGTTTTGAAGAGGTCCACCATTAATAAAGAAGAGGCATTTTACAGGATTCTTGCGCATGTTTCACTGGTGATGTGATTTTCTTAGTCAAATGTTTCCTTGCTCTGTAATCATCTTGTTTTCTATAACTAATCTGTATGAATAGCGTTATGTTGCAGGATTTATCTCTGATACCATGTTTCCGATTCTATAGATTTTAATGTTCATCTTCTAAATATCTTCAGTTAAGAGATTCTTAAGTGTTTGTTAATTGGAGTTATTTTCCTTATCTTTTCTTCTGTCCATCACTTAAATTATTAAAGATCCAGTGAGCGTGTTATCTCGCCTTGTGAAAGGTTTCTTCATCATTTCTGGTTGTATCTCAGATTTATTAAATACAGACCCCATAGCCCAATGGATGTGTAGTTTGTCTCAACCGACTTCAAAAACCCTTACAACGAAACCAACATTTTTTATAGCTAGCCTAAATATCTTAATTTAAAGCAAAGCTAAATTTTATAGAGAGATCCCTCTCTGGAGCTGGAAGGGCTAGATCCCAGCTCTAAAAGCGGTTGGTTAAGGTTACCTTTGTAAATTTCTTCTTTTTCAACCTCTAGGAAATTTACCGAGTGCTAACACCAAGTGTAAGTACTACATGAAAAAGACCCTCTGAATAGCAGCCAATAGGGAAAACTGCTAACAAAGACAAAGAAACCACCAATAAGGTTAATGTCATCCAATACACTTCACGAATCCCAATGTGTGAATAGATGTCTTGTCATCAAACATAAGGGAAACCACCCAGTCAATGACCAATGATGAAATGTCGACTGTTGGGTTCTACCTACCAATGATGAAATTAGGACCAAGGTGCATGATAAGACTGCAATATCATGTGACTCTGAGACAAACTGAAGGTATGGCCGACATGCAAAGTCAAGAGTTCTGAAAAGTGGCCGACACAGGTTAATAGACTTCCTTTGAACAAGAGCATGAGACATATGGAAGACTCTGATAGCATAGACTCAATGATGAAACCATCAGATGCAAGAGGCATCAATGAAATTCTCTATAGGTACTGGAAGAGTAACCAATCAGTAGAGAAGACTCTATAACGAGCTCAACTTCCTAAGGCCATGCTAATCCCAAAATTATGATGATGAATGGACTCAATAACTCTGTGCTTTGTTCAAAGTCGACACGACTGCTGCCAATATAAGATAATACTCCCTTCCTGCCTGTCTTTTTTCGTTTTTTCATAGACAAATGAATGCTATGATATAGAGGAGGAAACGAGTGTCACAAGTAAGCAAAACTAGTTCCAGCAGTGGAACATACCTATGCTCAATGCAAGGAGATGGAAGTGGGAAATGGACACTCAGGGGAATGTTCCCTCCTAGATATAGGGTGTCAAATTGCGAAGTATATAAACAAGGCTTTGTTTGGTTGATGATGCAAAATTGTTGAGGCAAACAGTTTATAACGCAAAGCGAGAACCGACTATAGGCTCAATACTGCAAGCAAAGGCATGAGATGCAATCACAACTTAATGCAAAAAAGTGTCATTTTTTATGACATTTAGTTTACTTGGTGTGAAAAAGGGATAAACTTGTGCCAAATAGACATCCTTTCAAATCCAATTTACGAGTGTGAAAGAGACAAGTTCACTCGGTAATTTTTTCATTTTTTAAAAATGAGTCAAAAAAGAGCTTAACTAAGACTCACGACCTTTCAAGTCCAATTTAACGAGTGTGAAAGGGACAAATCACTCGGCAATCTTTTCACTTTTTAGACAAGTCGGAAAAGAGCTTAACTTGGACTCGTTTGGGAGCTTCTAGTCGACAAGTCACGGGGGAGGCCAAGGCTCTCGTGCTGGACTTCTATGGAATGTCATCATCTTATGAATAGTCGACATACGCTTGGGAAAACCCAAAGCTCTCCAAGTCGAGGAGGATAAAGTGCTAGCGGAGGTTATTGTCTCCATGATATAACAGATGATGCCTCTTACAAGAAAATACATAAGCATGGGGCATTGGATATCCCACAAGGCCATCCCAATCGAAGGGAACTTCCTCGGGACTTGGAGGGAGAGTAATCGGGGAGAGAAAAACTCTCTCGTGTTCAGAAGGTACAAAACTAAAAATGCTAAGGACATGGTCGAAGGACTGTTGGCCATTGACCAGGTTTTGTGGAAACACTGGTGATGTTTGACCAATTTTGGGACTTCGACAGGCTGGTCGAAGATGAAGCGCCAGGCGAAGCGAAGATCGCGGGATCTCACCCCCTTTTAGAGAGATTTTTGGGATTAGGGTTTATGTAACGGGTATGGGATGTCAGCCCATGGGTTTACCCATGTTTAGGCCCCATTTGTAATGTATAAATAGATATCTATGCGATGTAAGAAGAGGAGATAAGTGGAGAGACCTAGTAGAATTGGCTTAGTGCAAAGCTAGAGGCTTTGTGCATACTATGTGTTAAGACTTGCAGAGCTAAGTGCAAGTGATTGTAAGAAGATGGTGTGCAGACTGTGTAAGAAGGCTTTGTGTTGTGACCTAAATCGGGGAAGGAGGACTTGGAGAGGTGCATGTAGATCTCCTGTCATAAGTGGAGTTGGATTTGTGGCTTTGTGCATTGAAAGAAGATAATAAAGAAGAAGAAGAGTTAGTGGAAGTAGCCCCACGCTAGGGATGAACCACGTGTATCCTGTGTTATGGTTGCTTTGTGTGATTGATGTGATTTATGCTTAGTGTTGCCATCTTTATGTATGTTAGATGCATATGATATAACAACTTAGTGCTTAGTAATGTGAATGAATGCTAGATCTACTCTATTTCTATGTGTTAAGTGCTTGGATGTGTTAGATCTTGTTGAATACTGCGTTGTTCTGTAATCAGGGTTTTACTTGCGATATGAATAAGGGTTAAATGCTAATGAATGTTAATTTTTAAGTTACCTGTTAAGTATTGTGATCACGGATCTATGTCCTAGCTAGGTTGCAGACACTTGAGTCCTGCAACCACTCCTGCCTCTACCTCGGGTGAGACTTCATCTGCTTCGCAAGTGTTGCTGAAAGGGCCGATAGTTAGGGTTCTGTTGGTGCATTGTTGTATCATTGAACTCTGGGTCTTCCCATATGCCAACAAATGGTTCTATTGTCGGTACTTGAAATTGTGATTACTGGGAACTGAAGAAAAGAGAAAACTATGTGCGTAGATTTGTTGTTGTAGTGCACAATACTCTACTTGACTTGCGAAGTTCCGTGCTAAGAAAAGAAGTCTAATCTGAAGAAAAGAGGTAAGATCTTAAAGCTTTGTGTTTTGATAAAGGTAAGATACGTGAAAAAATAAATTCTTCGAAAGAATGAATCTAGGTATGTTTGATAGATTTGGTCCTAGTTTGAAAACTAGGGCACAACTCGAAGAAAGAAGATATGATATGAATAGATCTGATAGAAATAGTGAAAGATATGTTATTCCTATGCATAGAAAGAATTGTTGGACTAACAAGTGGGTGCAGGATCCTAGAAAGAATTTTTTGTAGGTCCATCACTGCGATCCCAGTGCGCAGTACAAGAAAGGTTGGGGATCATTTAAGAGAAAGAGAGGATTGACTCTTTTTTATAGTTGTAGAAGACCGGGACATCTTGCTAAGGAATGCCCTGGTAGAGGTCCTATTTTCCTTTGTTGTAAAGCTACTTTACATGAAGTTTTAGATTTCCCTAGAATAATTGCTAAAGTTGAGAAGATGAACATGAGACAAGAAGACCATGAGGAAAGTCGAGAGACTAAGAATATGCTAAAGAACCAAAAATAATCGGAGGCTATATTATTACAGATGAAAGAAACACCAAATGATCACAGAGATACCAGTTTATTAGAGATCTTAAAAGAGAAAGAGTGAATACAAACAAGAATAGGAGACTTCGACATAGACAGTGTATTGGATGCAGAAACATAGGTGAACATTATGACAAAAAGTACTTGGTAAATCTTAGGAAAGCCTGCTATGATTACCTCACTGGGAGGAATAGGATTGTTTAAAGGAAATTTGATAACCATATGTGGAAGACTTGCCCATGTACCTATGATTGCTCATGGAACATCAACATAAGAAGAATTAGAGGTCATTAAGTTTGCTAATAATAACACTCCCTTTGCACTTTTTTTAGGAAAGACTTGGATAGAGAGAGATCAGATCCATGGGAAAGAAGAAGAGGAAGCTTTAGAATAGAAAAAGAAAGAATTAAGGGATTTCATGGCTAGGATAATAGCGTGCTTAATAGAAGAATAGGAGGACAAGTCAAAGCAACTGAGGGCCAAAGACCTAGTTGTCGAAGTTGAAAGAACACAAGAAGACTTAGAGAACTTATCCATACAAGAGAGTAGAGCATCTACTCCAGAAATAGTAAGAGAATAAGTATTACCCTTGAACCCTATGAAACATACTCAACAATACAAAGTTACTATGCCAAGAGGAGATAAGAACAATAATGGAAAGAGGAATCTAGAGACGCGGATCATAGGAAAGAAAGCTAGAAAACTTAGTAAGAAGAAATCAAATCTAGAAAAATTGCAAGAAGTTCCAGAGAAAACTTCGCAGAAGGAAGGCTTGCAGAACTTGAACCTCATCGGAATAGCAAAGCAGCACAGATTGGCACTTCGCCACGACAGAGCAATATGACCGTTGGAGGTGTCCCAACCATTAGACCGACGCTCTAGAATGGCTAGAAACAGAATTATTGTCGGAATGTTCGCCATTGAACTCTTGGGACTGTGCCATAACGGATGGAATTGTATTGATTGAGGCATTCCTACCCGTTGGAAGAACCCTTTACAATGTTACCTATTTAACCCGTTGAATGTCTTACCATGGACACTTTTTCCAATTGTGATTATTCGAACCCACATAGAGCTGACTATCATTGCCCAGTGCTTATTGAGACCTTGCCATTCGTTCTGCTACCTTGATTATTTGTTCACCAACCCGAGATATCAGATCTTGAGCGTGTATGTCGGGTGACTTTAGTTCAGTAAAGAAATTCATCGAAGAGATTCTCATAGACCTCATGGCTGAGAAGGTCATGTTCGCAAGAGCACAAGTTTTGTCGACAAGAGGATTGCAAGAATCCCCATCGACTGTATGTCGATCTGGGCCCTCGCAAACTACGATAGAGAAACAAACCAAGAAACGTGATGACTTGGCGAATGCGAAGCTCATCACATCAATCCTACTCGACTACATCTGGCCTCTGGCTGGCGTAGTGAGTCGTGACAGCGTCCCGAGGGACTTCGACTACACAGTGATCACCGTGTACCTCCCAAAGGGGATACGCGCAATAGGACTATAGTTGGAGAGGATCCTAACGCTTAATATCAGTGACTTCAACTTATGAGATCGCAAAAACTATGGAATTCTCGCACCACACAAGTATTTGACCAAGACAACGGGGAAGAAGTCAAAGATAATCCCCAAGCCGTGAACTATGGACATCGTGAGGTCCACCATTCTTAATGTGATGAAGATCCCACACTTCGGCAGACATCAGGAGGTTAACATGTGCGTTAAAATCATGTTGTTGTGATTCCATGGCGATTACCTATGGTTGGAAAGGCACCTCATAGTAGATATGGTGTTGATCCATCAAATCATTAGATTAAGCATGCAAGGACCAGATCCCCAGGATTTTTACCCAGGGAAGGTTGCAGATCATGCCCTGAAACATACAATAAAAGACACCTACGACGATGTGGAGAAGGGGAAGCGGGGCTATAAGGTAGCCTCCATCCATAATGGCGTAGTGCGCCTAACTTTCTAGTTGATCGCTGGTAATCTTGTCAGGAAGAATAGGCCAATGCAGGTCACGGGGTTTGTCGTCGACCTCACAGGAAAATGCGTTGAAGGCCTGCAAATGAACTGGGCGAGCTACCTCGTCAACCATTTACAGAAAGACTGTCGTGAAGATTAGGATCAGGGCTATGAGTTCTATTTCAGTTGGTTGTTGATCCTCATTGTCTTCATTGCTTGGAAGATGCCGGAAAGAGCGACCTTCCCTAAAATTGAGTCGTCTGACCACTAGCAGCAAAGTTCACTACAGTCTGGTATTCGAGCGACATGGAAAAACAATGGAAATCAAATGTGGTGTTCCACACCTATTATCTGCAACTAAAGAGGGCCATTGAATATTTCCCTCGCATGACGCTAAATACATTGCATCAGTTCAGGCCACTCGCGAAGTTTCGCGCAGATAGGCACTTCATCTATATCACTGCGCGCGGAGACAAACACAAAGAAGAGCTCTAGTCCTATTACAAACTCATAGAAGAGGACATGGAAGAAATAACCAAGGAACAATTTGCAGAGTTCCTTGTACCAGTTGACCAGGAAGAATTGTCCGACCCCGACCTCATCATAAGTCTTGTAGTCACCCGCGAAGAATATGATGCACGCAGCAGCAGCAGGAAGAAAAAGAAGGAAGAGGTGCATGAATTGAACAACGCATCAAAGGAAACTACACCAGATTCACCTGAAGGAGGATGAGGTGACGAAGTAGACAAATAAGAGGATGAAGGGGGAGAAGACAAGAAGAAGCAGGGCGACATAACACCGCCAAAAGATCCCCTTCCAGAAGCAGAAACATCCAAGAAAAGAAAGGATTCCCCGACAAAACCTTCATCGCGGAAGAAGTCAAAAGCCAATAAACCTCCATTCCACATTGTGCTCACGGTGGATGACATTGACCTTATCATTGTCATTATATCAAATACCTGAGAGGACATCTTGCAACGAAGTGAAGCCAAACAAGAGACAATGTTTGACAGGATCGAAGTGGAGCTCAAAGGGGTACAACATGCTCTTTATTCAAACCGTGCAGTGTCTACTACGTTGTTGTCAACAGGGGATGTAGAAGATGAGCCTGCCCAGCTACGCATATTAGCAGACTCGATTGAGACTCGCATTTGTCTGCTCAAAGAGGAAAAGGAGCAGGCCACCGAGGCATTAAAGCAAGCAAAAGAAGAAGCCCTAGAACAACGTCGGATTGCGCAACAAGAGAAAGATGACCTCCAGGCAAAGTTTGTAGAGGATAAAGCGCAGATCCAGAAGGAAAGAGAGCAGTTGCTCACAGAGCAGATGGAAGTTAAGGAGGCAGTCACCAGAGCACTTCACTCTGTGTCGGGCCTCGCACAGATAGAGGAAGACACAGTGGAGAGTCAGGTAGGGAAGATCGATGAAGCCATTCAGCAGCTCCAAGCACAAATAGCAGAACTGAAACTACAAGTTGTGCCAAGCACTCTATAGGAAGTGTGAGATCAGAGAGAGGAAACTACCAAGAGCGAAGTCGAAAGAATCAAGGCATTGGCCTTAGATTGCAAGCAACTCAGCAGTCAAAGTGTGTAGAACTACGAGCACCTTGCAGAGGACCCTATACTAAGGACATTAGAGTCACAGCTCCAAGAGGCAAAGCAACATACAACGACAGTGCAAGCACAATTGAATCTATTGTCACCGGTCGAGAGGATAAAAAGGTCACAAGAACAATGTGTCCTTTAGCAACAGGTCCATGCCATCTAGAGTAAAGTCATGGAAGTGACCCAGAGGATCCATCCAGTGCAGGATGAAGCTTGCACACTTTTTGAGGAGATTTAAGGACAAGGTGCACAACCAGAACAAGTAGTCACCACAATAGAACAGTCCTTGGAAGGACCAGTGACTGAGAAATTTATTCAAGAGTTCGCCGAGCAGGAGGCTCTGGCAAAGCAGCAGGTCGAGCCAAGCTCAAGGCCTTCGAGTCATAGTTACCCAGATCAGAGTGACTCGGGACGAGTCACAGGTGAGTGTTGGGGGAAGTGTTTAGTAATGTGAATGAATTCTAGATCTACTCTATTTCTATGTGCTAAGTGCTTAGATGTGTTAGATCTTGTTGAATACTGTGTTTTTATATAATCAGGGTTTTACCTGCGATGTGAATAAGGGTTAAATGCTAATGAATGTAAATTATTAAGTGCTCTGTTAAGTATTGTAATCACATATATGTGTCCTAGCTAGGTTGCAGACACTTGAGTCATGCAACCACCCCGGCCTCTACCTCTAGTAAGACTTCATCTACTTCACAGGTGTTGCCGAAAGGGCTGGTAGTTAGGGTTTTGTTGGTGCATTGTTGGAGCGTTGAACCCTGGGTCTGCCCCTGTGCCATCAAGGATGCATCACCCTCCAAAAGAAGAGTGGGATTGACCAAAGATTGCATCGACAATGTCACTTCCTTAGGCTTGTCACTCTCCAAGAGAAGAGTGGGATCGAGCGAAGATTGCATTGGCACGACCAATTCTTCAATTGTTGCTTGAATAGGATGTGTGACAACAATGTCAAGAGATGCATCACTGCCAAAAATAGGAGTGGCGTTAGTCGAAGATTGCATTGACATGACCATTGGTCGAACAAGATGTGAGACAACAAGGTCAAGGGATGCATCAACCCCTAAAGGAAGAGGGTTGTCAGCCAAAGATTGCTTCGACATGACTGTTGTATCAACCAAAGAAGGTTGGGAAGCCAAAGATGACTCAGAACCCAAAGGGCCCCCATGCAAGGACCACGCTTCTGGTATCAGAGTAGTAGTAGGACACAAATGAGTAAGGTGATCTCCTTTACAAGTCTTGCAAAGGAATATGGGATTACGTCTGACACGTATAGGTTTCTCAATCGTATGAATGCCCTCAGCATAACTTGCAGTGGTTGGTGACATGCTCCCAACATGACTTGCAGAGGCTAGATTTGTGCCCCCAACATGACTTGCAGCGGCTGATTGTTGGTCTTCAACATCACTAGTAGAGGTTGTTGACCACTATCCAACATGACTAACAGAGGTTGGTGATATAATGCCAGTATGTGACTGACCCTCACAAGACACAGGCAAGGAAGGTAGGGTCCAAGGATCGTTAAAATAGGAAGTGCCGAAAAATATGGACTTCTAAGTCGAAACTGGCCTACTAGACATGGCGTAAACATGGTGAATCAGTCCCATGAAGTCGAAAGTACCCATAAGGGAAGAATACATTCCAACACCGATATTCTTAGTTGTCGGCTGAGAATTGTCGATCACGGGGATCGACGGTCCAACAGATGCATTGGGACTAGCATACACAAAGGATAATTGTCCGATCGTCACGATCTTCCCATCATGAGGAAAGCAAAGAGTACAGAAGACAGACGATACGACGACAACCATAGCATAGGTCCAATTGCATCCTAGTAACAAGTTAAAATCAAGAGGTGCATAAAATACCTCAACCTCCACCTCTATTGTCTTCCCACCCAACCGGACTAGAAAGGCAGGAAGAATATCGTGAGGGCGGAAGGAATCACCGTCAAAAGCAATCAACATGTTTGATGACTTAGAAAGAGTCAGAGAACCAAGAGCTTTCCAACAGATTAGGGACATCACACATGTAGCAGCGCCTTCAACAACAACCGCGCGTTTGATGGTATACTTTGAGTACCCCACGTGGATTTGGAATGCCACATGGTAAGGCAAGCGAGGCTTCACATCTGTGACGTCAAACTTGATAACTTTTGAGCCACTAGGTTCTAGAGCTCCTAACACAGATAGTAAGGCATTCCTCTGTGAAGGACACGTCTGGAGTACCTCCAAAGCCGACATCGCACGAGGGGTTTGACCGAGGTCCTCAACAATAGAGTAGTTATGGGAAACTCTAGCATTTGGATTGTGGGTAGAGCACTTGAGTACTCCTTTCAGAATACAAGGCAGTGGCTTTGGTTTTTCAATCTGTAAAGTCGTCTCCAGAGGAGGAGGAGATTCTAGACCAGGTATAGCCTGTGAAGAACTATAATCTCAAGATTGAGTGGCTACGTGAACTTTCACATCGACCATATTGATACACAAATGGTCGTCATCTCGCAACGATAGGTTTTGACTCCCACCAGCCACATTCTCGGCATTTGAGGAGCTCGAGGCCATGTGTTGGTTATGTGGAAAAGGATTCGTCAGCATGGCGGGCGGTAGAGATAATAGCCTTGCATCTTCCACAAGTTTGGGGCATAAATGAGTAAGGTGATCATCTATACAAAGCTTACATGGAAATTTCACCTTACACCTTTCTTTCTTGCCCTCTCCAACATTATTATTCGCCTTCTCATTATTACCATTGTCCTTGGGTTTATTACCTTTTCTCCCACCCTTACGATTATTATTACGTCCTTTCTTCTTATTCCCGCCTGGTTGTTGGTTACCATTTGGGCTGGCCGATGATTGCACATAATGTACATCCGCCGACTAAGTGGGTTTGGAAGACACAAACGAAGCTGGCCCTCCTGCAGATTGGTTTAGAGACAACTCTTTCAAATGGAATCTCACCGAGTCTGTGGATTTTACATTGGCGAAGCCTACAATGCCATCGACATGAGGTCTGGGATTTTTTCTAGGGTCATAGGTTGACCATGGTGCATCTAGAAGAATGTGGTATGACATCCCAGACTAAGCGTATATAAGATCTAATTGTTGGGCTTTAAAGATCCCTTGTTCCTCAGTGGTAACCCCATATGTAGCAACATCCTTCGAGATAGGAGGCTGCAAAGACTTGAGGAACCATTCTAAAACAAAGGCTGGGGGTATGAAGGTCTTAATCAACCTCTTCCGTCTACACCACACCTGGATATGATCCGAGATATGAGTGGTTGTGTCTTGACGTAAAGTCAACAGAAGTTCTAGGCCAACATCGTAATCAACCGACAACTAGAAGTGGTTAAGGAAGACCAACACCATCTGACTAAAGGTCCCATATGCCCCCCTAGGTAGCTCGATATACCATTTCGCAGCAACCCCATTGAGGGTGCATTGAAACAATCTTAACCGAATGGAATCGTTGTTAAGGGGATTTGAATAGCACCATAGGTGAAAGGTAGTGACGTGATCACCAAGATCCTCACCATTCTTACCTTTGAATTTTAGAATGTATGAAGGAGGCTTGGTGGGGACAGGGGGGAATGTAGGGTCATGACTCACAGGGTCGTTCATTAGCTTAGATAAGTCTGGCAGATTAAGCGTAGCTAGAAAAGGGAGACAGGGTTGCGACATCTAGCCCCAAGCTCCCTGGAAAGATTGTGTTTGAGGAACTGCAACCCATCCAGGGTTCTGGTAAGCACCATGGCCCTGTCTGGGATTGTAATACCCTCCTCTGGGCTGATTCATAAAAGGTTGGTTGGGCATCATTCTAGTAGGAATTTTTTGATGGGGGTTATAAAAATTTCCCTTGACCGGATTGGATTTGGGTTGGGGGTTGCCCAAAGCGTGAAACTGACCTCCTCCGGGTGTGAATCCGGAGGATAGAGATGGATTCGTCATGCCAAACGTGTTGGTTCGAATCGACACTGAGGAGGTAGGGGTATAGGACCGAACTTGAGCGGAAGCTCGTCCGCCAGGTTGGTTGTTCCACCCAGAAGCAAGAGGATTAGACCCAGGGTTAAAAGCAGGAATGCCTCCCATACTAGGAGTAGTTTGAGGGATTTGAGAACCACCAAATGAAAATGGAGTGTAAGGAGGTGTAGTGCCCCCAAGCCCAATGTTAACATTAGAGCCAGCAGTTGGGGGGGACATTTGAAAAATGCGAAGTAAAGTTCCGCATACCATAGGAAAAAGGACTAGAGGCCATAGGGATGGACTGAACATTATAGCCTGGTGAAAGACCAAGAGACCCAAATGGGTTCGAGGCAAGAGAATGAGCATTCATTATAGGTCGATCCATATTAATGATAGGTGCCTTCGGTGCTACAACCATTGTAGTTGCAGGTGTCGAAGAGGTGCCATTAACTATAGTAGGTGTGGGAGTCGAAGGGCTCCCAATGTTTTGAAGACTAGGTTCAATACTCATCCTTCTAGAATCACAAGTTTGAACAGTGGAGGTGTGTGTACAACGCCTAATAACTCTACGCCTTTTAGAAGACAAAGACTCGAAATCCGGTGGTAATTGTAACAAGCGATGGGGACGTTGGTCCGATTCCATGATGACTTAAGACTCTAAAGACGAAAAATAAATCCTAAGGCCGACTAGTAATCAAAGAGCACACTAAAATTCAAACGACCAATATGCACACAAACGAGGTAAAGTGGTTGAAAGTGGCCTCCCTCCTTAAAGAAGGTATGTCTCACCCAAGAGGGGCCTGAGACTCCTTGCTAAAGATTGGAGGTATCAAAGTCAATTATAAGGGCCTTCGTGGGCTTAACAACAAAGTCGGTCAAATCCCCCCAGAGAGGTAATCCTCCATAAAGGTTGTGTGTTGTCTGACCCTTATCTAACCTAGGGTGTAACGACCCTTCTTAAATAAATGTATAGGATATTTAATTATAATTAATTTGATAATCTGATTGTCCTAAGATGTTAGCTAAACAATCATTATTTCTTATATAATATTAACTAATTAATTATTATTAATTACTTGTTCGTAACTGTCAATGATTATTTAATTATTAATTGACTCTTTAATTATGTGAGTAAAGAATTAAAGGGGTTAATAATTTAATTTATTAAAAACTTACGTATACGGAGGGGATAACAAACATTAAATAAAAGGACAAGAAACATTAAATAAAAGGGACAAGACATTAAATAAGAGGATAAGATAATGAATGTAGGGATAAGGAAATTAATGAGGAGGAAAGGGTCGGTGAAGGAGGGATATGACGGGAGGAGCCTTACGGGAAGGGGATCATTTTTTTTTTGGGAAAGGAAGCATTTTGGAGGGGGGGGAGGGTTCTAGTTTCTTTGCTTGGATTTTCTGGTTCTGTGGGGGAGTTCTGCAGTCTTTGAGTATCACTGTAGGGGGGCACCAGGTTGCTAGGGGTTTTTGGCACGGGGGCCAGGATTCCTTTTGGTTTCCTGGAGCTAGGGAGCCAAAAAGGTTGCTCCTAGCTAGCTGGGAGGTTAGTCAGTTTAGGCAGAGTTGGTCAGTGGCATCAAGTTGGGCAAGGCAGCAGCAGGAAGGACAACAAGACTGGTAGGAGTTTAGCATCAGACCAAGGTATTTTAATTTACGTATTTGTTTTATATATATTTAAGGAATATGAAGTGTTATAAGGTTGTTCGTAAGCTTGTTATGTTCAGTTCAATAAATTTTATATAAATTTTATATATGTTGGTTATTGGTATGTGCTGGTTATGAAGTATTTAAAATGTTAGGTTAGCATTCCTTAAAATAATTCATTTTAGGGGTTTTATAAGGCTCTGTGGAGCATAACCCTACACATGGTATCAGAGCTAGTGTTCACAATCTGGAGCCTTAAGTGCCTACCTACCCACCTACCCACCTAACCCCCAACCGTTTGCTACAGCCACTATACCCTCACCATTGAATTCATATTGGTTAATAATTTAACAATTTACAGTAAAAAAAAAAATGTAAGTATTTAAAGTATATATAAAAAATATGTATATAGATACTTCTTGGATGTATAGATACTTTCACATTAGCAATGCATTCACATATATTATCTGTGAAAGACTGTCCTTGGTAGCAATTGTTAATATTTTTACATCATAGTTCATATCTGCACTCAAAGAATGAATCTGGCAGGTCCTAAAACTTGGAACTTTAGATTGCGCCTATCTAAACTTAAGATTAGCATATACTGAAATTCTGTAATTAAAGATTCAAGAGTACAAACACTGCATTCTATGAACTAATTCAAAACAACAGATAGATAGTGTCTACTCTACATACAATCTGCAATCTGGAAATTAGGACAGCAAGGCACAGTAGCTAAATGGGGCATGTTCTACATCACACAGTGATCTGAAATTTTCGAGGATAGCAAGGACATGCTCCAACATCAATTGGATGGAATTTATTTTACTCAGAAGATAAAGTATTCTAGGAGCTTGGCATCACACTCAAGCCATACACACAGTTGAAAGATACAACACACACTAACTTCCACTCACTAACTCTGCTGGCTAAAAGACTAGTGTGTCGTCCTTCCTTTTATAAGCCAAGTTTTTTTTTAGTTTAATAGATTTGCATTTCATATTTGTGTTTCACAGTGTATGTAAAATACTCCATTGGATGATCTGTGTACTTCATAAAAACCATCATAACCTTGTTTTTGTCAATTCAATAAATTTAAAGACTAAAAGCCAAATGGTATTTGAGATGGTTAAACAAATTACCTTAGCCAAAGATACTGAAACGGAAAATATGTGGCACATGACTCAACAACCATAAGACAAAGATGAAGAACGAGTGTTGTTATCGAAGAAAAATCGAAATCAGATATTGAAATGAAAATCTTGACAACTCTGTTTAAACTGGGGATGAAATGAAAAAGCATCAAATTATTTGATCTCTAACTTTGTGAAAAGCAAGCAGAACAAGCAGCGCAAAACAAGCTCCTACAACCATTAGAACGAATTCATGTTTTATCAGAGGCTTTGAAGCATTTTGAGGGTCTCATCTACGTGTTTTTCTGGCTAGAACTGATTATTGTAGACAAGTTGAACAACTCCCTTTTTGTCAATAACGTACGTCTCCCTTTCTGGCAGCAATCCAAAGAAGTCTCCAGGGACGCCCCACTCTTTTCGTAATTTGTTTCCCTCGTCATTGAGCAATGTGAAGGGCAATCTATATTTCTTCGCAAAAGCCTTATGAGAGTCGGGACTATCTCCGCTAATTCCAATTACTTCGGCACCAACCCTCTTGAATTTCTCATAAGAGTCTCTGACACCATAGCAATAAATCATAGCGAAGGTCATTTGACACCATAGTGATAAATCATGCGGTGGGCTGGTAAGACCACTCATAAATCAACTAATCATCAGATTTAACCATAAAACAATGAATCTCAGTTCAATTATATTGAAGAACCAAAAACTAGTACTTAAGGGTTAGCATATGATGCCACAACATAAAATTAAATCTGCCATCAACCAAGCAAAATCCCAAATCACAGAAAAAGGCTAAAACGATACCCTAGTATACATGCAAATACTCGGGAGGTGTACATATTTTCATGACCTTATCTCGGTAATCCAGACATAAATACCAAGACCTTATTCAACACACTGCGATTTGTAAACGACCAAGCAACATATATAAATAAGAGTGGCTAAAATAACAGACAATTTTATATAAAAAGGTAAAAAAAAACAAAGTTCCAAAAGAAAATAACGAGTCAAAAGAACCTCAAAAAATGCTCATTTTCTGAGAACAAAAATACTCCCTCAGAAACGGACCTTCTCTTCCAAGGATATATTGTGTATAACAATAACTGTAAATACACCTTACGTCTCCTCCTACAGCTACGCTATATAAACCCTAAACAGACTTCAGTCAGATAAACCCTAGCTCGCCCACTATAGCTTAAACTTCCAGCCGACCTAGTTGGGGTCACAAAAGCCTGATATCCAATAACCAATAATTCTCATACAAATCCCAGCGCAGGCACCAAGCCCACAAGCAACAAGAAAAAGAAAAAAAAACTAGCTCGCAGGCTTAGCTCCAGCCCCATGCGACCTGCAACCAAAACACAGGTCAGTCAAAAAACAAAACAACACAAGATCAAACAGTAACAACACACCAAGCGCACCTGCACCCAACACAACAAGAAACATCACAGGTAAGCCAAGACTAACTTGTCAGCGCCAAAACTATCAAGGGAGGAGCTACAGAGTGAGAGAGGCCGACCACGATTGAAGAGAGAAAGAATGCGGGTTTGGGGATGGGGAACTCAGTGTAGGGTTTTGGGGGGAGGGATAAGAGCCCGGGGGGCACGTGGGCCTCATGCAAGGACCCACGATGCCCTATATTTTTTTTTTAATTTAATTTATTTAATCTTATTTTGTTTGTTGTTTTGTTTTTTATTTTTTATTTTATTTTTGTTATTATCTGTTTAAACTTAATTTAATTGTAATTATTTAAAAAAATAAATTAACAAGTAATTTTAATTATAAAATTTAACAATTAATTTTAATTGCAGTTATTTCAAAACTCAAATTAAAGATTCAATTAAAGTGTAATCATTAAGTTTAATAAAGCTTAATTATGAAGTTTAATAAAGTTTAATTAGTAAGTTTAAGTAAAGTTAATTAGTTTAACTTAAAGGTAAAATAAAGTTAATTAAAATGTTAGAGGGTCAATGGGTTTTGAACCCAAGACCACCCACCAAGCGAAGCGCCTTAAGAAGAGCATTAACACCAACACGCCCTCATAAGTCTTTACAAATAAATTCTTATACTTAAATAGATTAATGGTAACACTGTATGATTAGAGTGGTATCATTATTAGAAAGATACAGTATGAATATTAAGACTAACTGGCTTATTACCTAACCTATTGGTCCGGAGCCAGCTAATCGAGTTGAATCATAACTAGTGAATGCACTGGAAATCAAGGTAAAGGCTTATTTAGCATTGTTGATCTTTGTATCCCGAAGTATAAACTCTGATTGTCCAAGCGTCAGGCTCATGAGACCTTACACACAATTCATCGAGCCAATCATCGATCCCTTTCATTCCATTCAACGAGTCAAAGCCAAGCGCTAAGTTCCAATGTCGAAAGCCAGTCTACAATCCTTAAAGACTCACACCTGCAGCCACCGAGACACGCAATTCAATGCTTATGTACAATGCGCCAAGGAAAGCTCATGAGTCAAGCATCGGAGGATATTTAGTTGTAAGCGAAAAGTTAAAAGGACTTAGACTAGGACAACCGGGAAGGAGGCGACATACGCACTAGGAGAGTAAGCAAGAGGAATTGGCGAGTATGATGCAAGGCTAGCGTAGCTCCAGGGAAATGGAACCAAAAGTTTCTTAGGCGAAGAAATCAATCTTAGACGCTTAATCCGAAATTCTAACCTAGCCAATCCCCCAAAGAGAGTAATGTTTGTTTACAGACAGGTAAAGAAAACTTACGCCTAACCTTGTTTCTAGTTTGAGTAGCACCAATTTGAAACGTCCTAGAACTCACCTTGACAACTTTGGTTGATGCAGGTTAAAGCATACAGGATGGTCAGGACTCGAGGGAATCGAGGCAGGGGAGCGTCGTCGCAAGCACCACCAGCGCCACCACCACCATTGTCGGAACTAGCTCTCATACTGCGCTCATTGAAGGCCATATATGAAACTTTAAGGGGGCGACAACCAGCATGGAATGAGGTGGAACCCCCACCATCTGGAACGGGTAATCCAGAAGCGTCAAGGGATTAAGGGGGAGGACCTCCACCCGAAGACATCACCCGAGAATTACAGAAGATCAAACTTCCGGAGTTTGCCGGGGGTCGCGCCAGTGAACGCGCGGAAACATGGTTGGAAGGCATGACAAGGTGTTTTGCCTTAAGGGACTATGCGTCCAACTCAAAGGCAAAGATCGCAATTTTTCAGTTAAGAAACAACGCCTTGAACTGGTGGGGCAACCTGGAAAGACAACTGCACCTTACCCCAGACACAGTATCTTGGGAACTTTTCTGCCAGCGTACTACGAGGAACAATAGGTAGGGGCGTTTCATGCCTTAGTATAGGGAAACAGAACTGTAGAAGAATATGAGATCAGATTTATGGAATTCATCAAATATGTTTCGTATATGGATAATGACCAACGACAGGCAGAGCGCTTCGTCTATAGATTGAACCCTAAGATAAGAGCTATGGTGCAGATGTGGAAATCGTCTTTCGTAGCGAAAGCTGTGGAAAATGCGCGTTATGCGGAGAAACACATGAACTTAACTGGGGGTACAAGACCGAGATTTCCGCATCATCCTAGATTCGTAGGGAAGGCCCCGAGGACATTTCCTAGGGGAGGGGGCTCAAGGCCACCGCCATATGGTAATAGAGTCACGCCAAGGACAGTAGCCATAGGGATTTCAATGGCAGTGAGTGCAGCATCTCGTTCATCACCAATGACACAGACAGGTCCACGGCCATCTCAGGGCACAACTAGTAGGGGCAGGGGTTCTAGGGGAAGGAACTCACTTCATAGATAGTCACATAACAATGCACAGGTTCAATCTCGTGTTACCTGTTGGGGGTGCGGAGGACCCCATTACCAGTGTGACTGCCCAGAGTTACAATCAGGGTTTGTGCATAGAGAAGGAAAGGCACCGATGGGGAGAGCAAGTAGCAGCCACCAGATTTATGCAGCGGTTAATAATCGCCAGGCTGAACATCAATCCATGGTGGTGGAGTCATCAGGTACGCTAAACCATATAAATGTTAAGATTTTATTTGACTATGGTGCGATAGATAGTTTCATTTCACCATCTGCATTAGAAAAGAGTGGGTTGGCAGCCTATGAGCACGACGACTTTAAACAAGTCAAGATGGCTTCGGAAGGAAAAAAAGCGGTAGGACCTAGTGTTGATAATTGTATAGTAGACCTGGGAGTGTGTACTACCAGGTTGAAGGTATACGTCACTGCTCTTGGGGCATATGACCTAATCATTGGAATGGATTGGTTAGCAGCTCACCGAGCCTTGGTAGATTGTTTCACAAAGAGGGTGCTCTGTGTATACGATGAGGGAAGGCCAGTAGAGATCTAGGGTGTACGGAGAAAAGTGTCATTACGCTTTATATCAACTATGAAGGTTAAGTGATGCTTGAGACAAGGGTGTCGATTATATGTAGTGGAAGCAGTGAACGAAAGGAAGGGACCCTCATCGGATCAGTACCCGGTATTGTCAGAATTTAAGGATGTTGTTCCGAACGAGATACCAGGGTTACCTCCCGAGAGGGAGCTTGATTTTACTATTGAGCTAAAACCTAGTGCAGAACCAATTTCCAAGACTCTGTATCGGATGACAGCGCCAGAACTTTGTTAATTGCAAATGTAGTTGAAAGAGTTACTGGACTTAGGGCTAATAAGGCCCAGTGTTTCACCTTGGGGTGCACTAGTAATTTTTGTAAAGAAGAATGATGGATCCTTACGACTGTGTATAGACTACAGAGACTTGAACCGTGCTATAGTGAAAAATAGGTACCTGATGCCATGAATAGATGACCTCTTTGATCAGATGAAAGGAGCAGCGGTATTCTCAAAGATCGATTTGCGATCAGGGTATCATCAGTTAAGGATTAAGGAAGGCGATATCCCAAAAATTGCCTTTCGAACTCGGTTTGGACATTACGAGTTCATCGTAGTACCTTTTAGATTGACCAATGCGCCAACAATATTCATGAGCCTCATGAACGGCGTATTCCAGAAGTACTTAGATCGATTTGTACAAGTCTTTCTAGATGACATCCTCATCTATTCCAAGAATGAAAGAGAACATGAGGAACACTTACGAGTAGTGTTGTCCTGCCTTAGAGAGAACAAATTGTATGGGAAGTTGTCGAAGTGTTCCTTCTTCCAGAAAGAGATTCACTATTTAGGTCATATCATTTCCGGCAAAGGAATCTTTGTGGACCCAGAAAAGGTAAAGGCCATTATGGAGTGGCTAGTGCCAAAAAATACCCATGAGGTGAGAAGCTTCATGGGGCTAGCAGGTTATTATCGGAGATTTGTAGAGGGATTCTCCAAAATAGTGAAACCCATCATGACCTTGCAGCGCAAGGGGGTTATGTATGAATGGACAGAAGAGTGTGATAGTGCATTCATTAAGCTTAAGAGGTTACTAACTAGTGCGCCAATTCTATGAGTGTTGAATATGGAAAAGGACTTCACAGTCTGCATGAATGCCTCGAAGCAAGGGTTGGGGGTTGTGCTAATGCAGGATGGAGGAGTGATAGCTTATGCGTCTCGGAAGTTGAAGAAACACAAAGAGTTATATGCGACTCATGATTTAGAGTTGGCAGTTGTAATGCTAGGTCTGAAACTTTGGAGGCACTGTCTTGTGGGGAGAAACTTTGAGCTCAAAACAGACCATCAAAGTTTAAATCATCTCTTCACTCAAAGGGATCTGAATGCTAGGCAAAGGCAATGGAGTGAGTTTATGAGTGAGTACGATTTTGGTATTTCGTACATAAAGGGAAAGGAAAATGTGGTCGCAGATGCCTTGAGTAGGAGACCACGTATCTTCTCCTTGGTACCCTTAAAGGTCAATCCGAGGGAACATGTGTTGACACAACTCCAAGGAGACAACTGGTATTTAAAGGTTACTTCAAACCTCCAGAGCGGGAGGCAGTTAGATCCAAAGTATGAAGGATATATTCTGGAAGCAGACGAACTGTTAAGATATCGAGGAAGGTTGTACATCCCTGAGAATGGGGATATTCGAAGCATCATACTAAAGGAAGCCCATAGAGCGTTTTATTGTGCGCATCCGGGTGTGAAGAAGATGTACGCAGACATGAGGAAGCTCTTCTTCTAGGTAGGCATGAAGCGCGATGTAGTCCATTTCATTGCCAAGTGCCTAGAGTGTCAACAAGTGAAAGCCAACCACCATCACTCGGCAGGCCTCCTACAACCACATGATGTCCCTATGTCCAAGTGGGAAGTCATTTCTATGGATTTTGTGGTGGGGTTGCCGCTCACATCTCATAGACATAATGCCATTCTTGTAATAGTTAATAAGTTAACCAAGAGTGCTCATTTTATTCCGGTTAGAGACACTTACAATGTCACAGATGTGGCACGTGTGTTTGTAAGCGAGGTTATCCATTTGCACGGGATACCTAAGAAGATCATTTCAGATAGGGACTCCAGATTCATTTCTAGGTTTTGGACAAGTTTATAGTCAGCGTTGGGCACTTAGTTGAACTTAAGCACAACTTATCATCCTGAAACAGATGAGAAAACTAAGAGAGTAAATCAAGTCATGGAAGACATGCTTAGGATGTATGTCATGGATAATCAAACCCAGTGGGAGAAGTACCTACCTTTGGTAGAGTTTGCCTACAATAATAGTTTTCATAGCTCCATCGGAATGCCACCCTATGAAGCTTTGTATGGAAGGCCATGCAGAACACTGTTGAGTTAGGATAGTTTAGAAGACCGAATAACAGTTGGGCCAGAATTGATTCAAGAGATGGAGGAACAGGTGATTCAGATTAGGCAGAGACTAAAGGAAGCACAAGATAGGCAGAAAAGTTATGTGGATGCACACAGGACTGACCGAAGTTATGAAGTGGGAGACCAGGTTTTCATTCGTATCAGGCCTAATAAGAGTACCATATGGTTCAGGAAGGGGACAAAGTTGTCACCTCGGTTTATAGGACCATTCAGAATCCAAGAGAAAAATGGACCCGTTGCTTATCGTCTCGTACTGCCACCCCACTTGCATAAAACTCAGAATGTTTTTCATGTATCTGTTTTATGTCATTATGTTGATGATGAATCACATAAACTAAATTGGAAGGAATTGCAAGTATCGGACGTGGGAAATCTCACGGTAGAACCATTACGCATATTGGACCGTAGAGTCCGACAGCTCAGGAACCGTCTGGTAGACCAAGTTAAGGTCCAGTGGGACAAGTAATGTCCGGGATCTGCTACTTGGGAAGACACCGAGACACTACGACGAGACTATCCCTCACTTTTTTGACCACCTTGAGAATATGTTTCTCGAAGGTTGGGTGTATGTACCACCACCTTTTGACTTAGACAGACAGGATTACCTGAGGCCTATATACTTTATTTTCTATTCATAGTGAAACTTTAATATGTATGAACATTTATGAATGTTTAAATGTTATTGATGATGATGTATATAATGTGATCTACTATGTGAATGTAAATTTTATGAATGTTTAAATGTTATTGATGATGATGTATATGATGCGACATATTGTGAGAATGAAATTTTTTATGAATGTTTAAATGCTATTAGAATGATGTTGGATATGATGCAATCTATTTTGGTAAATAATAATCTTATGAATGGGTGTCGAAATTGAATTATGGGATATTATGAGATCTATTTCTAACTGGAAAACTTTGATGTTAAGATGTTGGTACAAGGATACCAAATAGAAATGATGATAGTATGCAATTACATGATGATAATGCATAGAAATGTATGATTTTGTGTTACAGACTAATCTGCAGGTTATGGGCTATGAAATAGCCAATGTAATGATGATGAAAGTGGATATCATGACCACTAGCCGAGAAACATTATGATATGAATATTGTATGTGAAATTATATTGGTTTGGATGCATTTCTATGATATGTGGACCAGTGCAGGATTTCAGGTGATGAGACTGCCCAAAACCGAATAAACGATGACAAAACCCCCAGCAACATGGTTCCACTATATATTCCATTGTAGGGTGTGGACCCTATTTATGATTAGGAGGGGTGGAGGCATTTCCCATCGTGTATCCTCCGAAACCTAAAGTCATGGGAGGACGGTGTTAGTTCATGCTCCCCAAGACATGTGATAATGATTGTCAGTTGCCTGTTAGGGAAGCTTGGTCGAGATAGTGACACTTCCGCTTACGAGTTCTATTTGGAGTTAGGTCAATATAGTTGACGCTCCAAGATAGTCTAGCAGAGGAAGGATAGGAATGGAGATGGAAGTAAGTTAGGGAGGAAGGATGAGTATAAATAGTTGAGAAAGTATGGAGATTTGTCTTATGGTGGAATTTAATGTTTTCCCTTCTAAAAAAAAGAGGAAAATGTGTATATATGAATATTCATAATTTCATAACTAAACCACAGTTGTCTAAATAAAATTGTTGAAACGGATAATTGTAATTGAAGGATTTCTCAAACAATTGATTGGTTGTTGTCTTTTATAAAAGACTAGTCATGTTGATTTGATTGGATGCATACATAAATTACTAAAGGGTGATAGCTATTGATTATTAGTACATGCACAAGACTTGTATGTACTAGCTACACATGCATTTCTTGTACATATACACTAGTATGTATGCGTTTTCTTGACTTACTTACTGATAATGTCGATTAATTGTTATGAATGTGTGAACCATGTTTCTTTTCCTTTGTACCATGAGATACCTTAACTTCGGGACGAAATTTCCTTAAGGGTGGGTGTATGTAACGACCCTGCTTAAATAAATGTATAGGATTATAAATTATAATTAATTTGATAATCTGATTGTCCTAAGATGTTAGCTAAACAATCATTATTTCTTATATAATATTAACTAATTAATTATTAATAATTACTTGCTCATAATTGTCAATGATTAATTAATTATTAATTGACTCTTTAATTATGTGAGTAAAGAATTAAAGGGGTTAATAATTTAATTTATTAAAAACTTACGTATATGGAGGGGATAACAAACATTAAATAAAAGGATAAGAAACATTAAATAAAAGGGACAAGACATTAAATAAGACGATAAGATAATGAATGTAGGGATAAGGAAATTAATGAGGAGGAAAGGGTCGATGAAGGAGGGATATGACGGGAGGAGCCTTACGGGAAGGGGATCATTTTTTTTTTGGGAAAGGAAGCATTTTGGAGGGGGAGGAGGGTTCTGGTTTCTTTGCTTGGATTTTCTGGTTCTATGGGGGAGTTCTACAGTCTTTGAGTATCACTGCAGGGAGCACCGAGTTGCTAGGGGTTTTTGGCACGGGGGCCAGGATTCCTTTCGGTTTCCTGGAGCTAGGGAGCTGGACAGGCTGCTCCTAGCTGGTTGGGAGGTTAGTCGGTTTAGGCAGAGTTGGTCAGTGGCATCAAGTTGGGCAAGGAAGCAGCATGAAGGACAACAAGACTAGCGGGAGTTTAGCATCAGACCAAGGTATTTTAATTTACGTATTTGTTTTATATATATATTTAAGGAATATGAAGTGTTATAAGGTTGTTCGTAAGCTTGTTATGTTCAATTCAATAAATTTTATATATGTTGGTTATTGGTATGTGCTAGTTATGAAGTATTTAAAATGTTAGGTTAGCATTCCTTAAAATAATTCATTTTAGGGGTTTTATAAGGCTCTGTGGAGCAGAACCCTACATAGGGTACCTGCAGAATAACCCCTGAAAGTAACCTATGTGGAACCTAAGTCAAGAAACTAAGAAACCAATGTATAACCAATGCACAAGCGAGCAGTTGTAAGTCAGGTACACCGTATAGGCAGGGTAGCAAAGCCTGAAACCTTGAAAGTACCGCCTCTCATGGAGGTAAAGGCACTAGAAAGATCCCTAGATACGAATAGATCCCCAGAAATATCTCTGACGCTAAGAATGTATCGGGGAGATGTCCCTTCAACCAAGCTCGCGTGACCTCGTGATTAACTCTGGTGTGATCAGAGCCTCCTGATATTACCAATTATACAATGGATTTCTCCACTCCCTTTGTCAAACACATATGTTGATTTAATTGCCTTGGAGAAGTTTACTCACAAAATCCTATTCCAAGGCACTAAATCCTAAGCTAGTTTGTGCACCCTAGAAAATAAAATCGTGACTAATCAACTTTAAATTATAGCGTTACTTTTAATGGTCGTGCTTGCACAAAAAGGTATGGTAGTGAAACTCATGATGTTATTGTTGAGTACATTTTTATGCTTCCTTTTCACTCTATAAACTATACTTTTTCCTCCAAAACCATCCATTTTGCCTCCATATCATTCCATATTTTCCATAAAACAACTTATGCAAGGTACATTTATCATTCTTTAGCTTAGGAATTGAATTTTCAAATTTTTGGCATTAAAATTAAAAATTTATCAGAAACTACAGGATTTGACTAAATCCCGTAATTGCTCCTAGGTTCGTGTACTTACACGACAGTTGGGCGAAATCTAAGACTTGGGTCATGATCCTTGATGTACAAGGTGGATGATTACCTATCAGCTTCGAGATTTGAGCTTTCCAGGTGTCTGGTCAATGTTGGTCAAACAGGGCCACTTCAATAGAAAATACCTTGTTTTAGCATAAAATCATGGACAATTTTAGATTTTCTTGGGATTTGTTCATATTTTATGCATCTGAAGGGGGTATTCGAACTTCCTAGCATATTTTATGGATCTGATTATGATCTTTAGGAGATTTATTAGCATTATTAGTTTCAAAACTCTTGTATAAATACTCTAAGACATAGACTAGTATGAGAACCCTGGATGTGAATGAAGAAACTTTGGAATTTGCAATCTTGAGATCAATTCTGCGTTTTTGTTCTTGATAATGTCTATGATATGATGATGTGAATGTTGTTGGAAGTTCTTTCTTAGCTGAGACGACTCAAGTGTACAAGTGAAGCATTGGAGGGCCCCCTTTGCCAAACTAGTACACTCTTCCTTTATGTTCTTTTCAAGTAATCTTTGATACATGTTTTAGATCAGATCTTGTTGTAGATGAGTTTTATTCATATCTTTGTTGTAGTTAGATGAATTCCATAGTTAAGTAATATGCTTAATGTTTCAAAGCCTTACTCATGTTGTGAATGATTTATTGAATAAGAATTCAATGTGTGGTTTGCTTTCAAGCATTAGGATGATCATAAATGCTTTTTGAGTTATTTACGCTTTCAATACTTTTTATTTAACAAGAATTGGTAAAGATTGCTAATGAATGAAAGAAAACAATGAATGCATCTCTTGAATAAGATTTTTGTCTTTCTAGCATTGATAAGCCTCTGAGCTAGTTTTTGAATGTCTCTTTGAATGTTTATTGTTGATCAAATGCCCTTTAGGAAACAATTGTTGATTACTGTCGTGAGATCTATGAAAAGGACTTCTGAACAGAAGCCTAGCATCTCCTCCATATTAAGCTCTTAGAATAGGTTTTGGTTCATTCCCATTGAAAGAATAAAAGTTATCTCTAAATCCATATATTTTGGATGTGCCTCTAAGTATTACAAACACCGGATTGACAATCATTTACACTCTAATTTACATCAGTAGATTGAAGCCTAACAGTTATGACTTAGTAGATAAAGTAAATATGAATATAATTCAAAGTCCTAACTTCAATTTTCAATGAATGATATGCCTCTAAAGATACACGGATATTTCAATTTCAACTCTGCAATTCTGAAGTAAAAATCCAATCTTTCTTTACATGCACTAAGCTAATGACAAAAGACTTAAAAGATCAAAATGCCAAGCAATGCAAAATGCCTAATATTTTTGTATTTTCAATATAAGAAAAATGAAAATACATGGACTGAACAACAACTTGATATATAAAACTCTATTGTGTATAGAAACAAACAACTTGACTAGGATACCAAGCAACAAGACACCCAACCCAATGTACAAGGACAATCAAAATGAAAAGGTGATGAGAAAGACTCCGCCCAAAAATTCAACCCCAGACAGGTTTCCTATCATCCCATTGACACTTAACAGGCACTACAGAGACCCAAGAAGACTCAACAAACATCAAATCCCACCCAACAACCACCAAACCTAGCAAACAAACAAAGAAGGCTGATGTACGTGATTGTTCAAGGAAACATAGCGTATGTACTCAGCTTTCAGAGGGATAGCCCGCGTATATACGCGACTGTCAAGCCAAAAAATGCGTATATGTTTTAAAAACAAAGCCATGCAAGGGAGAAGGCTGACAAACTCAGACCCAAAGTGAACAGAGGCTGTCAAGCAATGATACGACGAGAAACACAATAGGAACAAGATCAGTCTAAGGAGAAAAGTACTCCAAACCCTAATAAATAAGATTTAATCCCCAGTATGGTCGCCAATTCTGTTACGAGGAAAATGTCTCTATGGCTAGGGTAAACCACAACAAACGGAAATGACTGCAGAAATCAACTCTATTATCAAGTATGCTATGTAAACAAATATGCTATCAAGACAAGATAAAAGGCCTACCTTGTCCAGATGTTCGATGAAGTCCACCGTTGAGCACTTGACCCAAAGCAATATACCTGTAACTAGTCCTCAACAACCAAGCACAACAAGCATATGGTGATGATAAATGATGTTAGCACATTCAATAGCATAATCCATTAATAAACATGACAAATACGCCCATGAAATAATAATTCAAATATTTGCAAGATATCAACTGGACGGGAAAAGAGTATTTCTATTAATATATGATCATCATAAGTGAAAATGTTATAGACTTCTGTGTCGTCATAGTTTGGAACCGAGAAACTAAGTTCCTTCTAGCTGGGCCTCCACCACTTCAATCCTCCACCAAAGGCAAGCTCATAAAAGAGAAACAATGAGGTTCTCAATCAATAAGGGAAGATCTTGGGCGCTGAACACTATGTTCAGATTTAAAGGACAAAGGGATGCAGACTCAATATGAAGTAAATAATTTCTCCAGAGTAACTTTGCTCTCAAAGTTGAATTCTTTCTCCTCTTTTCCGTAGCTCGGAATTGGCTCATTTATAGCCTTCAAACATAACTGAAGTGTCGATTCAGAATGTTTCCAGTATATGGAAGGCCAAGGATCACATATCTCCTGTCGTGACATGGAAACTCGACATTAATTTTCATTTTTGGGCACAAATCCTGATGTACACGGGCTGTAGTGGTGCAACCTACATATACGCATGTTGTATAGTAGGCAAGGTGCGTACATGTGGAAAAATATGTATTTTTAGCTCTGGAATTTACAAACAGGGATGGTAAGTCCGCGTAGGGAAATGGAAAAAGGCCTTTTGTGCAAGATTGCATAGGGTGAGGCAAATATTTCTATAACAATACTGCCTGTAACAATAGGATTAGAAATTAACATCTTATTTCTATTTAGTTTACATTATCTGTAATGTGCCCAAGCAAGATTGCTAAGAAACATTATGTTTCAGCTTGTTTGTTTGTTATGTTTTTGTCACATGTTTTGTAGGTTATCCTTCAATATTGCGCATGGAGTTGATTTAGAGATTTTCACAGCATATAATTATGGAAATGGAACAACATGAGTAATAACAAGATACAAACATAATGCACAAGAAGATAGCCACAAACTTCATATATGATCTTTATTTCGTAAATATGCTAACCTCCATACAAGAGATACACATATATGGAATGCATGTAGGAGAATAATGAATGTGGCTAAATGTGCCTCCGAATACAAGAGAAATAGATGAAATATTGCTCCAAGATACCACTATTAACTCCACACCAAATCTGAGCAAGAACAAGTTCTTCCCTTCTAAGTTTCTGCTATAGACATTTGTTGAATGTGCACTTCCTGGATGGAACATACCAAGGAGAGTATGACCTCCTCTGTGACGGTCCCAAACCCTTGCAAAAATCTATGAGAAGATAGATCTGATGATGTCTAAGTGCTAGGAATAGTCTCTAGGTTGTAGCTTAACTGGCTAGCCTCCAAATAACAATATCACTAAGAACAGATGCACCCTCTTTTAGGAAATACGCCCAACTCCACAAATAAATAAATATATTCTCCAAACTTCACAAGAGAAGTTGCAATCCTATAGATATGAAGGAATATGGTCATGGGAAGTGATCCCTTGGGAGTTACATGTAGATCTAAACCTTCCCACTCAATGTCTCCAAATGTAATTGCGCCCTCCTTCATGAATTTCGCACAACTGGAAGAAATAGTGAATATGGCATGAAAATCCTCAATAAAATGATGAGAAGAGGCACCTTGGTGGTTTATAACGCCCCTGAAGTGAAACCTCTTCCATATCCAATGTCTACTACCCTCCACAAACTCTTCTGTCATGCATAGTGTGCCCCAGCTCTGCAGAAAGATCCAAAGTTGCGCCCTACTTCCCCAACTTGTTTCTGAAACTAAATTGGACTGCAATAGAATGGTGAGGGAGGAATATTTCATCTCCTTGGCCAAGCTTGGACTAGGAACAGAGGGATCTTTCACCTCCTTCCTGATCTCTAGGGTTTATTCAATCAAAACCCTCAAAAACCCCAAGTACCATAGGCTTTCTAGCTAAGAAGTCAGACATCAAAATATCAATCAACATAATGAGAGAATAGAAGCACGTATAATTTTTTTATACTCCTTTTTACCTTTCTCTCCAAGTGACTTTTAATTTACTTTTAATATTCTTTCATAAAATCACTTTGTTAATTTAATTAGCCTTTTTTCTCTAAAAAGTGATTAATTCTCCCGTATGGCTTCTCCGGTCACTGAAAGTCACTTTTCATCATCTTATCCTTTAGATATTTTCCTCTCGATTCCAATGAGCTATTACACTAAGGTGCTTCTTCAAATATTATGCCCAAAATGACATCCTTAGTGGATTTAATTAAAATATGTTAAATAATAACCATGTTTTACGGGAATCGTCAGAATGCAATGGAACTAAAGACAAGCTGTGTAGAAATGATCCCGATGATGAATAAAGGTAAATAAATTAGGCTGGGCCCCACAAAACTCCTCCAAATCCTCTGATCTCTCTGATGTCATAGTCTCACCTCTATGACTTGGTTGACTCAAACCTCATGAAGTGAATCTCACTGCATAATAAGAGAATGCAAAAATGGGTACATGACAGTCCTCCATGCCCGAATATTGCTTGTCCTCAAGCAAGAGTTGAATCAAACTGTGTATGATCCTAGGGTCCCATATCCACCCAAGAGACATGAAGTAATCTCCCCTCAAAGTGCTCACCACGCATGTCCCCAGAATGTTCCTGATGAGTAGAATGATCATGTGCAGTAGATTCTCAATCAACTCCTCAAGCAACCGCTCTACTCTGGTCTCAACTCCATCAACCACTAAGCTACTAATCACCCTAATCCATGGATCCCAAACCAATATGTGAACTGTAGTTACTTGTAAAGTATAGTCATGTAATACATCAACACAAAGAGTCTCGTGAAACCCCCCAACCAATGGAGAAAGTAAATATAGTATCCATCCCTTAAGGAATCTCTCACCTAAACCAATCTCCCAACTACCACCTTCGATAGTATCCAAATCCCCTGCTAACCAAGAAGATGATCTATTGATGTACTTGATCCTCAACCAATGAGATCCATCCTGCCACATAGTGTCCTTATCTCCATCTACTCTCAAATTCCCACAACAATGGAAGGAAATAATCATCCAAGTCCCCAAAACTCCAATGCACTCTAGAAGAGCACCAAACCCTACATCACATAACTCTGAGGGTGCCATACCAAGTATCTCGGTGCCTACTAAACTGTAAACCTTCTGTCGAAGTGTACTACTAGCTATGTTATCATGTCCACGATCACTAAACTCGGCCTCCCTCTCAGCCCACACTTCTGCCTGCAGTGTCCCATACTTCGGTAATATCCTTATGATGTTATCCCTACTATATAGCTCCAGTACACCAGGGATGAGATATGCTAGCATACTCTCCCAGCTCTGCCTTGAAACGAGGGTGGCTAAGGAATCATGCCCTGAATTGTGATGCTGACATACCGAACATGCCCCTATATGCCTCATGACATCATCCTCTAGATCCTCTCAGGAGAATCTCCCTCTGATATGTTGACTGGTCGTCAAATGTCCAAACTGTCTGACCATAGGTACATCATGCATGGTCCTCAAGATCTTTGTCACTGCCTGCTGCACCCATACAACCTGTCGACTAACCTCATAGTCCTCATCTGAAGCATCTGTCCTACTCTACTCCCCTTCCTCATCCTGCTGGGACTCTGAACCTACATTCACCTCTATAATATCCTTTGTCCCAGGGCTAAGGATGCTCTCCATCGTGCCCAAGGCCTCATCTGACTGTCTCGAGTGAACCTCCCCTATCTTGTTGCATATAATGAAGTATCCCATGTCGGGAGGTTTATGCCCAACAACTCTGCATGTCCCATGCAATTGCCTATCTTCCCCTATATTGTTGTATACAATGAAAGTATCAGGGAAGGGTAACATAAATACCTGCAACTATATGTAGGATTGGGAAGTGTCATATGTGTTGGTCAATCCCAAAAGCTTGGCTAAAAACTCATCCATCGACATCCATGGTGAATAGTCGCCTGGACTCCACTCTAATTTCATGCCATCATGTACACTGGTAGGTGACTCCAAATACTGATGGTCAATCACACTCCCGCTATCATCAGTCATATGACTAATGTTGCTGAGAAGATAATCTCTCGATCCTTGTGTTGTTGTAAGGGAGAGGACCACTCTCCACATAAATCCCCATGCACCACTAAGTATGTCTCCTCCCTGCACTCCAATGCATCCCCCTGGATCCCACGATACACCTCTGCATGCCCATGTGGACTACCTCTCATCACTATATGCCTCTGTATACTCATGCAAGCTCCCGTATCCTCCTACATCATCATGTATCCTAGGTGTACTATTGGGTCAACCTCTACATGGATGTCAACCAATCTTAGAGCCCAAATGGATATGTCCTGATAACTACCCCTGGCTCTGGAATCCCCGTGTGTATGTGTAGAACTAACCGTCTCAAAGCTCCTCATGGATGGTGATCCCTATAACACATGAAAATCCTCAAGCGTCTCATGGTCACATCTCTCCATAATCATCAGTGATCCTAGGTATCCCTCACACTCCTCCAACAATTGGTGCTCCTTTATCCAACCACCAACATCATCTAGCGATGTAGCTGAAGTATATATCTGACTCTCTGCTGAGATAGATGTAGTGGATCCCTGACTATCCTCCTCAAGGAGATCCTCTAACTTGAACTTTGATTCCTAAAGGTCTATCTGCCTTCTCCTTCAGTACCTCATGATACATCTCGCCAACTTCCAGAAGGTAATCTCTATCCATAAGTAGTTGTTGGTAGTCGATCCTCATCATAGTCACTCTCTCCCTGAGTGTCAGAAAGTCCTCAATGGAAAACTCTCCATCTGAACTATCCTGTGCCATCATGGCCCTCCAACAATACCCTGCCACCAACACATGTGTATCATCAATGTGTCTAATGGTTTCCACCATCATGTCCTCTCTGACCTTCAGTTGTCCTACCAAATGTTGTGACTCATGAACATTGTCCCACTGAAGTACAACCTCATGAATCCCGCTTTTAATGTTAACAGTGGAATCCTCCTCAATGCACTCCTCAAGAGCTAAGGCACCGTACTTCCCACTATCCATTGTGCTACTGAATCCCCCTGTATGCCACTGCACATCATGCCACTGCACATCATCATCATTTGTCAATCCAAGTTGCATTATTATCTTAAACATAACTAAAGGTTCATTATCACACCTAGGAAACTATGCACTTTCTCTTTCTCATCACATAGAAGAAAAAGTTACAAGTAATCCCACTTCCTCAATCCCTTCATATACCTGGTTGTATGTTCTTTGGTAAATAGTTTATTTAGATTTGAAATTACTTCTAAATCACGATAAAATGTTTCTCCTATAACCATATATAACATAAACTCAACTAAATTTTAAAATTTACTTAGTTTTCCTTCCCTCTCTTCTTTTAAGCATATATAACATAAACTCAACTAAATTTTCAAATTTATTTAGTTTCCATTCCCTTTCTTTTTTTACTTGTTTCCTTGATTTTTATGTAAGTAATGACTCCACAATTAATGAGACTAGTTATCCCAACTTATCTATCTCTAGGTCAATAGACCTCCTCTTTCCTTCCCTCTCTTCTTTTAAGCATATATAACATAAATTCAACTAAATTTTCAAATTTATTTAGTTTCCATTCCCTTTCTTCTTTTACTTGTTTCCTTGATTTTTATGTAAGTAATGACTCCACAATTAATGAGACTAGTTATCCCAACTTATCTATCTTTAGGTCAATAGACCTCCTCATAAGTAAGGATAATCTTCCTACTCTTTCCATCTAAGTTGAGTGTGGGCTAACAATTCAAATTTTTTGGGAAACCATTGTCTACTTAATCGAATGGTCCTTAAGGGAGGTCTTTGTCATCATTGGTCTAATTCAATGCTCTCCTTAATGGTTAAAAATATGTGTTTTCTCTTAGGAAGTCGCATGTTCAAATTCAGAGGGGGTAAAGTATGTACACCTCTGTAAACTTTAGTACTCAAATAAATGCACAGAAGAGATCCATTATCCCACAAACAAGAAGGTCTCATACACCAATTTGATATCTAACTTGATCTTGACCTTAAAATTAAATTATTATTATATAATTTTTGAGAAAAATGTGTGTAGTATACCATCAAAACAACAAAGTTAGTTTTAAGTTAGTTTGGTCATGTAGTAGTTATGTCGCCTAAATGCACTACCATAGGTCTAGAACGACCATTTTTAGCGACATATACGAGGCAAGTATTAGAGTCGTCTCGGCTCAGGGCTACCTCTGTCTTCTAAATACAACGACGAGACTGGTGCCTGGTGTTTAATATAAAATAAGACTAATTTTAGAGACAACCCAATGCTGCTTTCTATTTAATTGGCACCATTTCTTGTCTGTACGTTAAATCTCCATGAAGTTTTCACTTGCACGGTGATAACATCTAATCAATAGGATCTCTCGAATGGCGGACGCAGGTGCAGCTGTTGATGATAATGCTAGTGATGCACAGAACCTGATGCAAGCTCAAGTACCATCTCGTAGAGATCTCTCCTGCACCACCTGCTTCGATGCCCTATGGTTTTGTTACTGTGAGGAACCAATTCTTCTCCACCTGGGTTTTAACTTTTTCCACATTGTAATTTGTTAAAGCATGAAGGTTGAGACTACAAAGCATTATAACCCATTATTAGAAAGTCATATATTCATAGTCGGCGATCATTGAATAACGTTCAATATCAACTGCTGACAATCCTGTAATATGAAGGATTCCAAGCGACGGTGTTTTTTATCCTCATTTTCTGTTTTAAACGGTGCTGATGGCTTTCGGGTACTGTTCATTGTTTGGTTTTGTATTGTTCCCCAGTTGTTTGACAAAATCCCTAAATGGGCTGAGACAAAATGTTGTCCGAGACTGTTGGAATCTGACACTGACTCTTCCCTCTTAACTGGCGCGAACCCATCTAAATCCAAAGAGAAAACACATCTAAACCAGGTCTGAACCTAGAGTTTGTATATCTTAAATTCCAATATCTCTTCCGCTGGTTATTTGTATGACTCAAGATATGCATCTTCGATCTTCACAACCTCGATTCATATCGGACCCAGGTTTAGATGGGTTTGTGTCAGTGTATATGTTCCATGCACCCAATACATCATTTAGATTCAATTTGCCATAACACACATGGACACACATATACAAAGAGTCAATGGATCATCACATTCCACCTAGCTGTAGATTGCACCTCACTTCTCTCCTTTGCGAATATCAAGGATCTGGAATTAGGGTCAATATCATTGAACCTTACTGTTATCCAGTTCAATGTGTTGCTATGATGAGTTCTGGGTTACAAACACAAGGTGTCTCATATAATGAAAAAAAAGGGTTTATGATAGCAAATGAAAAGGCAGAGCAGCGACAATTTGTTACCAATGTTGAATCGAGTTGTTAACATGATAGAAAATTTCAGGATAGTTGATGTGAGATCTTTTACAATGTTATTCTTGCTCAAATGTTGTAAAATATACGATTAGGGGTTGATTCCCGTATCTAGTATAGTTTAACCTAGTTTAGATTTCTTAGTAATTTCAAGTTAGATCCCAAGTAACATCAGGTTCACACAGAGACAGTTTTATCCATTTATATTTGACAGATGGTAAAGGGGTTCTAGAGTAACTTTAGCACGTTTGATTTGATAGTTGAAACCATACAAATGCAATTGTCCAGAATTACAACAGAAGTAGTAATTGATCAAGCTAGAAGACAGTCAAAATCAGATTTAAAGTTAATAGTAATGCTGTGCAAGCAACGGCATTACTATTCTCTGCAATTCTTTAAAAAACAGTATAAAAGTTGTTAAAATACGTTAACTGTGCTGGAATCAACAAGTGCTTTTTCCTTCATACAAGTAAAATAAATACATTGATTACAGTTGAATGCTAATGGCATTTTTGGAAAAAAATGTGGAGGTAAGATGCAACCAATCAAAGTGGTGTTGCTTGAGAGATAAGGCAGATGGAGTTTTATTTGAAATCCATTGATATATTTATGGGGTGCGTATGATAGAAGTTAGAACCCATCAGAAATGGACATATTGGTCTGCATGGAATCGGGACTTTAATACCTTGGGACCTTACAGTTAGTACCCATTACGTATGGGCATCTTTACTTGTTTGGAAGTCGGGGCCTCAATACATGATGAGTTTACAGTTGATTACCTTTATGAAATATCGCCCTTCATTTTAGAAACTGTCAGCTTGTCAATCAGTTTTAGTTCTGTTCCTTCCAATGACCAGTTAAATTATCATCGGCTTGTTGCCTGATATCAAGGACAGAACATAAGCTACAAATGAAACTTCATGATGTGTTATTCTAGAATCTAAATTTCCTCAGATTGCATATATAAATTCTATGCACGAACAACAAATGGATTTTGCTTTTTCAGATACAGATATCCCATCATGCCTTTGATAAATACTAGAATGAAAACCTGACTAGATTTCTTTGGAGAAATTTCTGGTCATGTGATGCCATTAAAGTCGAATAACTTAGGTGTGTTAAAA
>ML788280.1:29255-40676 GCA_009831015.1 Picea engelmannii | reverse complement strand
GCACTTGGGTGAGATGGTTACATATGGGTGAGTATTGCTACAACACAACTTACCATATGTCTATCAGGATGTCACCGTTCAGGGCATTGTATGGATACGATGCACCCTCCTTTATAGAGACTGTGTTTGGGGACAATAGGGTCTCGGGGGCCCAGGACTGGGTGGAGGAGAGTCAGAGGATTCTTCAATCAGTAAGGGAGAACTTGTAGTCAGCTCAGAATCAACAAAAGATATATGCAAACCGGCACAGAGTTGAGCGCAGTTTTGAGGTAGGGGATTTGTTTTTTCTGCGATTATAGCCATACCGACAGTCCTCCTTGAAGAGGAGCGGAGCAGAGAAGTTGAAGCCGAAGTTCTATGGGCCATACAAAGGATAGGCGAGGTGGCATACGAGCTAGAGCTACCGGAAGGTAGCAAGATTCATAACGTCTTTCACGTCTCTTGCCTTAAAAAGGCTGTGGGACAATAGGTTAGCATTTCAAAGGAGTTGCCACCCTTGGATGAGGAGGGTCAGTTGGAGCTAGTGCCAGAGGAGGTACTAGAGCAGAGAGAGCGCAGATTGAGGAGCAGGATCATCAGGGAGTGCTTGGTTAGATGGAGGGGTCTTCCAGTGGAGGATGCCACATGGGAGGAAGAGCATATCTTACAACACCTAGGATTGATGTTGCTTGAGGACAAGCAATCTCGGGAAGGGAGGACTGTGATGTCTCGTTCCCAAGAGTAGGCCAACAGGGAGTGACTTAGTAGTCTATATGTTCCTGTAGACTATAGTCAGGCACAAATAGGGAACAAGATGGAGAAATAAGGAGAAATTGATGGCTAAACGATGAATTAAGCCAAAATACTTCGGAAAAGTCATTTAAGCCTAAGTCAACGAAGAATTAGAATAAAAAGGTGCTAAAGGGGGACTTAATTAATTAATTAATCACCTTAGGAGGAAAAGCGCCTAGCTTAAGTGAGGTCAATGGTGAATTAGATTGGGAAAGGTATAAAGGGAGGAATTTGACCTAATTTCTCATTATGCATTGTTATGATTTGATGTTGAGAGTTCCTAGAGGAGGAAGAGAGCCGACCTTACTGTTTTGTGGATTTCTGGAGGAAACCACCACCATTGATCGATTTCAGTGTTGAGAGACACACCCTAGCCCATTGGAGATACCATCTAGGTATTTCATCGTACTTTTCAGGAGTATCCATTGTAGAGTGCGCAGCTCAGCCAGTGAGGGCGCAAGTCAGTTTGAGGGTTTGGAGAGCTGCACGAAATCTGAGTCCAGATTGCAGTTTCCTTCTAAACCATTTGAGATCCAGCCAGGGTGCTTCTATTGAACCATCTATCGTCAGATTTTGACGGTGGAATCTTGCATATTGCCTCATCCAACCATTTAGGGCGCAACTCTTCCAGACAGACATTTTGGGTTACATGCAGAGTATCAGAGCAGATCCGAGCAATTCCTTCTGACCCAGTTCCGCATTTGGCAAGACGATCGTTTTGAGCCATATAGCATTAGATTCTGTTGGTGGAATCCCTTGGGGCGCATCCAGTGTCCCAGGAGGTGCGCAAACCCTCCAAGGGTCCAAATCCAGTGCCTCAGAGACCAGATTCGAGATCCGACACTCATCCATTTCAGTCTAGAGGTCAGGGCACTTCTATTGGAGCAGTTTCCAGTGCATTCCGACGATCTATTCTTCCAGACGAGTTTTCCAATTGGTAGCGGTTACCGTACTTCTTCGGAATCGCATATTTTGCCAATCTATCTGTGCATGCATCAGATCTGCTATCATCTTCTGATCACGAGTATTTTTATGCTATTTTCTTGTATTCTAGTGATGATCCATGAGATCTAGCTGACGTTTATATTCTATATTTTTAGTAGGCTATTGTATTTCCATGCTTGAACTGTATAATACATGATATTGGGTTGTTGATGCTCTTTACTTCTGCATGCGTCCTTTATATGCTGTTAAAACCATAAATATGCAACATGCACATGCAATAACCAACATGCACATGTGATAACCCACATGCACATGCAATAACCATCAAGATCTCAAACATACAACTAGAACGCATCCAGAAACCCCCAGTGTATTAGATCTGCAAGACAGAACAATAGATCAGTAGCAAATATCTTGATCAGTGGGATCAGGGATATTTCACACTGAACTCATAGTCATTAAATAACCTGAAGCTGATGTTCTATCATCAATGTCACCTTCAATATCAACATCTAAATATCCAACAAGTGTAAAATATTTGTTCTTCTTATAGAGAAGACCAAAATCTTTTGTACCCTGAATGTACCTCAATGCCCTTTTCGCTGAATTCCAGTGACTTCCCCTTGGTTCCTGCATAAACCTTGAAAGTATGCTGACTAAATATGATAAATTTGGTCGAGTATTTGTCAAATAAATGAGGCTTCCAATCAATTGTTTGTACCTTGTACTATTCACCAATTCCCCCCCTTCAAATTTTGAAAGTTTCAAATTCTACTCCATGGGGGTAAGAGAAGGTTTACAATTTTCCATGCCAAATTTCTTTAACAATTCAGTGGCATACTTAGTTTGACTAAGGAAGATTTGATTAGTATATTGAGTTACTTCAACTCCAAGATAATAATGAAGTGGTCCCAAATCTAACATTTTGAAGCTTGCTCGAAGTTCTTCCTTAACCTGTTTGATGTGAACTTCATTATTTCATGTTATGATTAAGTCATCAACATAGAGTACAAGTATCACCAAGTGCTTATCTTGCATTCGAAAATACAAAGTATCATTTGATTCACTTCATTGAAAACCCACCTTTTGTAGGTAATCATCCATTTTTGCATACCAAGCTCGAGGAGCTTGTTTCAAGCCATATAAAGCCTTTACTAGTTTGCAGACTTTATGTTCTTGTCCTTTAATTTCAACCCCTTGTGGTTGAGTCATGAAGACTTCTTCTTTTAGATCACCATTTAGGAAGGCTCTTTTGACATCCATTTGATGTAATTTCCAACCATTTTGTGCAGCCAAGTTGGTAATTGTTCTGATTGTGTTCCGTTTAGTTGTTGGAGCAAAAGTTACTTCATAATCAGTTCTTTCCTGTTGAGCAAAACCTTTAGCCACAAATCTTGCTTTGTACTTGTCAATTTTACCATTGGGCTTGTACTTTATTTGATAAACCCATTTGCAACCTATGGGTTTAACATCAGGTGCACAATCAATTAAGTTCCAAGTTCCAATTGCAAGTACTAAATCATATTCATTACTCATTGCTTCTTTCCATTCTTTATGTCCTGTTGATGTTTGGGCTGTTAAAGTTTGCAGGAGAGTGAGTCTTTCTCCAAGGTTGCCTTGTGTAGGCTGACTTGAGACTTGGAGAAGAGCCTTATTTGAGACAAGGCAAAAATTTTTGTGAGCTTTGTGTAAGCAAAAGCCAAGACAAGAGTATACTGTTGATCAGTCTTATTTGTGACAAGACTGAGTGACATCATGTGTTGAGGTATTGCCTTGTGTAGGCAAAAGTGGTGTGTGAGGTTCTCCTAGGTCAAACAATTAACCATGAATGGAGAACCAGATGGTCACATCCCGAGACAAATGATTTTTCTTATACATGAGATGCAAATGATGTATATGTGATGAGCTAGTATGATGGCACATGAGACCATGGCTGCCATAAAAGACTTGTGATTGCTGGAAGAAAGAAGAAGAGCTGAGCCTGTAGAAAAGTCGAGTTGCAAAGATGAGCTGCAAGTTGAGTTGTAAAAGTTGAGTCACGCAAAGACAAGTTGTCAAAGAGTTGATTTGTCAAGTTCGAGTTGTCAAAGTCGAGTCATGCAAAGATGAGTTATCAAAGAGTCGAGTTGTCGAGTCAAGTCATAAAGTTGAGTCATGCAAAGACGAGTTGTCAAAGAGTCGAGTTGGTAAGTTGAGTTAACAAACTTTGCATGTAAAGTTGAGTTAACAAAGTCTGCATGTAAAGTCGAGTTGGTAAGTTAAGTTACAAAGACGAGTTGTCAAGTCTGCATGTAAAGTCGAGTTGGTAATTTTGAGTTACTAAGACGAGTTATCTTGGTTAAGTCAAGTGATGAAGACGAGTCCATAGGGAGTTATGGAGAAATAATTATTATTAATAGAACTCCTCAACGCTTGACAAAGAGACATTGAATACTCGTTGAAGGCATAACGAATAAGGAAGCTCTGTTGCTTGTGGGATCTTTGCAACAAGGACAATTTGCTTTCAGGTTTTTGCGCTGCTAACTTCTACCAGAATTTGAGCTAGCTTTAAAGCTAGATCTGGACAACAAACTCTCATGGTTGTAAGCTTGTGTGACTGTGGTACATTTGTATTTGCTCCTAGGTCATTCATTTGCTAATAAGAAAGATCATTTGTTGGTTTTTTCCCTCAAGCTTGAGAGGGTTTTTCGAGGGTAAAATCCTTGTGTTATCATGCATGCTTCTATTCTATTTCTGTTCTTGTATCTCTGCATATTCACTGTGAATAAATTATAAATCAACAAGAAGTATTTTTTTAAGAAATATTACAGATTTGAACTATATTTAAATTCCAGCATGGTATTAGAGCCATGGGTGTGTAGTCACTCAGTTTTGCAACAAGCTTGAGCTCACGCAGGGTTCTTGGAGAGTATTATTTAAAGAGCACAACTCAGATTTGTTGAAAAGTTACTCCAGAGATGACATCGATCTCAGTGAAGGTTGAAGACAGGCTTGAAGGAGCTTCCAACTTCAATATTTGGAAGGTAAGGGTTTTAAATATTTTTGAAGAGAATGATTTGGATAGTTTTGTAACTAGTGTAGTAGTAGAGGAACCTAATTCAAATGAAGGAAGGGCAAACTTGAAGAAGAATCAGGCAAAGGCAAAATGAATCATTTTTGATTTAGTGAAGGACATTATTATGCCTGTAATAGCGCCTTTAAAGACTGAGAAGGAGTGCTTTGACACTCTAACAAACTTGTGTGAGAAGAAGGTGCCCAGTCAAAAGAGAGTTCTCAAGAACAGGCTGTGAACTCTTAAGATGGAGAAGGATGATACAATAGCATCCTTCTTCACCAAAATCTCATAGATCAGGGATCAGTTGCTAGTGATTGGTGTACCAGTTGACGATGATGACTTGGTGCAGACTACTGTTAATGGTCTCCCACCCTCTTGGGAGGCCTTCCTATCCGGGATAAATGCAAGAGAGACTCAACCTAACTTTGAAAGGATGTGGCATGATTGCCTTCAGGAAGAAGGTAGGATTCAATGCAAAACCGACCCCTCAAAAGAAGACAATATTGCGTTGACAACCAGAACAAAGAAAGGGATAAGATTCCCACAGGAGGAAGCCTAGAGAGGTTTCTAGTGATTGGGAAACAAGAAAATAATATTACCTTGTTTCAGCTCTCACAGACACTGTGACAGATAGTGCAACATCTTGGTTAGTGGACAGCGGCGCCTCCAGGCACATGACAGGGAACAAGGATAATCTAGCTAACTTTAAGAATGTAAAGTTCTCTTCTCAAGTTGAGCTGGGAGATGATGTGAGCTATGCCATCAAAGGAACTGGCTCAACATCATTTCAGCTAGATTATGGATTTATGATGCATATTGAAGATATCTTATATGTTCTTGGATTGACGAAGAATCTTATCTCAGTTGGGGTTCTTGAGGATAAAGGTCACAGGGTGATCTTCATGGAGAAGAAGGCTCTTTTATGGCCCAAGGATACAATTCAATTCAACCATTGTTATTGGAATCAAAGAAGGAGGAATTTACAAAGTCCCAGGGCACATTTAGGCACTAGTTCACATCACAGTCAGTTCTTGCGAATTGTGGCATAGGAGGTTTGGGCATCTTCACTTCAAAGCGCTTATTGGACTTCAGAAGGTGGTGAGTGGTATGCCTACTTTTCAGTTTAATCGTAATAATATTTGTGAAGGTTGCATGCTAGGAAAAAACATAAAGAAGTCTTTTCTAGTCAGCAATAAAAGGGCAAAAGTAATCTTAGAATTGATTCATTCAAATGTATGTGGGCCTATCTCCACATCTTCATTAGATGGGCATGTGTATTATGTGATTTTTATCAATGAATTCTCTAGGAAGTCATGGGTATACTTCATGAAATCAAAGAATGAAACTTTTAAAAATTTTCATGAGTTCAAGGCTTTAATTGAAAATCAAACTGAAACACACATTAGAATCCTGAGATCAAACAATGGTGGTGAGTATGAGTCTCACCAATTTGAAGACTTCTGCAAGGAAGAAGCAATCAAGAGACAACTTACAGTTCCATATAACTCCCAATAGAATGGGGTAGCTGAGAGAAAGAACATAACTATTTGTGAGGCAGCTAAAGCAATGATGTGTGATCAGGATCTTCCTACTTCTCTCTGGGTAGAAGCTACAAGTATTGCTGTTTACATCCAAAATAGAAGCCCTCGTGCTATTCTGGGAAATGAGACTCCAGAGGAAGCATTTACAGGTGAGAAACCAGATGTGGGGCACTTAAGGATCTTTGGGTGTCCTGTCTACATTCATGTGCCAAAAGATAAAAGAACCAAAATGGAACCATCAGGTAAGAAAGGAATCTTTGTGGGGTACAGTAAAACATCCAAGGCCTACAGGATCTATGTACTTGGTGAAAGACATATTGAGGTAAGCAGGGATGTCTCATTCCATGAAGAAGCTGCTTTTAAACGTTCCAAAGAATTGCAGCTTGATGCAAAGATGGAGGAGCCTGAAGCTTCTCAGGTACAAGTTGCAGAGTCATCCAGTTCAGATATGTAGAGGGAGGAGTTAGATGAGCCACTAGATCTGGATGATCCCGTGGAACCTATAGAACAAGTAGAGAGACCTTTGGATGCACTTCAGTCTAAGAGGAAACCTGCCTGGTGTAGAGAGATTATGCAGGAAGCAAAATCACATGGTGCTCCATCAGGTACATTTGGGGAAAGTAAAAGACCTCAAAGGTTTGCAAGCTATGTGACACAGATGTCTCAGATTAGTAATGTAGAACCCACCACATTTGAGGATGTTGCTCAACAACAAATATGGAAATATGCCATGATGGAAGAATATTAATCCATCATGAAGAATGATGTGTGGGAAGTGGTTCTCAGGCTAGAAGGAAAATCAGTGGTCACCTCCAAATGGTTGGTCCAGATCAAGGATGCAGCTGATGGAAGTATTGAGAAATACAAAGCGATATTTGTGGCTCGTGGTTTTTCTCAAAAGGAAGGCATTGACTATGATGAAACATTTGCACTTGTTGCAAGGTACACTTCCATGAGGACCATCATATCCCTCGCTTCAGTTCTGGGTTGGAAACTTCACCAGATGGATGTTAAAACAACATTCCTCAATGGTCAAGTTGAGGCAGAAGTATATATAGAACAACTAGAGGGATTTGTGATTCACAGGAAAGAATCACATGTGTGCAGATTGAGAAAAGCACTGTATGGGCTTAAGCAGGCATCAAGGGCATGGTATTCGAGAATTGATAGTTATCTTCAAAACTTGGGGTTCTCCAAGAGTGCTGCAGATGCCAGCCTGTATATTAAGGTTGTGAAAAATCATCCCTTGATATTAGTGTTATATGTTGATGATCCATTCCTTATAGGAGAGGAACATTTGATAGCCCAGTGTAAGAGGGAGCTCACTTTCGAATTTGAAATGAAAGACCTTGGTCTCATGCATTATTTCCTTGGTCTGGAAGTGTGACAAAGATTAGATGGGATCTTTTTGTCTCAAGGAAAGTACATAGTTGATGTACCGCGCAAGTTTGGTATGTTGGATTGTAAATCCATGTCTACTCCCATGGTATCCAACCTGAAAAAGTTGAATGAGTCGGATTCTGGATTAGACTTGGTGGATCCAACCATGTACAGGCAACTAATTGGATCTTTGATGTATTTGATTCATACAAGGCAAGATATTTGCTTTGCAGTGAATGCCTTGAGTCAGTTCATGTCTTAACCGAGACACAAACATTGGGTTGTTGCCAAACATGTGCTCAGGTATTTAAGAGGATCCATTACATTTGGACTCAAATACTCTTCTAGTGATGGAGTGTTGCTTCATGGGTATGCTGATTCAGATTGGGCTGGAAGCTCAGTGGACCGAAAGAGTACTTTGGGTTACTGTTTCAGCTTAGGTTCTGCCATGATATCTTGATCCAACAAGAAACAGAGTTCAATTGCGCAGAGTACAACAGAAGGAGAGTATATATCAGCCAGTGTTGCAAGCAGAGAAGCAGTATCGCTGAGAAAACTACTGTCCGGATTGTTTCAAGAGAGGCTAGAAAGAACAGTGATCCATTGTGATAACCAGAGCTGTTTGAAGCTCACAGAGAACCTGGTCTTCCATGACAGGTCCAAGCATATTGAGATGAAATATCACTATATCAGAGACATGGTCCAAAAAGGTGCCATCAAATTACAGTACATTCGTATTGATGAGTAGACAACATACATTTTGACTAAGCCGCTGCCCTTTGGAAAATTTGTGCACTTCCGGGACAAGCTTGGTGTAGCTGAGAATGTCTCCCTCGCTGAGAGGGAGTGTTAAAGTTTGCAGCAGAGTGACTCATTCTCCAAGACTGCCTTGTGTAGGTTGACTTGAGACTTGGAGAAGAGCCTTGTTTGAGAGAAGGCAAAAAGTCTTGTGAGCTTTGTATAAGCAAAAGCCAAGACAAGAGTATACTGTTGATCAGTCTTATTTGTGACAAGACTGAGTGACCTCATGTGTTGAGGTATTGCCTTGTGTAGGCAAAAGTGGTGTGTGAGGTTCTCCTAGGCCAAGCAATTGACCATGAGTGGAGAACCAGATGTTCACATCCCGAGACAAATGATCTTTCTTATATGTGAGATGCAAATGATGTATATGTGATGAGCTAGTATGATGGCACGTGAGACCATGGTTGCCATGAAAGACTTGTGATTGGTGGAAGAAAGAAGAAGAGTCGAGCCTGTAGAAAAGTCGAGTTGCAAAGATGAGCTGCAAGTCGAGTTGCAAAATTCGAGTCGAGTCTTGCAAAGACAAGTTGTCAAAGAGTTGAGTTGTCAAGTTCGAGTTGTCAAAGTCGAGTCATGTAAAGAGGAGTTGTCAAAGAGTTGAGTTGTCAAGTCAAGTCATAAAGTCAAGTCATGCAAAGACGAGTTGTCAAGAGTTGGTAAGTTGAGTTAACAAAGTCTGCATGTAAAGTCGAATTGGTAAGTTAAGTTACAAAGACGAGTTGTCAAGTCTACATGTAAAGTTGAGTTACTAAGACGAGTTATCTTAGTTAAGTCAAGTGATGAAGACGAGTCCTTAGCGAGTTATGGAGAAATAATTATTATTAATAGAACTCTTCAACGCTTGACAAAGAGGCATTGAATACTCGTTGAAGACATAGCGAAGAAGGAAGCTCTGCTGCTCTTGGGATCTTTGCAGCAAGGACAATTTGCTTTCAGGTTTCGGGCTGCTAACTTCTACCAGAATTAGAGCTAGCTTTAAAGCTAGATAAGAACAACAAACTCTCATGGTTGTAAGCTTGTGTGGCTATGGTAAATTTGTATCTGCTCCTAGCTCATTCATTTGCTAATAAGAAAGAACATTTGCTGGTTTTTTCCCCCAAGCAAAATGCTTGTGTTATTGTGCATGCTTCTATTCTATTTCTGTTCTTGTATCTCTGCATATTCATTGTGAATAAATTATAAATCAGCAAGAAGTATTTTTTTAAGAAATATTACAGATCTGAACTATATTTAAATTTCAACATGGGCAACATCGGGCATACATTCTCCCGGGATTGGTCATGGTGATTTGACTAGTGGAGAATGGCCTTGACGTAGTTTTCGAAGGACAAACGATTCGAGGTGTTGATGGTTCTCCAGGAGGCAGCATCGGGTATACATTCATTCACAGGGGTGTACTTGTGGTGAATGGTCCAGGCATAGTCTTCAAAGGATAGAAGGCTCGAGGTGCCGATGGTTCTCCAGGAGGCAGCATCGGGCAGACACTCAGTCACAGGGGTGTACTTGTGGTGAATGGCCCAGGCGTAGTCTTCAAAGGACAAAAGACTCGAGGTGCTATTGTTCCTCCAGTGTGTGGTAGCAATGGGCAAACATTCATCCACAGGGGTGTACCTGTGGTGAATGGCCTTGGTAAGCATCGAGCGTACCTTCTCTTAGATTGGGCTGTAGACCAAGGGAGATAGGATAAATTTATCACAAGGGTGTACTTGTGGTAAATGGGCCTAAGCGTAGTCCTTCCTTGATTATGACAAGGAGTGATATGGACTCGGGGTGCTTTCCATGTGTCAGATAACATCGGGCTGACACTCACTCACAGGGGTGTACCTGCGGTGAATGGCCCTGGTGTGGTCTTTGTCCTTAGTCATGGTGATTTGACAAGGACGGGTAAAGGACTCGAGGTGCTAGACACAGTTTTGTGGAGAATTATCATCAAGGACAACTTTTCTAGTGAAAGAAGAAAGCCAAGAAGGCAAGTCAAAGACCATTAAAATATTAAAGAAACCTCGAAAAAGCATTAAATGAATTATTGTGGACAAAAGAAGAAGTCGGCCCCACAAGTAAATAAAGGTGACTCAGATTACTATAAATAAAGGTTGGATCATTTCATTATTACACTTCTCACAACTCTTCTCAGATGGTGGAGCCTAGGAGAGTGCATTGGGTGGCAGCAAAACATGTGCTCAGGTATCTTTGTGGTACGGTAGATTATGGTTTAGACTATCATAGAGGAGATGGAGTTCGTCTGGTTGGCTATACAGACTCAGATTGGGCAGGATGTGTCAGTGACAAGAAAAGCACTTCAGGGTGCTGCTTCAGATTGGGATCAGTAGTTGTGTCTTGGTTTAGTCGGAAGCAGAAGTCAGTGGCTTTGAGTTTGGCAGAGGCTGAGTATATGGCAGCTAGTCAGGCCAGTTGTGAGGCCCTTTGGCTTCGCAAGATGCTGGTGGGATTGTTCAGTTTGCAGTTGTGGCCTACTGTGATTTACTGTGATAATCAGAGTTGTATCAAACTCTCGGAGAATCCAGTTTTTCATGACTGGTCTAAGCATATCGAGATTCGGTATCACTTCATCCGTGATTATGTTCAGAGAGGAGCTGTGGAGCTACAGTACATATCTACAGAGGAGCAGGTTGCAGACATACTCACCAAGGCATTGAACAGGGGCAAGTTTGTATTTTTCAGGGATAAGCTTGGAGTGGTGAGTAACACTTTCCTCGGTATGAAAGAGTGTTAAATTTTTAATTAAAATAAAGAACCAAGGCAAGTGTTTCTCTTCCCTAGGCACTGTTATCCCCGATATCTAGGGATAACTAGGAGATCATGTCTCGAGGCCCACATGGTCCTAGACATGGAGTACCGAGAGCGGGATTGACTTGAGCATGGCCCTGGAGGGCCCATATCTCTTCTTCTTCGTCAGATTTGTCCTGT
>ML788280.1:5754-24916 GCA_009831015.1 Picea engelmannii | reverse complement strand
AGGATTAGGTTTTACTAGGCAAATTGACTACTCAGGAAGGTTGCATTCCAGGATACTCTTGTTAGATAAGGAAGCTGTTCTGGTTTGTATCTCCCACGAAACCTTTCTCTTAAAGAATCTTTACCCTTGGGCCAATTTATTGTCTGCAAGCTGTGCTGCAACAACTAAGTGCCACTCCCACGATACAAATGTCTGAAAATTCAACATAAATGACATAAAATGTTTTATTGCTTGAAATCCATAATGGCATTTATGTTGACCTTCATAAATGACCTAGATCCAGTACTTTTTGGGTGCAAGACCTTTGAATTTGCCTCAGAATGGTCTGGAATCAGGATCCTTGATGGTCCTTGATTCAGGAATCTTTCCAGAACCAGGAAATAGACCTGCATCAGCAATGGTTAAGGTTTGGGCATACTCTGATTTCAGGGAACACACCTAGAATCCACCATGATGCTTCAGGAGCATTACAATTTACTGGAACCTCGGAAGTGTACCACTAAAGAATCAGAAAAAAAAAGGGAAAGAATGAAATTCCAATTAACTGTGATAGATCCTACAAGCATTCTCTTCAGCTGGTGCCATCCAATGCTTAAATGGGTCCTTGGAAATCTTCACTTGTTAACATTTGGGTTTCATGGGTACTTTGTTAAAGTGCATCAATGTTGGCAGATTGTGGAAAGTACAGCTGTGGATGAACAAGGTGCAGTGAAGGGCCTCAGGTTTTTTGCAGGTCTGTTGGTAGAAGATGACATTCTTTGCAGGTTTTTGGGTAGGGTTGTGTTAAAACCCAGAATTGCACTCTAGGGAATTCTGGCTTTTAAGTTTGAGAGTGCATCTTCATCATGGTGGTATCAACGTAGTCACTTGGAGTTTTCCATGTTCTTTCAGTTTGAGATAATTTGTTTCAACTGAGTGCTATATTTTTATCTGTATTACCTTTGTGGACCATTCAAGCTACTTGTACTACGATTCAGACACAATGCTATTTTTAGACACAGACACGTAGCTCATGCATGCAAGGATTGATAATTCTATTTTTAGACAGGTTGCATGTAGAGCAACCTGTGGACATTTTAGTTGTGCATGCAAGGCCTCTTGCATGATCAGGATATTGTTACTAGTTGCTATTTTTATGGTTGGGTGGATTCTGGGAGTTGAGCTTTGGAGGAGAGCTACTGTTTTAGGTGTTGCTATTTTTAGTAAGTCTTGCCATTGTTTGAATTTTGTATGTGGACATTCTGATGAATTCCTATTTTTAGGAATGTCTATTGTAATTTGTTAGGTGCTACTATTTATGGAAAGTTTCTATTTTAAGGTGAGGTGACTACTACAGCTGGAGGCAGTGAGTATGCAAGTTTAATAAGCTTAAAGGATGTGTTCTTATCAGATTTTTCTTTTATTGACGGGGCACTTCATGGAGTTCAAATATGGTCAAAATCATATTTATTTTCAGTGCTTTAGAGGTTCCTTAACAAATAGGTAAAGTGTGAGCTCACTTCTAGATGTTGGGTGCTGATTTTGAGGATTATTTGTGGCACATATTCCTAGGAAATTATCTTTACTCATGCTCTGCTGTGAGAGGTATTTTAGCCTTTAGGCATGCTTGATCAGCAGTTAGACTCAGCTTTTGTGGATAAGAGCAACACTTTAATTTTGGTACTCCAAAATCGTTTTGGAATCTTCCTATTCTTGGACAAATAGGGGGATCCACTAAAGGATAATTTTGACCTCATCCATTGTTGATCTTGCATGAAGGAAGGCGCCTCTTTTGAGGACACATCATCTGCTTGATGTCATGTTTATCTTGTTTAAAATCAGCATGATAAAGGTGTTTCAGTTGGAGTCATAGTTTGCATGATGGGGGAAGCTGATTATAGCATACTTGTGGATTTTTCTTAGCACTTGTCCTTTTGTCTATTTTCATCAATGATGGGCACTCTCATTGCGAATAAAATCGGTGTTTTTAAGTGCTTATTTGACAGCAATTCGGGCAGTTTTCTTGTGGTATTCAAACAATATGCATGTGAGGTGCTTATGTTAGCTCTTGAAGAAGACCCCGAAGAGGAAGACGTCCCATTCTTGGAGACTCATTTCCACACATGTTCATGCATGATGGGGGGGATATCCACTTTGAGGAGGGATGTTGGAGCTTGTTGACATGGTCAACCATCTTAGAGGAAACACATGGCATAACCACTCATTATTTAATAATTATTTAACTTGTCACATGAGTTGGTTATGATTTAGCATTATTGTATTATTTTCCTTGAGAAAAGCATGGATCTAGACAACTCTAAGCTTATTTTATTATTTGTTCTTGGAGAGATTGGTGGATCTAGGAGAATATTCATAATTTGTTGAAAGAGGTGATGGAGCCAGACTCTATTTAAAGAGTCGCCCTCTCCATTTGTATTCATGGTTGGAATTTTGGAGCTTCCCCTCCTTGGAGCTTAATTGACACATCTTTCTTGGCGCATATGTGATGTATAGGGGCACCTTCTTTGTTGAGTGCATAACTATTTTGGTGCTTAAATGCTTGAAGTTGTGTAATTTCTTTTACATAGGCAAGACTAGCAACTTGATCCATTGAAGGGTAAAATCTACCACTTGGAAGAAGTTTTGCACTTGTGGTAACACCTCTTCTCTCCTTATCTTAGTCTTTGATGTGTAATAGTTTCCTTTATATATCCTATAGGAATTCTAGCAAGCTCATTAACTTCAATTTCTAGGGTAAAGTTGAGTTGCCTAGTTGAAGGTGGATCCTTTGGACCTCTTCCTTGTAGAATTTTTGCATTAAATTCCAACAAGCTTAGAGTGGGGGTTATTGAGTCTTTTATAGCCTTACTTCCATTTCTAACACATGAAAATAAGCCCTCTAGGCTCTTAGATACCCCCTTGACTCCATTGCCCTTGTTGGATTTGGCACTGTTATCCCCATTTTGTGGATAACTAAGGAGATCATGTCTCGAGGCCCTCAGGTTGCAGATATGGAGTGCCGAGAGACTACAAGACCAACAGTACCCTTTTTCACGGATAGAAAACCCACTCACCACCATAGATGGTTACAGGTTTGCAGATGGCATCCACCACACCAGTTGGCTTCCGGAAGGCAGTGGGCCTTGCACCATGAGGTACAAGTCAGTATTATGGTGAGCATCATTTCAATATTCAAGCCATTTGATTATGTTGTATCTTAGATTGCTCTAGATTTCATGATATGTGGTTGGACATGATGCCTTTTGCCCTGCTTCACCTTGGTGGTTGACATTTGTGCCCTAGTATGTGGTTTTCCTTGTTAAAAATTTAATTAAAAAGTACCTAGGCAAGTGTTTCTCACCACCTAAGCGCCTAAGGGGTGAGAAAGTGCCTAATGTGGACCCTAGTCATTTAATTTGTGAGATGCAAATTAAAAGGTGTTTTTTTTGAGAATTAGGGAAAGTGGGTAAGTAAAGTGATTTTATCCCCACTGTTGATCTCATCTAATCTCAACTGTTAGATGAGATGACCCTTGAGCTTCCCTCATGAGGTTGATTAGGGTAAGGATACGCACCATTGACTTCGTTGCTGAGACATTTTTGAGAGAGAGCAAGAGCATTTTCGAGCAGGAAGAAAGAGGCCATTTCTGAGAGCTAGGACATGCATTCCAAGGTAGAATACTAGCACAGAAATCGAGGCAGCAAGGACAGCATATACAGGAGGCCGTACAGTACGGATTTCGGGGTTCCTATAGTCTCTTGTTGGCACAAAAATCGTGGCAGCAAGACAACATTTAATTTTGTTCGTACAGTACGGATTTCTCAGTTTGTACGACCGTACTTTTGCCACATTTTTCGAGGAGGGACAGTCGGCTGTACACAAGTCGTACCGTACGAATTCTGTACAGTCAGTACAATCACTTCTTGGCACAGAAATTGAGGCAGGTTGCTGTGTGTGTGTTTTGGAAAGTTTGGCACAGTTTTCAAGCAGGTTGTACAACCATTAATACACCCAAAAATTTGGTGTAGCTGTTGGCACGAATTTCAAGGTAGCCGTACAACCATTTGGAGGGACAAAAATCGAGGAGAAAACCTGTAATTTATTGTAGAAAATTCTGGAAAGAGTTGAGGAGTTTGGCTCATTTTCCTATGTGAAGTCTTGGCACAGTTATCGAGATAAGTTTGTCATTTAAATTTCTGAAGATGAATATGCTGTAACAAAATTTCTCTAAAGCTCCTAAATAATAAAAACTCACTCTCTCACTGGTTTTCCCCTTGTGGGTTTTTCCAGGGTCGATGTTAGACCGAAAATCACTGTATTAATATTTTTTGAGTTTATGTGCTGCTGATATTTTTGTTTTTGCGTTAAAACGAAGTTCACAATCCTCATGTTTCAGTTCTGAAATTTATTTTCTGCTGAGTTTAATTGGCTGTTATAAATCTGGGTTTGGGCATTGAACATTGGCTGAAAAATCAGCGAGACTAAAACTGGGTTGGGGTCTGAAAATTTTACATGCTATTAGAGCTAAGTTGAAAGAAGCAAAAATATTTCAGCAAGTCAGAAAGTTGGGACAACAGTCACTTCACCGGACAAAATTTTGAATTTGTCATTTTTAGCGGAAAGGGGTGAATGGCTACAGGTTTGAGAGTTGAGGACAGACTTGATGGGGCAACAAACTTTGGTGCTTGGAAGGAGAGGATGATCTTGCTTTTGCAAGAAAATTAGTTGTGGGAGATTGTGGAAAATACCGCAGCTCATCCTGTGGTGGTACCTACTGATGCTACTCTTCTTGCAGCTTACACTAAGAAGAGTATCAAGGCTAAGAGGATTATTCTTGATGCCATCAAGGACCATTTGATTCCTCATTTGACGGGGAAGGCAAATGCCTATGACATGTGGGAGTCTTTGACTAAATTGTACCAGAGTACTAATGAGAACTGAAAGATGGTTTTGAGGGAAAAACTGAAGAGCATAAAAATGACCAAGGATGAAAATGTGGTCACTTATCTTACCAGATTGACTCAGGTAAGGGATGAGCATGGAGCTGTGGGGGAGGCTATAGTTGACAGTGAGCTTGTGAAAACAACATTGAATGGAGTTTCCAAACAATGGGCTTTTTTTGTAGAGGGCATTGTTGCTAGGGAGAAGCTTCCCAATTGGGAACGTCTTTGGGATGATTTTGTTCAGGAGGAGACCTAGAGAGGTTATGTACATGGTAGTTCATCTACAGGTCATGAGGAGGAGAATGTGGCTCTTGCTGCCAACAACAAGAAGTTCAAAAATGGTCTTAAGGGAGGAAACAAACCCAAGGGTGAAGGGAAGAAAGACATGAGCAAAGTCAAGTGCTTTGCATGCCACAAGTTTGGGCACTATGCAGGTCAGTGTCCTAACAAGAAGAAGAAACAAACAACAACTTCAACAGCGGTGAAAGAGTTTTCCACCAAGTTCGACAAGGAATTTTCCTTGGTTGTGTGTTTATCCACAAGGACCACTCATTCAAATATGTGTTATATTGACAGTGGTGCCTCTCGCCATATGACAGGGGTTCGTGAGTACTTGACAGACCTTACACAGATTGGATATGTTGAGGTAGTGCTTGGAGATGACCGGGTGGTCAAGGCAGTTGGTTGCGGGACTGTATCATTTCAGAGGGAGTCTTTGCCTCCCATATTGTTGAGAGAGGTCCTATATGTTCCAAGGTTGAAGAAGAACTTAGTATCAGTTTTTGCTATTGAGGAGAGGGGCTATGAGGTCTTGTTCCCTGATGGGCAGGTGCTCCTTTTCCCAAAGGGGTCTAGCATCACTTTGACCAAAGTGATTGGGACTAGACATGAGAAGTTGTATAAGCTTATGTTCTAGCCAACGAGAACATTGTTTCATTCTACCAACAACAGTGACCTATGTGAGCTATGGCACAAGAGGATGGCACATTTGCACCATGGGGCTTTGAGGGTACTAAGGGAGATGGTGACTGGAGTTCCAGATTTCAGTATAGAGCACCAGGAGTTGTGCAAGGTGTGTGCTTTGGGAAAGTACACCAACACTGCTTTTCCTAGCAGTGACAGTAGAGCAACATGAATACTTAATCTTATTCATTCAGATGTATGTGGCCCAATGTCTTCGACATTGTTGACTGGTTTCCTATACTATGTTATATTCATTGATGACTTCTCACGAAAGTCTTGGATTATCTTCATGAAGACCAAAGGACAGGTCTTCAATCGGTTCCAAGAGTTCAAAGCTCTTCTGGAGAACCAGACAGGGAAGAAAATCAGAGTTCTGAGGACAGACAATGGGGGTGAGTATACCTCCAAGGAGTTCATGGACTTCTGTGCAGGAGAGGGCATCAAGAGAGAGTTGACTGTTCCTTACAACCCACATCAGAATGGGGTTGCTGAGAGAAAGAACAGGGCCATTGTTGGGGTTGCGAGAGCCATGCTATATGATCAGGGGCTGCCATTATTTCTATGGGTTGAGGCATGCTACACTGCAGTTTATCTGCAGAACAAGAGTCCTCACAAGGCTGTGGGGAGCATGACTTCTGAGGAGGCTTTTTCTGGGAAGAAGCCTGAGGTGGGGCACTTTCGGATTTTTGGGTGCATCACTTATTCACACGTCCCTTCTGAGAAGAGGACAAAGCTGGAGCCCACAACAGAGAGAGGGATCTTTGTTGGGTACAGTGAGACTTCAAAGGCCTTCTATATATACCTTCCTTCCTTGAGGAAGACTGTCTTGAGGAGGGATGTTAGATTTGAGGAGGACTGAGCCTTTAGGAATTCTAGGGGGACAGAGAGGGGTGAGCAGTCTTCACCTCAGATTCAGGTGAGTTCGCAACAAACTACAGTGAGACAGAGTTTGGGGCCACCAGTTTCGGTGACGACAGGTTCATAGGTGACAGGGCCACAAGGTTCAGGTTCGCAGGCTACTAGTCCATAGGTTTCAGGATCGAGTACTCCAGAGTCTACTTCAGGATCACAGTCTTCAGCAGATGGGGTTGAGCAAGGAGAGTCCCCTCGATGGGACACTACTTCAGAGAGGAAGAAGCCCAAGTGGCTTCAGGATACTTTGAGAGAGGCACAGGGTTCAGTGGGGAATCCCAGACAGACAGTGAGGGAGAGTAAACCTCCCGAGAGGTTTTGCAGCTACATCTCGATGGTGAGCAGTATTCGGGAGTTTGAGCCTTCCACTTTTGAGGAGGCTACTGGTAGACAGGTTTGGAGAGATGCCATGATGGAAGAGTACAATTCCATCATGAAGAACGATGTTTGGGAAGTTGTTCCTAGACCTGAGGGGAAGTCAGTGATGACATCCAGGTGGCTCTATAAACTCAAGCATGCTGCAGATGGCAGCATTGAGAAGTACAAAGCTCGCTTTGTGGCTCGGGGGTTTTCACAGGTTGAGGGAGTCGACTATGATGAGACCTTTTCTCCGGTTGCTAGATATACTTCGATCAGGGCAGTGATTTCCATTGCAACAGAGATGGGTTGGAAGATCCACTAGATGGATGTGAAGACCGCATTTCTGAATGGTCTTATACAGGAGGAGGTGTATATTGAGCAACCATTGGGCTTTGAGGTGCATGGGAGAGAGTCTCATGTGTGTAGACTGAAGAAGGCATTGTATGGGCTGAAACAAGCTTCCAGAGCTTGGTATTCGAGGATTGATGCCTATTTGCAGCAGTTGGGCTTTGAGAAGAGTGAGGCGGATCCCAACCTATACTACATTGTTGTTGGAGAGGATCCTCTCATTCTCTTGCTATATGTGGATGATCTATTCATTACAGGGGCAGAGAGACTCATCAACAACAACAAGGAGAGCCTTGCTTCAGAGTTCGAGATGACTGATATCGGACTGATGCACTACTTTTTGGGATTGGAGGTTTGGCAGTAGCCTGGACACATCTTCCTGGGACAGGGGAAGTATGTGTGTGACATTCTGAGGAGATTTCAGATGGAGGACAGTAGGCCCATGACCACTCCTATGATTACCAACTGGAAGAAGCTTCATGCTTTTGAGTCACAGTTGGTCGATTCCACTTTGTATTGTTAGTTGATCGGGTCGTTGATGTATTTGGTCAATACCAGGCCAGATATTTGTTTTGCTGTCAACACTCTTAGTCAGTTCATGGTGGAGCCTAGGAGAGTGCACTGGGAGGCAACAAAACATGTGCTCATGTATCTTTGTGGTATGATAGACTATGGTCTGGACTATCAGAGAGGAGATGGAGTTCGTCTGGTTGGCTATACAGATTCAGATTGGGCAGGATGTGTCAATGACAGGAAGAGTACTTCAGGGTGCTGTTTCGGATTAGACTCAACAATTGTGTCTTCGTTTAGTCAGAAGCAAAAGTCAGTGGCTTTGAGTTCTGCAGAGGCTGAGTATATGGCAACCAATTAGGCCAGTTGTGAGGCCCTTTGGCTTTGCAAGTTGTTGGTGGGATTGTTCGGTGTGCAGTTGAGGCCTACCGTGATTTACTGTGATAATCAGAGTTGTATTAAACTCTTGGAAAATCTAGTTTTTTATGACAGGTCTAAGCATATCGAGATTCGTTATCACTTCATCCATGACTATGTTCAGAGAGGAGCTGTGGAGCTACAATACATATCTACAGAGGAGTAGGTTGCAGACATACTCACCAAAGCATTAGGCAGAGGCAAGTTTGTATTTTTCAGGGACAAGCTTGGAGTGGTGAGTAACACTTTCCTCGGTAAGAGGGAGGGTTAAAAATTTAATTAAAAAGTACCTAGACAAGTGTTTCTCATCACCTAGGCGCCTAAGGGGTGAGAAAGTGCCTAATGTGGACCCTAGTCATTTAATTTGTGAGATGCAAATTAAAAGGTGATTTTTTTGAGACTTAGGGAAAGTGGGTAAATAAAGTGATTTTATCCCCACCGTTGATCTCGTCTAATCTCAACCGTTAGATGAGATGACCCTTGAGCTTCCCTCATGAGGTCGATTAGGGTAAGGAGGGCGCATCATTGAGTTGGTTGTTGAGACATATTTGAGAGAGAGCAAGAGCATTTTCGAGTAGGAAGAAAGAGGCCACTTCTGAGAGCTAGGGCACACATTCCAAGGCAGAATACTAGCACATAAATCGAGGCAGCAAGGACAACATATACAGGAGGTCGTACAGTACAAATTTTGGGGTTCGTATAGTCTCTTGTTGGCACAGAAATCGAGGCAGCAAGACAACATTTAATTTTGTTCGTACAGTGCGGATTTCTTAGTTTGTACAACCGTACTTTTGGCACAGTTTTCGAGGAGGGATAGTCGATTGTACACAAGCTGTACAGTACGAATTCTGTACCGTACGTACAGTACGAATTCCGTACTGTACGTACAGTCACTTCTTGGCACAGAAATCGAGGCAGGTGGTTGTGTGGGTGTTCTAGAAAGTTTGGCACGATTTTCAAGGAGGCCGTACAACCATTAATACACCCAGAAATTTGGTGTAGTTGTTGGCACGAATTTCAAGGCAACCATACAACCATTTGGAGGCACAGAAATCGAGGAGCAAAGCTGTAATTTATTGCAGAAAATTCTGGAAAGAATTTTGAGGAGTTTGGCTCATTTTCTTGTGTGAAGTCCTGGCACGATTATCGAGATAAGTTTGTCATTTAAATTTCTGAAGATGAATATGCTGTAACAGAATTTCTCTAAAGCTCCTAAATAATAAAAACTCCCTCTCTCAATGGTTTTCCCCTTGTGGGTTTTTCCAGGGTCGTTGTTAGATCGAAAATCAGTTTGTTAATATTTTCTGAGTTTATGTGCTGCTGATATTTTTATTTCTGCGTTAAAACGAAGTTCATAATTCTCATGTTTCAGTTCTGAAATTTATTTTCTGCCGAGTTTAATTGGTTGTTATAAATCTGGGATTGGGCATTGAACATTGGTTGAAAAATCAGCGAGATTGAAACTGGGTTGGGGTCTGAAAATTTTACATTCCTTGGGGATGGGTTTGCTACCGGGAACTCCCTTAATGAGCCATCGTACCGTTCCTGACCATACTTACCACTTTCCATCATCATTCCCCTCCATTTCCTTATCTCTTGGGATTTTAGGGTATATTGACCCAAGAAGGGATTGTCCCTCATTTTATGGGAAGAAGGGGCTAAAGGCCCAGAGGGGTTGGTGTTGGGTAAAAGATTAAAGCCTTATATAAACCTTCCAGATGCTTCGCCCAGGGATTGTTGCCATCCTAATACACACTTGCAGACGTGAGCAAAGTCCAGCTCACTTAGTGTGTTCTTGGAGGCACAATGCCTAGGTTCATAGTCCACACTGTCACCTTGACTGGAACCTCTTCCTTCTAGGCTTACTCCTAGGGAAGCCAAGGGGGGTAGACCCTAGTTACTAGATGTGATTAAGCGTTTATGTTCTAGGAGTTGGATTTAATTATGTTAAAGGTTTAGGGGAAAACTAACCTACGATGCTAAGGCAACAAATGCAAAGTGCAAGATTAATAAAATGTCAAGCAAACCCTTCCCTAAGTCAACTAAGACTAGTGCCTAAGATTGGGCAAGGGGGTCAACTATGTTCAAGGGGGTTGAATTACAAAAGATTACAAGTATTACAAAAGTTACAATTAATCCACAACAAAGATATACAATTACTAACAACAATGAATAAGATATGTTACAACAAGATACAAATATACCAGATTAACCAAATGCTTGAAATGTGGGGAAAGATATTCAAAGTATTGAGATCACTCACATAAAGCCATGAGCTCAAGGTCTATAGGGAGGATGTGATTCCTCTTAAGGAAGAAACCAAGCCCTTTAGACAAAAATTGAGGCAAATGAACCCCAAGTTAGCTCCTTTGGTCCAACAGGAGCTACAGAAAATGTTAGAGGCAAGAATCATTGCCCAAACTAGACATTCTTCATGGTGCTCAAATTTGGTTGTTGCTAGGAAGAAGAATGGAAAGATTAGGATATGTATTGACTTCAGGAATTTGAACATTGCTTGCACAAAAGACCACTACCCCCTTCCCAAGATGGAAACTTTACTTCAAAGAGTAACAGGATCAGGAATGATTTCCATGCTTGATGCTTTTTCGGGTTATAATTAGATCAAACTTAAAGCTGAGGATAGGCATAAGACAACTTTTACTACTCCATGGGGAACCTTTGAATATCTTAGAATGCCATTTGGTTTATCAAATGTTGGGGCTACTTTTCAGAGAGCTATGGATTATTAGGGGGCTAATTGAAAAATTAATTGAGATATATCAAGATGATTTGACAGTATTTTCTAAGGATGGGAAAACTCACATTAACCACCTTAGGCAAGTTTTGGACAGGTGTAGAGAGTTTGGAATTTCTCTAAATCCTGCTAAGTTAGTCTTTGGGGTGACTGAAGGTAAATTATTGGGCCACATAATTTCGAAAGAAGGGGTCAAGTTAGACCCAGAGAGAGTTGAGGCTATTAGCAAGGTGCCCTTGCCTGCATCAAAGAAAGCTCTCCAATCCTTCCTAGGACAAACCAATTTTGTCCATAGGTTCATTCCTAACTATGCTGAGATCATGAAACCTATATATAAGTTGCTTAAGAAGGATGTTAAATTTGAATGGAATGAAGAAAGTAAGCGAGCTTTTCAATGTATTAAGACTGCCATATGTGAAGCTCCTGTCCTTATTAGCCTAGACTAGGATAAGGACTTTCAGATTTTCTCTTTTGCTTATGAAGACACTATTGCTGGTGTGTTGCTTTAGAAAAATGATCACGGCCATGATCAACCCATTGCATATATGAGTTGGGCCTTGCAAAATTCAGAGCTTAAGTATCCCATGTTTGAGAAACAGGCTTATGCCTTAGTGAAATCACTCAAACATTTTAGAGTCTTCATTGGATATTCCAAAGTGATTAGTTATGTTCCAAATCCTGCGGTTAAGGATGTTTTATCACAAGTGGAAGGGTTAGGCTCAAGGGGTAGATGGATTGCTAAAATCCAAGATTATGATTTGGAAATCAAACCTACAAAGTTGATTAAGGGTCAAGGTTTGGCTAAGATGTTAACAGAAAGTAATGAGAAGGCCTTAGGTATGGTTTGCCAAGTTAATAATGAAGAGTTTCCTCCTAACTTATTGAAGCTTGAACAATTAGAGTGGCATACAGACATCATCTTTTATCTTAAGAATCTGACTTGTCCAAGCCATTTAGTAGGACACAAGAAAAGGGCTTTAAGGTTGAAATCTGCTAAGTATGTCCTTACTAGAGATGGATTAGGATGGAAAAATCTTGATGGGGTTATCCTTAGATGTGTGGATGACGTTGAGTCAAAGAAACTAATGGATGAATTCCATGGAGGATTTTGTGGTGGACATTTTGCTACTAAAACTACTACTCACAAAATCCTTAGAGCAGGATATTATTGGCCCACAATATTTTCAGATGTGCATCAGCTTGTTCGGAAATGTGAGCCATGTCAGCTTTTCACAGGAAAGCAGAAGTTAGCAGCTCTCCCTTTGCAACCAGTTGTGGTTGAAGCACCTTTTCAGCAGTGGGGTTTGGACTTCATCGAGAAGTTTAATGATAATTCAAGTAATCGGTATTCATGGGTTATCACAGCAACAGATTACTTTACCAAGTGGGTTGAAGCCATTCCTACCAAGTCAACAACTGAGAAGGTTGTGATGGATTTCCTGGAAGATAGAATTAAACTAGATTTGGGGTCCCATCAAAGATAGTGACAGATAATGCCAAGGCCTTTTGTTCAACTGCGATGTCATCTTTTTGTTTCAAGTATGGTATTATCTTATCACATGCATCAGATTACTATCTTCAAGGAAATGGTCAAGCAGAGTCAAGTAATAAAAACTTAATGACCATAGTTAAGAAAATAGTCAGTGAGAATAAGAAATCTTGAGATAGTAAAATTAAACATGCATTATGGGCTGACAGAATAACAAAGAAAGAAACAACTGGGAAGAGTCCCTTTGAGTTAGTATATGGATTGGAAGCTAGGTTGCCAGTACACCTTAGACTTCCTACTTATGGGTCAATTGAGGATTTTTCCACAGAGCAGGATGCAATTCAGAACAGGGTCAATCAGGTCATTGAGTTGGATGAAATAAGACGAAAGGCTTATGATCAGAATTGTAAAAATCAGACTAAGGTAAAGAAGGCCTTTGACAAGTCATCTAGGCGGAGGGATTTCATGATTGGGGATACAGTTTTGCTATGGGATAAAGGCAGAGAAAAACCAGGGAAACATGGCAAGTTTGACAGCTTGTGGTTGGGTCCATATTTGATCAAAGAAATAGCAGGGCCTAATTCTTTTCATCTCAGCCATTTGGATGGTGAGCCCATCAACATTCCAAAGAATGGGCAACAACTCAAACACTTTTTTAGATGATGAGCAACTTGGTGTCCAAAGGGACACCCTTTGTAACGTATCTCTAACCCTTTTCCTTGTATTTCAATTTTGTATTGTTTCATTCATGATATTGATATGTACTTAGAATTGTTTATGTATCATAGATTCATTTTGTAGTTATAATGTTGTACTTAAGATATTTCATTATGTAGATGTTGTTTATAGCATTTGTTATTTTCATTATATGTGTATATGTATGCTCATGTTGGTTATTGGTGAGCACCTTTTGTAGATGCTGGATTCTTGTATGCTCTCCGTCCCATGTGAGAAGATTGAACACACGTCCCCATGTGGAGCTAGATGTTGACTGCCTATTCAACTAGGGGGTCAACTCCATGTGCCATGAAGATATGCATCATCAGATGCAAATATGTCGAAGACAGTTTGGTTTTACTGGGCAATTTATGCCTCCAACACAAAATTTTGTAAATGGAATTTCCGCACCCCTGCGTGGGTTAATAATGTAATAGGTCTGCATGGATCATGGTTAGGTCAGGTACCTTGGGATGTTTTTATTGGGAGAGTTCTTTTCACCGAAGGGTTTTTTATCCTCAGGTTATCAATTGGGCTTTTCAGCCTGGTTGATTTCCCTTGAGTTTTTCCCTCACACCTGCAATAATTCCTCCAAAGTGGTGAACGACGTTCTAATGGTCTCATCCTCTGGTAGCTATTGTTTAGGAATGATGTAAATGACCATGCAAGACATCATAAAAAGTTTCGCGGAATTTCGTTGAGTCTAGATAGGTTTTTTTTAATTAATTTTCCCAAGGTTGGGATTTTAATTATTTAATTAATTAATTGTTTTTGAGCAATTATTGTAAAAACTAGGCATTTGGGTTTTTTATAGGGGTATTTGTGCTCAAAAGAAATGGAAAGGCACCCCCTACACCCTTGGGCCAAGTTTCAGCTCAGTCAGGCAAACTTAGCTAAGTGTTTGTCCACTCGGAGTCAAAGTCAGTCAAAACAACAATTTTTATTGCTAAGTCAAAAATGTAATTTTTGTAAAATTGCGTTAATGGGCTAATGTTAAGATGGAAAAGGGCAAGAAAGGACATCCCTAACCTACCCAACCCACCTTACAACCTCTATTCATCCCCTAAACTTTTCACTCCCTCATTTCCTCACGCCCCCTAGGGGGATTTGCACCCCCCTTCACACATGAACTTTAGAAACTCCATTTAATTGACTTGTGGGCCCCTCCCACAAGAGGTGCGCCCTTCCTAGCCTACCACCTCACCCTCTCTTGGTCCCATGCTCCATCTCACCCTTCCACATCATCAATCCATGACCAAAACCTTAAGTTGGTGTGCCCCCTCCTTGAGATCATCATTGTTGCTTGGTGTTTGACACTTGGAGCTCATCCAAGAGGGGTCACTTTGCCCCTCCAAGTATAAATGAAGACTCCCTCACCCTCATTTCTTCACGATTCTTTGAGCTAGTGTTACTCTAGTGAAATTTCGCCCCACTCTCTTGCTCTTTCCATCTTGCATTTCACTTCATTTGCTCTTGAGAGTCTTGGAGCAACTTGTTGCTGCAACACTCTCACATTGGATTAATAAAGCTTTGAAGGATTTTGAATCACCAAGAGTATTTTGGTTGCATTCTATCATATGAGGTGATATTGTGATATTTGAGTTGATTGTGTAGTGTTGAGTAGATCTTGAGTAAAGTAGTTTATTTGGGTAGATTAACAAAAAGTATTCTTGCTGATTTATTTATGTTGGATAGCTATTAGTTTGAAGCATTTCAGATTGTTAGTTTATTTACACATATTATCTATTTCCATGCTTCACAATTTGTCTTGAGTTTTGCAGGTTTACTTCAAGGATTTGTTGGGAAAGCCTCAAGAAAGAGTCTTCCCTCAAGGCCTTCTTAAACTCCTAGCTTATTTAGTCCTATATTTTTGCACACATTTCACTTATATTTCAGTTTGATAACCATCTTAGATAGGTCATATATTTTTACATTTCATTTGGAGATTTTATGTGAAAAATTTCAACCTTTCAGTGGTAACAAGTCTTTCTTTTCTCTCATTCATTTATAGTATTGTAGCAAGCCCTCGGGAAGTTCCCTTGAGGCTTGCATTCTCTTGTTTCATTTCAGCCATTGTAATTTATTTTTTGTAATTAGTTAGTGCCTACACCTTGGGAGAGTGATTGGCTCAGCCAACCCCCCAAAACCGTTGGGCTAGAAGATAGATTTTTTAGCATTCTTTATTTCTTGCCCCACTTGTCATTAGGACAAGTTTGTGTGGTTAGTTTGCTCTAATAATAATTGTTTAGTTTCATTGACAACCCTCTTTGGCACAACATTGGTAGGCTTGCCTCCACCTTGTGCCATTGTGGGTGGTTTGCTCATTTTTTTTTTCCAAGTTTTGAATAATTAATTGCCTACACTTTGGGAGAGTAATCCCCAAAATCGTATGGCTAGGATGTTAGTAATGTGTTGATGGTTTCTATGGTTTACATGGATTAAAATTGTCTAGAGTATTCATCACACACATACTCATCTTAGTTTAAGTCCTCAAGGCATAGTTTCCTTTTCATGCTTTAGTTTCATCAAGTTCTTTACATGTATTTTATGGTGCAATATCTCATGTTTTAAAATGCTTTGGAAGTAATCTTTATTTTTGCAACTCACTCATCTTTTAAGGCATTTGCTACTCATCAATCTAAAACATATGTGGAGCATTTACATGGTGTAGGAACACATATTTTCTTTCAGCAAGCTTCTATCTTCACTTGGCACGTTTCTTTCATGCAATAAACACATCGCTAAGTAGTGATAATCTTACATTTTGTTATAGTTATTGGCAAGCTGTTCTTTCCCTTTCCATAGCATCTTTTTCGTATATCTTGCACATGTTATGAGTTATTAAATGATGATGTGAATGTTCTCTATTTTTAGCTTCTATTTGCCAGTTCATATGTGTTTACATGCTGCAATTTCATAATTTATAACACATTCACAACAATCATTTACAGTTTCGGTTTTGGGCATATTTCATCATTTTTGGGCACCTAAAACTTATCTAAAACACTCACAACACATCTTAAGACTTAGTCCTAAGTCATAACAACTTATTGGACCAACTAGGACATCTTAATTCCACCATCTTCACCATCTAAAACGGGTTTGAGGAAAACAACGGAAGGTGTAGGCAGGGGACTGTCTCACGACACACGGGATGTGTCCTTTCCGGTAAGTACTAAGACTTTAGGGCTGACCGTGAAAGCTAGGGTGGGCCTCGTTGCCTTACTATCTTGAGCATCCGACAGTTATTTGGCAATAAGAGGAGGAGGAGGGTTAAGGTTTGACACTTAGTTAGGAGGGAAATTAAAATTTATAAAATCTTTAAGCAACTCTTAACCACTTAGTTTTCTAGGCAACTTCCTTTTGGGACATTTCTTATGGATGTTTAGAAATCTATTTTGCAAGCACACATACATCTTTTATTTTTCATGCAAGTCTATGGTTTACTTTTCTAAGTGTTAAATCTCTTATGTGAGTTGAGCATTTATCTTTCAAGTACTTTATATCTTTCAAATTTATGCTCTTTGTGGTGTGATTCAAGAAGAAGTTGCGCATCCCATTTGGAGGCATCATCTTTTTGAGCCTTGAGTGTTGTTTATGGTTGCCATTGAAAAGCAGTCCAATTCTTATTGGGGCATGCTTGGCTTTATGTGAGTGATCTCAATACTTTGAATATCTTTCCACACATTTCAAGCATTTGGTTATTCTGGTATATTTGTATCTTGTTGTAACATCTCTTATTCATTGTTGTAAATAATTGTATATCTTTGTTGTGGATTAATTGTAACTTTTGTAATACTTGTAATCTTTTGTAATTCAACCCCCTTGAACATAGTTGACGCCCTTGCCCAATCTTAGGCACTAGTCTTAGTTGACTTAGGGAAGGGTTTGCTTGACATTTTATTAATCTTGCACTTTGCATTTGCTGCCTTAGCATCATAGGTTAGTTTTCCCCTAAACCTTTAACATAATTAAATCCAACTCCTAGAACATAAATGCTAAATCACATCTAGTAACTAGGGTCTACCCCCCTTGGCTTCCCTAGGAGTAAGCCTAGAAGGAAGAGGTTCCAGTCAAGGTGACAGTGTGGACTGTGAACCTAGGCATTGTGCCCCCAAGAACACACTAAGTAAGCTGGGCTTTGCTCACGTCTATAAGTGTGTATTAGGACGACAACAGGGATCACACAAGAAAACAATGAAACGCTTATCTTTGAATAAAGGGGACCCACAATATAATAAAATGCTTGAAAGGTTAGTTGAAGGATAGGAGGTCTCATCATGAGCTAACATATCACGCCCATGGATATCTAGTGGTATGACATTGTTATCATCTGGTCACCAAACCAGGGCATTGGCTCTCAGCTGCATGGCTGAGAGAAAGGGGGTCTCATCACGAGCCAACCTTCTCATTTCCATTAGACCTTTGTGGGTGACATTGCCATCACCTGGTCACCACGCTAGGGCAGTGACCTTGGATCTCTCCTTATGCTATTATGGAAGAAAATATAAAGAAAGAAAGATAAAAGGCAATTGATGGGCTTGGAAAAAGTGCATCCCGGACGAAGGTACCACACACCCTCTATAAAGGCACCCATGAATGAGACTCTACGACCCCTTGTATGTCATGAGCCCTATGCCCATTGAGTCTTGACCCCTACCACTTCATCCACTTTACATGGCTTAGAGAGGGATCTCTTGGAAGCTCTCCTTGACCTAGGGCAAGACCTTCCCAATAGGACACTTCGTCAACCCTCCCATATTTAAGCTTGACAAGTCGCATAGTGTCTTTGAGCTGTTAATTGTTTGATATAGTGATTTTTGATGCACATGCTTAGATGGCTTATTTATTGATTGGATTCACTTATCATGATGTTATGACTTGAGATCCTTGGAGGGCGTGCTCATTTGTCTTTGCAGGACCTAACCGGTGGATAGTTTTGGGAGAACAAGCTTAGCTTGGGCTTCCATGGGGCTACAAGCCCACCGGTTGGATGCCAGGGGCCCACATGCCGGATGAGAGAGATCAGACTTGGATGGCCTTGATGATGACTTGGACAACCTAGCCCACCCCCTACTTGCCAAACAATTTGCCCAGGAGGGGAAAAACGTTCCACTTTTGAGCTTGACGTCATGATCTTGGGGGCTAGGGCATGGTGGTGAGGTGCCACTCTTTGACACATGGACGTTTGAGGAGGAGAAGGGTTTTCACCATGATATGAATGCCTAGATGCTTGACACATGGCCTTTGGAGGCCCATCCAGGCTTCTCCAACACCAATGATTTCCTCAAAGTGGCAAAACGTCCCCTAAAGGGGTGACGTCGTCCTAAATTAGGGTTTAATTTGTGCAAAAACTGAAATTTAAAGTGAATTGTTTAATATTACTCTGTTAAGGGGGCAAGATTAGGGTTGTTGACCCCTAATCCTGTGGTTTACTCCTTATTTTGTGGACAAATTATTGTAGCTACATTTAGTATAAATAAAGCAATGTTGATTAAATCGTCGATTTTTCGCGACTTTTTCCCCCTCTCGATTTTTACTCCTTAAAAAGTCGTGTTTTTTATGTTTTTGAAAAAGTCGACGACTTTTTCTCTAAAAGTCTCGGTTCGATCTTAAAAATCGCCACACGTCTAAACCCGCGGGCATAAGGCCGAGTTTTTAGTTTTTTTTTGTCATTTCTAAATCTTTGCTTGTGGAGAAGGAAGGAGAAGGGTTTGTGGTCTTCCTCAATCACTGTGGAGGCAACTTAACAACCATCATCATCACCAT
>ML788279.1:235483-267125 GCA_009831015.1 Picea engelmannii | reverse complement strand
ACATCATCCAACGCATCCCCTTCACATGCTCGAATTCGTGAAGAGGCAAGCTCTTGAATCACCCGTTAGAAGATATATTTGTCGAGGTGGGATAATGGATCTACGAAAGGAAAAGCAGAGCAGGGGAGAGGGGATCCCGGTTCAATTGTCCAACAACCACCTGGTAGAGACATAGTCATTATTTGCGCAGTCCTTTGGAATTATAGTTTGGTGGACACTGTTTTTTGGGGAGCCTTATGTGTGTTGAAGCTCTGGTTCCCAGACTCCCTAAGTGCATTGGGTTTTCTAGATTTCATACTCTCTTTGTCAGAAATTGGTTACAGTCACTTTGGCCATGTGGGTCATAGTCACGACGAGTATCTATTCGTTGGTGGCGTTGATTCCTCCTTTTTTGGGTTCAACCTTCTAGTCCTATCATGTTTAGGCTTCGTTGGTTTCTTAGCTCATAGAAATTGTGAATTTGGTGGAGGCCTGGTGGTGGTTTTGTGGATTTGTGGGTTTGCTTCTTTGTTTTAGGTGTTTGGTTTGAAATTGGATTTGGATTGGCATCCTTGTTTATGTGTTTCCTTTCTGGTTTGTGCAAGGTCTTCTGCTAGATCGGCACGGAGACCCTCGCCCAAGTCCTCAAGGACATGAAACCTGCGGTTGCTCCGACAACCAAGTTTGGCAAGTGGGTGCCTTGGGCATGCAGACGCGGCAAGGGGCTATCCCAACTATGAAGCGACCAGGAGATTGGGGTGCACCAAGGTTGGGCGGGACGGTTCCAATAGGCAGGACGGTTGACGAGCGCATGGGTTCATTTGTGCGCTTGGGTCTGCAAAGGGGCGCGACGATTCGTTTGTGCGACCTGGTCCACGAAGGGACGCGACGATTTGTTTGTGCGACCGGGTCTGCGAAGGGGTGCAACGATTCATTTGGGCGCCTGTGTCTGCGAAGGGTCGCGACGATTCATTTGTGCGACCGGGTCCGCGAAGGGGCGCAATGGTTATTTTGTGCGACCGGGTCTGCGAAGGGGTGCGACGATTCGTTTTGGCGCCTAGGTCTGCGAAGGGTCACGACGATTCATATGTGCGAAGGGGCGCGGTGATTCGTTTGGACACATGGCTTCGCGAAGGGGCGCAACACCCCCAAAGGACGCGACGATTCACAATGGCAACCTTTGCAGTGCCTGTAGGAGAAAAAGGGTGCACAACCAAGGAAGGCAGATTTGAAGACAAGAAGAGCAAGAAGATCTATGCGATTCCGAGGCAGACGAAGAGTGGCGAGCTCCCTCAAGGAGCCAAGTCGCTCCACTTGGGAGGACTTGCGCTGCCTTGAGGTGGATTCATTGGGCTATATCTGTATTTCTTTCATTGTGTTTCGTTGTTGTTCTTTTGGCTTCTCATGATATATGACCAAGTGTTAGATGTTAACAATTTTCTAAGTATGCAAGAGTTGCACTAGAGTAGGAGTGTGACTCGTCGGTAGCCTAGAACGGAGTATGGGTATGCTCTAGGTGAAGAGGCGTAGTTCGGACGAAGTAACCTTAGTGTTGCCGAGCAACCAAGCGAGAAACGTCGCGGTGTCGCACGCCCTCAAGAGGTGCACGATCGCAAGGCACACTTTGGGACGTGATCGTTTGCTTCTTTGTTTTAGGTGTTTGGGTTGAAATTGGCTTTGGATCAACGTCCTCATCCATGTGTTGCGTTTATGGATTATGTTTTGCTAAGTTTAATGTTTTTTAAAGTTACTAGGATATTAGGTGTTTACTTCATAATATATGGTTGTAAGAAAAAAGTTTATTATATATTTTTTCCAATTTAAAAATATGATTTTCTATGATCATTATCTTCTTTTTAACAATAAAAATGTGATTTTTCATTACAAATTGTGTCTCAAATGAATGAATGATTAAAATCCTTCTTAGATAGATTTTTAATTATTTATATGTTTCAAGTTTTAGCAAAATAACATTGTGAATAAAGGACAAAAGTGATTGAAAAGTGAAATCATTGTTTTCTTATATTTCATTATGCCACATGTTTTAAAGACCTTGTTATACATTAGGTACAACTATAGCTTATAACAAAAATAATAATCGGATCTTCTATGTTTTAGATATTAATATTTTAATAGAAATCTAACAAATTGTCATAGTTTTTAGATATCTACAACTCTATTCTAACTATATATTTTACGCATACTATTAAATTCCATATTGATATATTGAATGTATTTGTTTGATAATGCATTTTTAATATGAGATAATATTAATTTATAGCTTATAATGGAAATTCAATTAAATTTATATAGTGAGAGTGGTCTATAATAACTAATCAAAGATTTATATTTCAAGCGTACTATTAAATTCCATATTGATATACTCAATGTATTTGTTTGATAATGCATTTTTAATATGAAATAATATTAATTTATAATCTATAATGGAAATTGAATTAAATTTATATAATGAGAATTTACTGCGATGTGTTTCAAGTTAAGTGATATTGACGTATCAACGTTCACTTAAATGCACTTTGTATGAAATGTAAATGATTTGAAACTTGGCGAGAGAAGTCTTTCAGATCCATCACATAAGATTCATTGAATCGACGTCTATTGTGGCCCCAAAAACGTCGATTCAATAAATCTTATGCAATGGATCGGGAAGATTTCTCTCACCATATTTTTAATCGCTGAAATCTAAGAACCGAGATTTGAAACTTGTAATATATATTGCTAATTCAATTTTGTTTGTTGTTTCGAATGTTTATGAAATCAACATAAATGTAATTACTCGTTTATTTAATACCTTATATGCGTGTATGTACCAAATTAGAGAATAGCACGTTATCTTTTAGAAGTCCTATAGTTATAAAAGGTTTGCAACTTTATAGTAGGTACATATTACAAATTTAAATACTTGATCAAAACATCGTGTAAGAGATTTGTCCGAATGTCAATGGTGGCAGGTGCGGGGGGGTATTCATTGATCCTGGAGGAAAAATAAAATAACTTATGCCTGGAGTTTAGGGAATTCCACCAACAACCAAGCCTAGGCATATGCCCTCCTATAGAGTTTGCACATTGCTATTGATTCCATAATACATTCTTTGGTTGTCGTAGGAGATAAAAGCACAGTCATCAACTAATGGCCTATAAATATATCCTAGCTGATAATAAACTAGCATCTATCCTCGATCGCCCTTGAAAGGAGGTGTGTTTCTTTCAAAATATTTCATTTTGTTCTACCATATGATGTCATCTTGGCAGGCAAAGAAGATAGCCATACGGGTTGCACATAGATTGACCAAGCTACTTCTACCCCGATCTTGTTAGAGGGGCATGTGTTGGGCAGCATAAGGCTTTGGCACTATCGATATGGATTGAGGCGGGAATCTTTGGACACACACTAATCCATGGAAATTACTGCGTATATCAACAATTAAATAAGCACAATTGTAGAAATAAGTAAATAGAATGCAACACACACACAATTGCAGAAGAATGCAAGTATTAATATTAAATGGCCAATTACATGGTGGTGACCGTCTCTAAGAAGAGATGCCTAGCTACTCTCATGTGAAAAACTCTCTCCAAAAGGTGAGAATACCTTCGCCATGTTTACAAACAACTTCATAAAGGAAAAGACAAGAAGGGGAGCATATGAGGCATGGAAGGCCAAGAGTCACATGTGCTAAGGTGGAAAACCAAAGGTCAACTTGTCAGGGCCATAACTATTGTGTACGAAAGGAGAATTGGGTCTGAAGCTCATAAAAAAGCTCCCGATGAGAAAAACTACATGAAAAGGGTGCATATTTTAAACGAAATGTTTTGGGGCCAAAAATGATGTTTGATGCCTACAAACGACACCAGAAGTGAAAAACCAAAACTTGCATTCAACTGCCCAAACTTGCTAGAATGGTCGACATGGTCCAAATGGTTGCATGGATCACGTCAGTTAGTAGTATTAGACGTAGATGTGTGAATGTGAATTTTTTTCCCAACTGCTTAGACGATGGTTGACACATCTTAATTGAGGATTGTCTTCCCCGTGTTTGTCTTGCATATTTAATGTCACTTTCTATGGTGGTGGGAAAAAACATTCTCACTTTAGATCCTATTGCGTCTCTAAGGTTAGTAACGTAGAACTCTCCTACCTACGTTGCATCAAGATTCGCCTTCACCTCCAATATCTGCAAAATTTTGATATATTCCTCGATTGTTAACTTCTTCCAGAAAAAGGAGAGTAATTTGGGCCTCATCCCAATTTCTCATATGGATGGAATTGATGGGTAATTTGGGCACATCCCAATTTCTCACATGGATGGAATCGATGGGCAATTTGGGCATAGAGTTGGATGGATTTACTATAATAGTGCTCGTGTTCTCGGTTGTTTCATTATTTTTGCTAGGAATCTTTTACAAAGAAGTGAATGAGGATGTCTAAGTAAAGAAATCATTGGGTATTAAGAGGAGGTTCACGCAAAGGAAGTGAAGATAATGAAAATATTTATAACATTTTGGGGTGTTAAATGGCATGTTTGTAATTGTAAATATTATCTATATGAAAAAATATAGATGTTGGTTTGAAAGAATAGAAATGATTGTACCACATGCACGAATAAGTAAGTTACAGGAAAGGGGGAGTGGTAGAAAAGGGACAAAGATAAGGAGAGAAAAGAATACCTTTCTCAGCCTTTTGGCTAAGATCAAGTGTAGTATTTGTTCTTATCAGTTTAATATCTGATACGTGGTTCATATATCCACATTATATTAAATGTATTTTTCTAGGGGGAGGGCCCACTCATAATAGCTTGTTATTGTGGCTCTCGGGCGTCGCTTGTGCGTTGCACTACAACACCAACCTGGCACACCCCAACAACACAAAACAAAACAAAATGGTGAATTGTTTGTTGGATTGAAATTGTTTTGGTCACAATTGAATCGATGAAAAATTGTGTGCATTGAGAAGGCCAGTCGCACATTCATCTTTTAATTTTTCGTCGCGCATTCATCTTTCAATTTTTTGTTCGATTCGATGGTGAAGTCCCGCCCTTACTTCACTTGAATCACTTGAATCACATTGGAATAAAAAATATATATTTCACGCTGTAAAACCCAGAAATCCAATGACAATATGTCCAGTTGCAAAAGTCTTCATTCTAAAATCGATTTGGATGGTTCTTCAAGAGGTTTCCCTAGCAATGCAAGTTTTGAGTTTGTAATTAGAAATCACATGGAAGAACCATCCTATGTTGGTACAGGAAATACAGTGTAACCTGCCAAGAATTATGTCCACGTTGTGGCAGCCAAGAAAGAACTAAAACTGTCGTAAATTCGATTCTAGAATAATAAACTTGGAAGGGGACTCAAAGCTCAATCGGGATCAATTAAGGGATCAAGAATTCATTGGAGGTTGGAGTCCATTGTTATAAATAAAAAAAGATAGCTTCCCTCAAACTCTTAATCTTACGTTTTCAGTACATGGCATATCCACCGCTTGCTGCTTATTATTTTGTGTCTTGTTTGACTTGTCATGTGATTTTCTTAGGAGATATTAGTTTTGTATGCTCTCTTAGGACATATCTAGGATCTCATACATGGATATTATTATTTTATTTGAGACATATCTAGGATCTCATACATGGATATTGTTGTTTTATTTGAGGACGTTTTGAGCTGAACACTATGTAAGAGAAACCTCTCCCAGTTTTGATGGTTGTTGAAAGTGTGGTAGACTTTGAGAGCTAATTGTTGAATATCTATTGAAAGCTATTGGAAAGTTTAACCGTTCATTCTTGTTGATGCGAGGCATCCGTTTTGGGATTCTCATGGTTGAATATTGATGCTGAAATCTACTTGCAAAGGATTTGTTTCAAGGGTTGTTTGTGGGAAATTTGAACCGTTCATTCTTGTTGATGTGAGGCATATGTTTTGGGATTCTCATGGCTGAATATTGATGCTGAAATCTACTTGCAAAGGATTTGGTTCAAGGGATTTTTTTGAAGGGTTACTCTACTCCAATAGAAGGAATTAGGTGTGGTCTTTCCTCTCCATTCTCTTTGATGTTTTGTGTATGAATGTGTCATTATTTCATCTATCACCTTCTAGAGTTGTTGTCGAATCATACTTCACAGTAAAACACACCCCAATAAACAAGAGTAAAGCCGCATCTCACGTAGGGCTTTTCCAAGCAATTTTCTGCAATAATTAACAACAATATTAGGCACAGTGCAATAAAGTTGAGGGACGAGGAAGATGAAATTATCAGGGCCAAAAAATAGTTCCCCAGGAAGGTACACTGCACATTTAGGATATAAAGATATGTTCTTGGAAGAAATAAGAGGAAAATAGGATTGGTGGTGGAAACCCATCTAGGAAATAAAACCTCTTTTAAAATTAGACTTTTTCTTTGGTTAGCCCTTTCTAACAAAGTCCTAACACAGGAAATATGTAGGAAAAGAGCATGGCAATGGCCAAGAAAATGTGTACTCTACAAAAGAGATGATGAGACCTTAGACCACATGTTGGTTCACTGTTTATTCACGAAAGGGGTATGGAAGGAAGCATTGCAACTCAGTGAAGGTTACGGTTCATGGATAGGCATCTCTGTAGCAATGTGTTTAGATAAATGGTTTAAGGACAACACAATCGAAGACCTCGGGGCTCTACCATGTGTAGTTTCTTGGGTGCTCTGGCTTGCTAGGAATGATATGATGTTTCAGAATAGACACATTCCTCTCATTAAAGTCATCCATTAAATTAGATTTGCATATAGAGGGGTGTGGAAGGTAGGAAAGGAAAATCCTCCAAGGATAGTTGTAAGCCCACGTATAGACAAATCGTATGCATGGGAATGTCAAGGAAAGCCACGAAAGTTGGGGCAGGCGGAATTTTATATTTGGAGGAAGCTAAAAGAAAAAATTCTCAAAGAAGCATGTGGAGAGGGTACAAATAACTGGGCAAAGCTTAATTCTACGTGGTTGCTGATAAGGCTAGCAACAAGAAAAGGAGTCTGCACATTCAAATTTTAGGAGATTCCAAGATAACCATTGACTAGATCAATAATAAAGTAAATCTCCAAAACTTGACCCTTTCTCCAATCTTGGAAAATAATCAAGGAACTAAAAGAAAATTTCTCTAAAATTTATTTTCAACACACTTGTGAAGTTGAATGTTCCCACTGATGAGCTTTCTAAGCAAGCTTAATCTCTGTGTACAAGTATTTTTACTACCTGGGAGGAAAAAGCAGGTTCCTAGCTCCACACCATTATCGGATGCTTATATGATCAATGCCCAATGAGAAGACTAGCCACAACAACTGGCTAAAAAGTGCAGGATAGATGCAGATAAATTTGTGTTGTTTCATTTTTTTTGTTTTCCCACAGAGACCAAGTTTTTGTTAGAAGAGGTTGTGTGACAAATCTTTTTGATGTATGTAGTAACTTAGTTTTCTGGAAGAAGAGCAGTAGCATTACAACCCTTTTCTGGAGGTTTTGTTATTGACAAAGAACTGTTTCTCAATGTTCACGCGCATTGCAATGTATATTCAAGTTTCTATTTAAAATAGTAAACACATAGATTTTCCTATTTAAAAAAGTGAACATACAATTTCTTTGTTTAAAAGGAACAGAAGCACAAACATAGAGTCCCCTTAATATGGCAAAAATGTCATGAATATCCAACAGTTTACTACAAAGAATACAAACAAATAAGAAATGTTTAGAAATAAATTCCATGGCTGGGACTTGAACCCAAGCATATATCAATTGGAGGACTCATGGAATTTTTCTACACATCAATAGCAATTTATATATAGATGGTATAAATGACTAAAACAAATTTCATGAAGCAATTCACCATTCAAGTATGCACTGCAAATGATACTCATGTTTACAACTAGTGACCTGAAACAACCCACCAGATTTAAGGTCAGTTATGGTAACGAAAACCCATGTAGGGAGGAACAAAATTCACCAACCAAAATATCTATATTCTCCCTTGATTGAACCAAATCCAATGGCTCAGAACCCATCAGATACATTTGAAACCCAAAATCAAATGTAAACAATGGAATCAATCAATCATAAACCGCATGAATTGAGTAAAAAACACATTACCGTGGCGAGATCATTGTCCACAAAGGGCTCAAGACAGATGTTTCAAGCATCATCATAGGGGTCCTACACACCTCCTTCCACAAAATTTACGGCCGATGTCAAGTGAGTCTCTGTAACTTTTCTATCCTCCATCCCCAATACCAAAACCCACACAAAAATAGAGCCAAAATGCAACCAAATTCTGCAAAGGCCTCGACCAAACCTATTGCCAAAACAGATGCCTGGTGATGCAGGAGCATCTCTCCACATCAGCCAGCCAGTCATGCCAACGAGTTCAAATCACGCATTTAATAGAGGCACAACCTCACTTCAAATTTGAATTTAATGTAATTGAAATGTTCTAGGCTGGTGAGCCATGGAAGCCGTGCCTTTGTGCAGGAATTAGATAGGATCGAATTTAATGCTAGATCGACTGAGATCTAGTTCTGGATAGCAGACTAGACAGCCATTGAATGTAATTTATTAGGGTAGGTAAATCCTGGAGGGAAGCGCTCGATGAGCCCCTCAGGTAAAAGGGATTTTGAGATCTCATTTTGAGTTAGTAGAGATGAGGTTAAGAATGGTTGTATGAGAGAGCCAGAGAGAGATCGAGGAACACCATTGTAAAATACAGGCATGCTGCCATTGTTAATATAACAGAGCAGTTTTTCCTGCATTATTCTGTCTTATATGCATGTCTGTGAGTGTTCCTTTTATGTCGTGAATGTATGATTGTAAATGCATTCTATAGGAGTTTGTGTGATTTCAGGTTGAAGGTCTTTGAGGCTTCATACCAGGAGGGTGTGACAGAATGTTGAGGTTCTAATAGTCGTGCACGGAGGATGCACTTCTGAACGTTGCGGGTTCAGACAAAGACGTGCTGAGGCACAGGACTGAAATTAACAACTCAAAAGAAGAAGACCTCAAGGTTGTTGAATACCTTGGAGGCAAGGCTGTGTGGAGGAAGACACAGTTGCAGACAGAATCACTAAGGATTCTGTAGAGCTCTGCCAAGTGGGCATTGAGCATATGCACAGAGGTGCAGTTGGAAGAAGAACTCTGGTGTGAGTTCAGAAGACCAGAATCACTGAGGATTTTGAGAAGCTCTGCCAGGAGGGCATTGAGCGTGTGTACAGTAGTGCACAGGAGAAGATACTCCGCCAGGAGGGCGTCGAGAAGGTGTGCAGATAGGCACAAAAGGTGAAGAGAACTCTTTGAGTTCGGTGTTGTGAAGGGAGAGTCCACTGAAGGATCTCCACTGGGTTGTTGAATACCCAGAAGTACTCAAGAAGAGACTTGAGCAGAAAGGATAGCCAGGAGGGCATCCATTTCATTCTCCATCTGAGGAAGAAGAAGGACAAAACCCCCAAGGGGTTTGAGTGTTCACGGAAGCTAAGAAGAGATAGCACGCATGTGCATGAGAAGACTCTGTAGGAGCGCAGATGTCGGGATCCTTTAAGGATTCGAAAGGAACAAGCTCAGAAGGAACAATGCTTTTACGTGCATCCGTGAGGCTCAAAGATTGTACAGCTCGCAGAGGAGAAAGACAGCAAAGGTCGAAGCCTTTGAGAACGTGAATTTCTTCCAAGTCTGGGAAGGAAGCGCAACAACTCAGGAGGAGCGATGATAGCCGTCAGATCGACCTGACGAAGAGATCTGGACCGTTGGGAAGTTCACGTCCAGAGGGAGCTCAGGAAGGGCACAGAGAGAGGACACCGACAGCCGTCAGATCTCACTCAGAAATCCCGACAGCCGTTGGATCGGGAGAAGTTGCACAGAGGTTATGCGCAGGAGCAGGTGCAAAGGAAGCTCGGGAGAAGCAACATCGGTCGCTGGATTAGCCGATAGAATCTGGACCGTTCGTTGGCAGCGGACGCGTGTCACAAGGTTACCCACATCGGGAACTTGGGCACCGGAGGTTGGAAGAGGAAGGCATTAAACTTCATGAGTGGCGAGGAGGCGAGAGCTCCGTGTTGTGGGGCCTAGCTGACGTCATCTTGGGATATCGGCACTCGAGAATGGTGTGGGGCCACAGGAATCGGGAAGCGGACAGGTGGCACCTCGCATCTCGGGAGCTCGTAGGTGGAAGGATTGAGAATTTGGTGTCAAGGGTCGCGAGGCGCGAGGTCGCGAAGCGGCAAAGTGGTGAGGAGATCAGAACCATCCATCTGAGGAGGACAGGTGGCAGAGATCAGGAAGATCTCGCGAACTCGGGAGTTCGCAGGGTGAACGCCCAAGTGGTTGGTGTTAAAAGTCGCGAGGCGCGAGGACACGAGGCGGCGAAGCAGCGAGAAGATCGAGACCGTCCATTAAAGAGGATGCGTGTCGGAGATCTAAGGATCTCGCGAACTTGGAGGTTCACAGGTAAAATCCCAAGCCTTTGGTACTCAGAGTCACGAGGACGCGAGGTGAGAGAAGGATATAGCCGTTGGATTTGGATCGTGGGAGGACCGTTGGATCTGCACGTGGGATCGTGCATCGGAGCCTCGGGAGAAAAGGCTCGAGGGTTTGGTCACGGGGATTTTGAGGTTGCGAGGAGCGAGATTCCGACCGTTGGAGGACAGGTGGCCATAACAAAGCGGCGAAGTGGAATGCAGGTGGCACAAAGACCTCGGGATCTCGTCGCGAGAAGCTCCAAAGAATTGGTGTTAGAATTCGTGATTCGCGAAGTGCCGAGGGCCAAGGTTCGTGCGAACGCGTGGCAACGCATAAGGTGGGACCCACCTGGTTGAAGGGTGGACACGCATTGCCTGGAGACAGGAGCCAACATTCTGCTGAATTCTCGGGCCTCGGGGATTCGTGGAATAGGAGGGTGAAAACTCGACGGATCAACCGGCAAGGTGGCGAGGTTGCAAGTAGCACGAGGCCGCGATAGAGCAGGAGTCCTGACAGGGGAAAAAGTCAGCAAGTTGACTGACACATCAGGTCTCAGGGATCCAAGAGCTCATTGATCAATAGCGAACTTGCGAAGCCGCGAGTTCCGATCCTCCGAAAGTAGAGAAGGGAGGATCGAGCTGAAGAGAACTGTGGGCGCAGATTTCCCGATAGGGAAATAGAAGAACCTTGGAGTTCTTCGGGCCGAAGAGGGGATTTGTAATCGATCCTGTGAGCAGGAGGTCGGTGAAGAAACCCTGCAAGGTGATAGGTTGGACCTTCACTGCATCAGGGGGTATCAGAGCTAGTTCTTGCTTGTATATTTCAGGCAGGAAGAGGTAGAGGAGGAAAGCACTCTGATACACACGTCAGGTGGTATCAGAGTTGATCTCTCGTCTGTATATTTCAGGCGAGGAGGACAATGAGGAGGCAGGAAGAAGATAGAGCGCTAGAGGACTCTGTAAGGACTTGCTTGCAGATAGGCAGCAGTCCATAGATAGTGATCAGGACTGTAAGAAGATGAAGCTGAGCACTCAGGATTGCAGGAGTGACAGCAGCAGATCTGTCAGGGAGGTAGACAGGGACAACAAGATGGCTACTGAAGGCCATAGAAAGAAGAGCAAGGCAGAAAAGCTCGCCGAATGGGATGAAGAAGAGACTCGAAAGCTCTATGAATTAAAAATAGACATAGAGAAGCTGGAACTGCGGATGAGGCAGGATAAGAAAGCCAAGTAGAGATGGGTTTATGAATGGCCCATGCAGAAGGAAAAAGCCAGATGGCCAGTCAGGGAGTTGATGATCATGAGACAACGCAGACTGTTGAAGAGATGGTTGAGGTATGATGAAAGCCTTAAGGCCACAGAAGAGAAGATGATTTGCCACTGTTGGCCAGAGACTGGGAGAGGTCTCGATGATTGGGATGATGAAGAAGATAAATTGGGATCGACTGAGGATCTTATAGACTGCCAGGAGGGCAGTGGAAGGTTTCCAAATGGCCAGATGGGCCAGGGAATAGAGATGAGATCGGCTGCTGATCTCAAGAACTGCTAGGAGGGCAGAGAAGAGGAAATGCGGGTTTTCCAGGTGGGTAACGAGTCGAGATCAGCTGAGGATCTCACGGATTGTCAGGAGGACAACCAAGGAATTTCACATTGCCAGCAGGGCAATGATAAGAGATTGTTGAGGGATCTCAAAGACTGCCAGGAGGGCAACGGAAGTGTATTGAACTGCCAGGTGGGCAGAGATGAACAATTGAGACTGTCTGAAAGTCTCATGGACTCGATGGAGAGTTCAATTCAGCAAGGACTGATGATGAAGATGGGATCAGTTGATCTCATAGTCTGCCAGGGAAGCAGCGGAAGCATCCCATATTGCCAGATGGGCAGGGATGAGCAGATGAGACTATCTGTGGGTCTCATAAACTCCGAAATGAGTTGGAATCAGACGGAGGAGTTGACAGAGCAGATGAGACTGTCTGATGGTCTCATAAATTCAGAGAAGATGGAAAAGGATCAGCAGGTGCAGCTGACAGAAGAGGCGAAAGATCAGAATGATATTCTGATGATTGGGGAAATTTCAGTATTCCTACCATCGCCCAGGAAAAATGTGTTACAGATGATGCAACAACAGAAATGGAGGAACAGTCGGTCATGACTGTCCAAGGAAAATTGGAGCAGATGGCAAAGACTGCCCAAGCAGAAGACAAGGAAGAGAGTGAGCATTCCGAGGAATGGCTCAACGCATTCAACGTTGAAGCTGAAGAGACTGCAATAGGGGAGTTTGCAGCAAAAGATGGAGAAAACGAGCATTCTGAGGAATGGCTCATTACTTTAAGCCAGGAAGCTGAGAGAGTTGTAGCATTGGAGCTGACAGCCGAAGACGAAGAAGGAGACGACAAGCATTCTGAGGAATGGCTCAGCATTTTCAGCCATGAAGTTGAAAAGATTGCAACATGGGAAGTTGCAGAAGCAGAGGAAAAAGAAGAAGCAGACAACATTTGCTTCACTGATCTGTGGGATCAACTAGAAGCCCTGGAGGAAAGGGTAAAAGTGCAGAGTGTGCACATCCAATAGGTGAAGTTGGAAATGGATGAAGGAGGCGTGGGAGATTGTGATGATCTGCCCAATGGCCAAAAATTTTTGCAGCTGAGGAGACTGCAACAACAGGACCAGCCATGGGAGCAGCTGGACGAAGTGATCGAGGAGATCATGGAGTTGATGATCCGATCAACAGAAACTGCCAGCGAGGAGAAGCTGAGCAGAAGCAGAGAAGAAGCAGCAACAGCAGCGCAGCAGAAGCGGCAGCAGCAGCAGACTAGAGCAGATGGAAATCTCCAAAGACTGATTTGGGATCCAGGAGGACTTCCAACAGCTACAGGGGAAGCTCATGAGCAGGAGCTCATGATTTTTGCAGCTGTGGAGTATGATGCAGGAGCATCTCTCCACATCAGCCAACCAACCAGCCAGTCACGCCAGCGAATTCAAATCGCGCATTTAATAGAGGCGCAGCCTTATTTCAAATTTGAATTTAATGTAATTGAAATGTTCTAGGCTGGTGAGCCATGGAAGCCGTGTCTTTGTGTAGGCATTAGATAGGATCGAATTTAATGCTAGATTGGTTGAGATCTAGTTCTGGATAGCAGACTAGACAACCATTGAATGTAATTTATTAGGGTAGGTAAATCCTGGAGGGAAGCGCTCGATGAGCCCCTCAGGTAAAAGGGATTTTGAGATCTCATTTTGAGTTAGTAGAGATGAGGTCAATGATGGTTGTATGAGAGAGCCAGAGAGAGCTCGAGGAACACCATTGTAAAATACAGGCATGTTGCCATTGTTAATATAACAGAGCAATTTTTCCTGCATTATTCTGTCTTATATGCATGTCTGTGAGTGTTCCTTTTATGTCGTGAATGTATGATTGTAAATGCATTCTGTAGGAGTTTGTGTGATTTTAGGTTGAAGGTCTTTGAGGCTTCATACCAGGAGGGTGTGACAGAACGTTGAGGTTCTGATAGCCGTGCATAGAGGATGCACTTCTGAACGCTGCGGGTTCAGACAAAGACGTGCTGAGGCACATGACTGAAATTAACAACTCAAAAGAAGAAGACCTCAAGGTTGTTGAATACCTTGGAGGCAAGGCTATGTGGAGGAAGACACAGTTGCAGACAGAATCACTGAGGATTCTGTAGAGCTCTGCCAAGTGGGCATTGAGCATATGCACAGAGGTGCAGTTGGAAGAAGAACTCTGGTGTGAGTTCAGAAGACCAGAATCACTGAGGATTCTGAGAAGCTCTGCCAGGAGGGCATTGAGCGTGTGTACAGTAGTGCACATGAGAAGATACTCCGCTAGGAGGGCGTCGAGAAGGTGTGCAGATAGGCACAAAAGGTGAAGAGAACTCTTTGAGTTCTGTGTTGTGAAGGGAGAGTCCACTGAAGGATCTCCACTGGGTTGCTGAATACCCAGAAGTACTCAAGAAGAGACTTGAGCAGAAAGGATAGCCAGGAGGGCATCCATTTCATTCTCCATCTGAGGAAGAAGAAGGACAAAACCCCCAAGGGGTTTGAGTGTTCACAGAATCTCAGAAGAGATAGCACGCAGGTGCATGAGAAGACTCTGTAGGAGCGCAGACGTCAGGATCCTTTAAGGATTTGAAAGGAACAAGCTCAGAAGGAACAGTGTTTTTACGTGCATCGGCGAGGCTCAAAGATTGTAGAGCTCGCAGAGGAGAAAGAGAGCAAAGGTCGAAGCCTTTGAGAACGTGAATTTCTTCCAAGTCTAGGAAGGAAGTGCAACAACTTAGGAGGAGCGACGACAGCCGTCAGATCGGCCTGACGAAGAGATCTGGACCGTTGGGAAGTTCATGTCCAGAGGGAGCTCAGGAAGGGCACATAGCGAGGACACCGACAGCCGTCGGATCTCACTCAGAAATCCCGACAACCGTTGGATCGGGAGAAGCTGCGCAGAGGTTACGCGCAGGAGCAGGTGTGAAGGAAGCTCGGGAGAAGCAACATTGTCCGCTAGATTAGCCGATAGAATCTGGACCGTTCGTTGGCAGCGGACGCGTGTCACGAGGTTACCCACATCGGGAACTCGGGCACCGGAGGTTGGAAGAGGAAGGCATTCAACTTCACGAGTGGCGAGGAGGCGAGAGCTCCGTGTTGTGGGGCCTAGCTGACGTCATCTCAGGATATCGACACTCGAGAACGGTGTGGGGCCACAGGAATCGGGAAGCGGACAGGTGGCACCTCACATCTCGAGAGCTCGTAGGTGGAAGGATTGAGAATTTGGTGTCAAGGGTCGCGAGGCGCGAGGTCGCGAAGTGGCAAAGTGGCGAGGATATCAGAACTGTCCATCTGAGGAGGACAGGTGGCAGAGATCAGGAAGATCTCACGAACTCGGGAGTTTGCAAGGTGAACGCCCAAGTGGTTGGTGTTAAAAGTCGTGAGGCGGGAGGACACGAGGCGACGAAGCAACGAGAAGATCGGGACCGTCCATTAAAGAGGACGCGTGTCGGAGATCTAAGGATCTCGCGAACTCGGAGGTTCGCAGGTAAAAGCCCAAGCCTTTGGTACTGAGAGTCACGAGGACGCGAGGCACGAGAAGGAGATAGCCGTTGGATTTGGATCGCGGGAGGACCGTTGGATCCGCACGTGGGATCATGCATCGGAGCCTCGGGAGAAAAGGCTCGAGGGTTTGGTCACGAGGATTTCGAGGTCGCGAGGAGCGAGATTCCGACCGTTGGAGGACAGGTGGCCATAACAAAGCAACGAAGTGGAATACAGGTGGCACAAAGACCTCGAGATCTCGCCGCGAGAAGCTCCAAAGCATTGGTGTTAGAATTCGTGAGTCGCGAAGTGTCGAGGGCCAAGGTTCGTGCGGACGCGTGGCAACGCATAAGGTGGGACCCACCAGGTTGAAGGGTGGACACGCGTTGCCTGGAGACAGGAGCCAGCATTCCGTTGAATTCTCGGGCCTCGGGGATTCGTGGAATAGGAGGGCGAAAACTCGACGGATCAACCGGCGAGGCGGCAAGGTTGCAAGTAGCACGAGGCCACGATAAAGCAGGAGTCCCGACATGGGAAAAAGTCAGCGAGTTGACTGACACATCGGGTCTCGGGGATTCGAGAGCTCATTGATCAATAGCGAACTTGCGAAGCCGCGAGTTCCGATCCTTCGAAAGTAGAAAAGGGAGGATCGAGCCGAAGAGAACTGTTGGCACAGATTTCCCGATAGGGAAATAGAAGAACCTTGGAGTTCTTCGGGCCGAAGAGGGGATTTGTAATCGATCCTGTGAGCAAGAGGTCGGTGAAGAAACCCTGCGGGGTGATAGGTTGGACCTTCACTGCATCACCTGGTGAAAACAAGGTCAATCATTCTATATCCACTAATCAAAATATGTTCTGTTACGCAAAAAGAGGTTTTGAAACAGTTTCAGACCACCAACCAAATGGAAAAATTCGACAGAGTAAAGAAAAAGCTAAAACAAACAAACAAACTTACAGATTGATCAAAGCACCATACAAAATAAATGAATCTCTAAAAAAATGTTTGTGTATTTCAAGCACATTGAGCATTCTAAAGAAACCAAGGAGGGTCTGCAGGGTGTGGCCATTGCAGGAAGCTCTCTCAGAATCGAATTTTCTCATGCGATAAGGATTTTTCATTTTATTTCTCTTTGTCTGTTTCTTTGGAGTTTTTTTTTATAATTGTCCATACACCCTTAAATTAGCTTGACATAAGATTTTTTTTATCAATTTTCTTCAAACCCCTGATCGTTTGATGAAATTTCATCTCAAGACTCTGTTTCCTGGGGGATTTTATCAAAATTCCTTTAAACCCTTGTCTATCTAAAGTATTTTCGTTAATCTCTTTCAGTTATTGTTTGGTAAATCCTAGAGGGGTAAGTCATATTGTGAGGTTTCATTGAGTACCACAAGTTGCTCAACATGTTTTGTAGGTATTTCCCTAGTATCACAACCATCAAAATGCCTACCCATTCAGAAAAGGAGTCAAGGGAATCATTGAAGGAACATAAATAACAAATTAATGGAGATCTAGGGCATTAATACAACTACAAACTTTGGAATGTTTCATCTCGTCTAAACTACATTCCTTGGCTTGATAATGAAATGGCCATCAAACAACTTCATAGTACTTCACATTATGAGCATCGAGAAATGAATTGTCGTGAAGACTCCCCTACATGCCTTGGTCCCCTTCCTGCATGATATAAGAAACCAATAACATGGCCCACAAGCAAAGCTAAGGTTCACTCTCTCTTCCCTCGATGCTTGACTGAAATTCATTGATTTATGTATCACTTGTAAAATAGACTTAGAACACGTTATTGATTGTTAGTTTCTTATTTATTGTGCATATACGGTACAACAATGTTCCTCACACCAAACTTGTAGTTGTAAAAAAAACTCAAAACCGGCTTAGGGTATCAAGGAAATATCTTACTTTCTCTGGTGGTGGAACACAATTCAAATGGTATCCATAGAGCATGATTTCCCTCTTCCAATACCTAAAACCCCAACCCTAAAAATGAGCATTTTGGTTAGAATTAATATACAAGACTCTTCCAGCTTAAAGATGTGTATTAGCTATGCATGACAAAAAGAAAAAAATTGAATACTCCAACATCAAAATGTTTGGAGAAGTAAACATGGAAAAACAACATTTTCAATCTTCCAACATCAATCAAGGATCAAGATGTATATAGAACGACCGAGCTGATTGTAAATCCATGTGTCTTCCAACATTGAAGTATCAAGATGTACACAAAATGAACGGAATTTCTTAAATCCAATTTTTCTCACATGGAATCATGTGATTTCAATCCACTAGGGTACGCAAATAAAGGAAGACACATGAATTGCATTGGGATGAGAATCCGTTTAAAGTAGAATGTTTTGATACTTTATTGAAAGAACATCAGGAAGCACTTGGAATATACTCCCATTTTCTTTTATACTCTGTTGCACCTAATTTTAATTTAAAATTAGTCACGAGGCACACTTGGATTATATTCCCATATATTTACTTTTATACTCTATTGCACCTGATATTAATTTAAAATTAGTGAGGAGGTGCACTTGGATTATATTACCATTTGTTTTAATACTCCGTTGGGACTAGTTTTAATTCAATATAGTCTGACATCTCTGCCTGTGCAAAATTAGATAAGTAGAAACATATTTTAGAAGTACTCGGATCTATTTCAGACTCCGAATAGCACTAGAATCTATAAGATTTAGTCAAGCCTAGCTGGAAATAATCTTAACAAAAAATAATAACAAAATGTTGTGATCTATTTCTGAAAAGTGGCTCTTCACCTAATAATTTGATCAAGAAGGTCAAGTGTTATATGCTTGTCAAGAGTAGCCCTTATGCATGTCCTGGGTTTTTCGCTGGACAATAGAGCGTAGGAAGTTGTTTGCGAAGATCTATCACATCATTCAAAATACAAATATAAAAAAGAAAATCTTCTTACTTGATCTATGAGCGTAGATTGCAATATCTCAATTCCAACCATCACCGACAATTTGTGGAATAAAGTCAACATCTTGAGCACGCACACTACTGCTTAAGGTCATTGGAGATGAATCATGAATACAATTCTTCTTTTCAACTTTGCACCATCTTGCTCCTTGGCAATTAAAGATACCCATTATTCCAGTATATTTGTTTAGGTTCCATATTTTTAGCAAGATGCAAAGACAAATGGTCATTTGGTAAAAAATAAAGCACATAATGGTAATAAGTTTTACATGTTAATAACCAAGTTACTCTAACATAGAGCCCCACCTTTTCCCGCCTCTCGTTGGATCTACGAAGAGACAATCCCTTGTCGATCTTCCAGGCAATCACGCATGCAAAAAAGATCCATCACGGAGGACTAGCCTTTTCAAAAGCTCAAAATTGTGAACCCCTCGCTTGTCACTAAAATTTTAAACGACCATGAAAACAATATTTACAGAAATTATTCAAACCCCTCCCCTGCCAAAGCATATAGATTAAAAGGGGGAAAAAGGTGACTGCATAGCAAAAAAACTACTCTCACTACCGAACTATCCCTACAATTCAAATATATATTAACCATAAAGAAAGGTTGAAGTTTTACCAAACTATCCCTACAACTCAAATATATATTAACCATAAAGAAAGGTTGAAGTTGTACCGAACTATCCCTACAACTCCAAATTTATTAACCATAAAGAAAGGTTGATGTTTTACCTGACATAAATTGCACAGCCTCCGACAACTCGAGCAACACCATGGTATTCAACAATTGGATGTAAGCTCTGCATCAGTGAAGTGAAGATCATCAAACATAAGCGATTTGTAAACATTGTTTTATAAATATCAAACACAACTTTTGAAGTGATGTAAGTTTTGCATCAATGAATTGCAGATCATCAAACATAAACGATTTGAAGACATTATTTTCTAAATATATAACACAATTTTTGAATCCCACTTACATGAAACAAATCCTAATTTGGTTGCATGAACTCTCCCAGAAATAAGGTATTGTTATCAAATGAGGAAATATGAATAGTCTGTGATGTTGGATTTCTTGGGAAAGAGTCGTTTGAAGCCCTTATAAGGGATTTTGTTTCACTGTTCTAATAAAAGCAATGATGACCGGTCACTGTAATCCAATAAGTTCAGTTTTCCATTCAAATGTTTGAAACCGTAAGTGAGGAGTAGGAGTAGGAGCACACCACCAAATTAATCAGAGGGGTTTTGTTTGTTATCCATTTTCCCTCCATTGTCGCTAAAATTTTAAATGGGATGTGCAAGTTTTCATTATTATAATTTTTCGTTCAACACCATTGATGATTTCAAGACTCTATCTTACTTAGCAAATCAATCGGTGATGTCTTATCAATGAATAATTAGTTGAATGGATACGGGGATATATCCCGTTCTAAATGATTTTGGCAAGAATTTTCCGAAGTAAGAGGCCCCAACAACTCTCTGAAATATGTGGATGGCCTTACTACATCTGTCTTTGACAAAAAATAGAAGCATGACTACAGGGACCTCATGCCCTTTTTCTCATCGGGTCCAACGTGCACATTGCTCAGGTGGTCTGTATCGATCTTCTCCTTTGCGTATTCAGATTGAATAATGCGGCTCAAACCCTGCACCTCTGAAGCCTGATTGGTGTAGATTTTGTTGTTTTACCAATTGCAAGATCACTCAGGTAAAAATTTAGAAAGAATGTGGTATTGTGATGGCTGCGAGGAATCGAGCTGACTACGATCAAGTTGATGATCGCTAACAGGGGTAAGAAGCTTACAGATCCTTCCTAGTACTCGTAAATTCCTTGTGAAACCATTAAATTAAAATTAAATAATAATTGCGAGGAATATGCGGCTAACAATTGGAGTCGGTGGAAGGTGCCATAACCCATAGAAAATGTATCAAACATGTGGCAATACTTAATTGGTTAAGGACAAAGGACAAAAATTCAAAAAAGAACCTCCCCTTAAAACACCTTCGGTAATGCTTTATGTGATGTCTTTCTTGAAAAAAATTCAATTGGATTTGTGTATTTTATCATGATATTTTAGAGTGATGGTTACATTCTACACTATAGTGTTCAATGTTTTCTTTGCCGATATGCTATAATTTCCCTAGAGATGCAATAAAATCCACCTTGGTCAATCAGTGGACTCTTAATGAAGATTGTGACACTAACTTACAGATAGATTGTAGTTTTTGTGACTGTTGATTTTCATGGTGACAATTGTTTGTTGAATGACTATTGAGTTAGAAATATTTAAAGAATGATTTAGATTTTCAAATATATTTTATGGAAAGATTTAAAAAATGCTTTAGGTTTATTCCTAAAGTGCTACTCTGTGCAACAAATAGCTTGCATTGACATGTTAGACTAAAATCACTTTCTCCCAAGAAGCATTTAAACAAAGCATATTTTTTTTTTTCTATATATTTAGAAACTTTTATTACACTGTTCATTTCTTTATATTATATTTGTTTCATTGTTGATTTTCTCACTAAATGTGGTGATCATAAAACACATGTTGCTCAATTTTTTTTGGATGTTTACTTTCCCACTTGTATGCTAATTTATAACAAAGCATTTCAATTCACATAAAATAATTAATAAAGACTTTAACGGTCTTTAGTATCTAATGGAGAGGCTTTAGAATTATCATATATAAAAGTTTAGAATTATCGTAAAAAAGATTCTAATTATCATAAAAAAGATTCCAACTCAAAGTTTGGCATTTTGACCATGAGACAAAAAAACCTGGGATTGCATTCATTTCCTTGAGAATCTTGTCGTGAAAGAATGGAGGGTCTTTGGGAAGACAGATCCGGCTAAAAATATGAAAACCATGGATCTCCTCATCATAGAGGAATATGTATGTGTTAGCCACGTCCTCGGATCAATCCCTTTGAGGGTGCGAGTGGAGGAATATATTCAGACAAGAAGAACTTCTGACGTTAGGCCTTTTTAGTGCAACGTTGGCCTCCAGGAGAAAAACATTAGGCCTCCCAAGGCCTTTGGATCAAGCCACACATGCCACTTGGCACACAACTGCCTCCAAAGTGTCTATCAAACGTTGGGTGATGTCAAGGGTCACAGAGGTGACGTCATGGGCCTTCTAAGGCACACATCATAGTGGAAGGGAAAGACCCCCCTGGGTCTAGGCCTGCCAGGATGTCTTTGGTGGAAAGTCCTCCTCTCTCTCTAGTGCAAATCTCTGATCTATCTATGCCCTTGGCTGGGGTCTCAACATTCATCTAGTGGGATTTTAGCCCTATGGAGGTCCGAACTAATCATCTCCCCATGTGTACCTGTGTGTCGGGTGTGGCCCTGCAACAATAACAAGTACACCCTCCATGGGTTCATAAGTCACAGGAATCATAGCAATGTCAATCACATATAATAATCAAGTTATTTAAACATGTGCATAAAACCCCTCTTTCCCAGACAAGTGCTCAAAGACGTTATGCTATTCTACAATCCAAGTTTGGAGGGGACGTTAGGAGGTCTTATTGGGCTAATTCTCATTGGACGTGGGATGTTTCCAAGTGAAGACAAATCCAGGCCATCTAAGTGGATGAGGTGGTAAGGGATGTTTGATCAATGGGTGCAGTGATGACAGGGGAATGTATGGCTTACCTATGGGTGCCTCTGAAGAGGGTGAGGTGCACCTTGTCATGGATGCAAATGTTTCCAAGTTCATTCAATGCCTTTTGTCTTTTTATCTTATTGTTTTTTCTTTCAAGAGACTAGTTAGGGGACACTGCCCTGGCGTGGTGACCAGTGGTGACAATGTTACCCACAAGCATTTCATGGAGATGAGAAGGCTGGCTCGTGATGAGACCCCCTTTCTCTTGGCTATGCCACCAAGAGCCACTACCCTGGCATGGTGACCAACTAAATGGTAGTGTCATACCGCTACATGCCCATGGACCTAATAGGTCGGCTTGTGATGAGACCTCCTATCCTCCAACTAGGTCTTGATTTATTATTTTATGGGTCTCTCTGTTTCTTGCTGAGAATTCTTTTATTGCTTTCTTGGGGATCCCTGGGCGAAGCATCTAAAGGTTTTGTTTTTTTGGATTTTATCTTTTGCGAGCTACTTTTTCCCTCTGGGCCTTTAGCCCCTTCTTCCCACAAGGTAAGGTACAACCCACCCTTTGCTAGCTTGGAAAACCCAATGCCCGAACCAGTGTAGGGGATGGATGAGATGGAAAGAGATGGAAAGTGATAAGTATGGTGGGAATGGACGATGACCTTTCATGAATCCACCTAGTGGAAACTCAAACCCTATGGGAACCAACTTGCTAGGGCATCCGGTCATTCCCCTAGGTGTGGACAAGTGGAAAGGAATAAGGTCCAAGCACATGTCCAAAGAAAAAAGAATTAAATGCACATATTCAAATGTTTTGAGAATCAGAGTGACACATACCATGATACCTGGACTCATTACCTCATGGAGCAAGACCCATTGTTGCTGAAGGACCAGGCCGATGGGATGGATGTTGTTGTTGCTGACAAGGTGGAGGTGCTAAAGAAGAAAGATGGGCCCTCCAGGGCCAAGCTCAAGTCAATATGGCTCTCGGTACTCCATGTCTAGTACCTGTGGGCTTCGAGACATAATCTCCTTAGTTATCCCTAGGTTAGGGGATAACAATACCTCAACCCAAAAATTTTCCCACAACATGTGCAATGCCATAATTACCATAGAATGCTGGGAAATGAACAAGTAAACATAACCATAATGTTAGAGTGTTTCTATGTTAAAGTTCACAAACAAGAATGAAATAGTTTCATGGAAATGATGACAGATTCCACCATAAAGAAAAAGTATGTTTGAACAATAGTATTAGTGTCAATCTTTAACCACAGTAGATTGTCATGAGATTTATGCCATAAACCATAAATTCAACCTTGAGAATGTGAAGTTTAGCAATGTTGTGAACGATGGTGATAAGCTTTATTGTAGTACCATTCTGAAGTGTCAAAAGGTTAAAACCCCAAGTATTTACCTTAGCATTTAGGACAACAAAGTAATATCATCCAAAGTGTGTCGAATTATGTCATTCAACAGAGATTACTAGCATGTTATCTTAACCATGAGAACAAGTATTTAGGATGTGAGATTTAGCTGCCAATGATGCTCAGTAAACACCATAAAATTTCCAGCATTCAAGACACACTTGCCATCATTTACTCAAAACAGATTACAACCAAATATTCTTAGGGCAGATTAATCATTATTTGAAATTTGTGTTCAAAGGTAACCCAAGAAAATGAAATTATTTGATGCATCCACAGTGCTTAAGATTCAATAAATATACTAGTGCTCAAATCACATGTACCATGTATTTAGGACAGATCATCACCATCTAAAAAATTCAGAGATAAAGGGCACAATGAAGAGTGAAGTAGAAAACCCAACGACTGGCAACAATAAACATCAGTGTGACTATACAAGTAAAGTGCACTAGCAGTGGAATACTTAACCATTCAAGTGTTTTAGATCATGCATTAAGAATGTTACCATTCAGATTTAGAAAGAGACCATAAATATGCATTGAACAAGTGTTGAAACCCTTAAACAATTAGCTTTGAATACAAAGTCACTCATTAATATATTGCATCGATTTGTTAGGGGATATATTCAGGATTATGTGTGGAAATCACCAGAAAGAAAAACTTCATATCTTAACACTCGTTATGATGTCTTTGTTTCATTTGTCCACAAATCTTGTAACAGAATAGAGCTGAAGGAAAGGTAGGCAGAACTCAGCACTCAAATGATAGCAAGAATGTCAAGCAGATAACCTTTAACCCTTAGAGATTATTCAACAAGTGTTTAGGCATGCATCCCGAGAGTATATACCAGAAATGTGTGCAAGGGTAAAGGCATAATTTGTAAAAGCATTCATGAACCATCAACATTTAAAACCCTCAGCAAGCATTAACAACTTTAGGAAGGTGACGTCAGGCTTATAAGGCAGGTGGTTTGGCTTGAAATCTCATCGATCTGATGCCTAAGTATGTCTAGAATATTTAAGAGGCAATTCGTTACATTAATATATGAGCTTTAGCAAAGTAATTTGGAAATTTACTTCAGATGAGAAGAAAACCAGAGAAACCTTTATATCAAATTAAATTTCCAGCCATTAAATGTGAGGTGAAATTTGCTTGAATAAAACTAACTTTAAAAGCAACAAACTTTGTTCACCAATGGACTTTTAGATCCTTTAAATTCTTTAGATCCAAGCGAAATTTGCACAAACGTTTTATGATCTAGCATGAAGTAATGAACATTCTGCAAAATGAAATTCAATTCTATAGATCTAGCCTTTAATCACAAGACTTGAAATAAGAACAATCTAGATCTGAATATTGATCAAATTAAACCCTAGATTTCTTAGTCAACAATGAAAGGAAAATTAAACTGAAATTTTAAGGGAGAGAGGAAGTAAAAGATTAGTGCCTAGTACATATATCCTATTGGGCTAAGGGGTCAACCTAGCACTCCTTGAGGCTTTTTTTTGTGAAAAAATCTTGGGATTCTAGGCAACCCAAGGGTGTACCTAGCAAATTCCCCCAAGAAGGTATTGGTGTTTCAAGATCTAGATGGTGATAGGAGTGTATTAAAAGCTCCTTAAGTGGCAAGGGGTAATCTGTACACTATTCTAAGGTAGGAGTTGGAAAGAAAATAAAGCTTTGCCAAATTCAATACTCTAGTCTAGATATAGAAAACTAAAGACTATAAGGAATTTTTTTACCTTATGAAGCTCCTCAATTGTAGCACTTTTCTCCTCTAGGGGCTCCTTGCTAGCTTTCTCAATCCACCTTCACTTGTTACATGTAAAATCGTCTTGCTAGATCCCTCACAAAAATATTCCTCAAGAAATTACTAAATCAAATTATTAACACAAGTAGAAATGAGTCAAGGTGTGTCTTTTATTCTCCAAACTCCAGTTACAAATGAAGGCAAAGCCTTATTTATATATGAGAGGCACCCTTCTAGAAACATGTAGAAAACCATGGGTAGATACAATAGCATGTGCAAAAACAAGGAGCACAAGAAACCATGGGACAATACTCAAGTAGTTACAACAAAATCCCAAAATGGAGGGGCACTCTTATAAAATAGTGAGAATATGACCAAGATACTGTTGGATTTTCCTTATTTACAGAGCATTAGTGTTGCTAGTGTTATTTTAATTCGTTACCATTAACATGTATATATCATGTATTGAGCAGTAGAAACATAAACAAGAGACAGAAAAGAACATAAGAGATTTGTCCTAGGAAAACCCTAAATGGGGGAAAAACCCAACAACCTTTCTTAGATAGATTTCATTCACAAAGCAAGTCCAATAAGATAAACCCTAGCACTGAAATATCCCTGATCCAGCTGATCAGGATATCTACTACGGATCTAGTGTTTTGTCTCACAGATCTGATACACTGGGGTTTCTGGATGCGTTTTATCCTCAAATCTAATAATCTGGGGGTTTCTGGATGCGTTTTAGTTATGTTCTTGAGATATTTTGTGGTTGTTGCATGTGCATGTTATATGTTATGGTTTAAACAATATATATATGATGCATGCAGAAATAAGGAACATCAACCACCTAATAATATGTATTATGATATTCAAGCATGGAAATACAATGAAATACTGGAAATATAGAAGATAGTCTTGAGTTAGATCTCATGGATTGTCACTGGAATACAAGCAAATAACATAAAATACCCGTGATCAGAAGATGAAGGCAGATTTGATGCATGCATAGATAGATCGAAAAAAATCGATGGTTCCGAAGAAGCACAATAACTGCTACAAACTGGAAAAATCGTCCGGAAGGTTATACCCATCGGAATGAGCCGAAAACTGTCCCAATAGAAGCGCCTTGGCCTCTATAATGATACTGGTGACTGTCAAACGACATATCTAGCCTCTGATTCTCCAGATCTCGTCCCCTGGGGGTCTACGCACCTCCCGAGTTCTCTGGATGCGCCCCAAATGATTCCACATATGGAATTGACTACTATAGGACTCAAAACGTTCACCTCACCAAATGCAGAACTGGGTCGGAAGGGTTTTCCTAGATCCGCTCTGATGCTTTGTCTATAACCCCAACCGTCCTTCCAAAAGAGTTGTGCCCTAAATAGTTTAATGATGTTCTCTAAAGGATTCCACTATTTAAATCTGATGGGAAGTGGCTCAATCTATGCGCCCTGGCTGGATCTCAACTCGGTCGGAAGGAAACTGCAATCCGAGCTCTGATCTTGTGCAGCTACACAAACCCTCTATCTGAACTTGCGCCCCCACTGGCTGAGCTGCGCAACACTGATAACCGGATACTCCTGAATAACACGATGAAATACCTGGATGGTATCTCCGATGGGCTAGGGTGTGTCTCTCAACACCGAAACCGATCAATGGTGGTGGTTTCCTCCATAAATCCACAAAACAGTAGAAGTCGAATCTCTTCCTCCTCTGAGAACTCTCAACATCAAATCATAACAATGCATAATGAGGAATTAGGTTGAATTCCTCCCTTTATACTCTTCCCGATCTAATTCACCATTGACCTCACTTAAGTTAGGCACTTTTCCTCCTAAGGTGAATAATTAATTAATTAAGTCCCCCTTTAGCACCTTTTCATTCTAATTCTTCATTGACTTAGGCTTAAGTGACTTTTCCTATGCTTTTTGGCTTAATTCATCGTTTAGCCACCAAATCACCCTTATTTCTCCCTTTTGTTCCCTGTTTGTGCCTGACTATAGTCTGCGGGAACACATAGACTACTAAGTCACTCCCTGCTGGCCTACTCTTGGGAACGGGACATCAGAGTCCTCCCTTCCCGAGATTGCTTTTCCTCAAGCAACATCAATCCTGGGTGATGCAAAATATGCTCTCCCTCCCATGTGGCATCCTCTACTGGAAGACCCCTCCATCTAACCAAGCACTCCCCGATGACCCTGCTCCTCAACCTATGCTCTCTCTGCTCTAGTACCTCCTCCGACACTAGCTCCAACTGGCCCTCCTCATCCAAGGGTGGAAACTCCTCTGAAATACTAATCTGTTGTCCCACGACCTTTTTAAGGCAAGAGACATGAAAGACGTTATGAATCTTGCTACCCTCTGGTAGCTCTAGCTCGTATTCCACCTCGCCTATCCTTCTGATGACTCTGTATGGCCCATAAAACTTTGGCTTCAGCTTCTTTGCTCCGCTCCTCTTCAAGGAGGACTCTCTATATGGTTGTAATCGCTGAAAAATTAAATCCCCTACCTCAAAACTACACTCACCTCTGTGCCGGTCTGCACATATCTTCTACTGGTTCTGATCCATCTTCAAGTTCTCCCTCACTGACTACAAAATCCTCTGACTCTGCTCCACCCATTCTTTGGCCCCCGGGACCCTGTTGTCCCCAAACACAGTCTCCACAAAGGAGGGTGCATCATATCCATACAATTCCCTGAACGGTGACATCCTGATAGACATATGGTAAGTTGTGTTGTAGCAATACTCACCCATGTGCAACCATCTCACTCATGTGCGTTGATGCCCCCCCACATAGTTCCTCAGATACCCCTCCACCCATTTGTTGACGATCTTTGTCTGTCCATCTGTCTGTGGGTGGTAACTGGTACTCATAGCTAGATCTATGCCTGTCAACCTGAAAAGCTCCTGCCAAAACGCGTTGATGAAGCACCCATCTCTATCACTGGCTATCTTCCTAGGTAAACCATGCAACCAAAATACCTCCCTAAAAAACAACTCTGCTACCTGTATGGCCTTGTAGTCCGTGGGTATGGAAAAGAAATGTGCAAATTTGGTCAGCCTGTCGACCACCACAAATATACAGTCCCTGCCCTGCACTCGATGAAGGCCTGTAATGAAATCCATAGAAATGCTCTCCCATTTCTGCTCTGGAATGGGTAGAGGCTATAGCATCCCCGCGGGGTGTGTCTGCTCGGACTTGTTCTACTGACAATTCGTGCACTCCCGGATGTGTTTCATCACATCATCCTTGAGACCCTTCCATGAGAATCTCTCCCTGATCTACCTATATTTTTTGAAGTACCCCTGATGCCTTATTGTAGGCGAATCATGACACACCTTCAGAATTTTCCCCTTCAGGGTAGATTCTGGAACCAAGTAGATCCAGTCCTTGTAGAAAATGACATCATCAAGAACTTGATATCTATCATCAACCACCTGTCCATCCATCACCTCACAAGAAAATTTGTTTTTGGAGTACTCCACCAACAAATGAGCTTTCCAATCTGTACAAATGTCCATCATTGAACATCCTGTTGGCCTCCTAGACAAGGCATCTGCTACAATATTCCTTTTCCCTTGACATACTCAATGTCAAAGTAAAAGGCTTGGATATTTGAGACGCACTTTTGTTGTCTCTCGTTGAGGTCTTTCTGATCTAGGAAATACTTGAGACTGTTATGATCAGTCTACACTACAAATCTGTTGCCTACCAGATACTCGCTGAATTTGGTTAAGGCATGCATGATCGCTAGCATTTCCTTTTCGTAAATACGATAGAGTCTCTCCGACTCATTGAGCTTCCTACTCTCAAACACAATGGGGTGGCCCCCTACATCAAAACTACTCCAATCCCCACCCTTGATGCGTCACACTCTAAGAAAAACGGTCGCAAGAAGTCTAGAAGGGCTAGAACACGTGTTAAGAACCAAATATCAATATAGCATAGAAAAACCTTAGAATAGGTACTCAACGCCTTGAAAAAGAGAGAAATTCAGATAATAAGCCTCTTCGAGGGGGCAACCTCCTTATGCTCACACAAAAGTCCAATTACAAGATGATTCCAAATGAAAATGTCTCCTTGGTATATATAGGAGACTAGGAGGTATAATTACAACTAATGGAATAAAGACGACATAAATAAAATAACATTACTAATGTAATATGCCCTAATTAAGGGGTAATGAGCCACTATTTAGGGCTTAAAATGCCCCTCCCCTTGAGACAAGTGTTGTCCGCAACGCTTGAGTAACTCTGTATGCTTATGTATAAAAGACTCATCTTCCTAAGTGGAATCTTCAGCTGGTAGTTTCCTCCATTTAATGAGATACTCTGAAATGGATCTATTCCTTAGCTGGCAAATTCTTGTGTCAGTGATGGCTTCAGGCTCCAATATGATTTTTCCTTCCTCGCCAAGTTCTGGCAATTTATTTTGAACTGGGATCTTGTCACCTATAACCTTCTTTAAGCATGAAACATGGAACACTGGGTGTACTCGTGAAGATGCAGGAAACTCCAATTTGTATGCCATAATACCAATCTTTTGCAACACCTTATAAGGGCCATAGTACCTTGGTGATAATTTATTATCCTTCTTGGCTTGCTTGAGGGACATCTGTTTATATGGTTGTAGTCTTAAAAACACCCAATCCCCTACTTCAAAACTTCTTTCACTACGATGTTGATCTGCTTGTTGTTTCATGTGATTTTGTGCCATGGTCAGGTTGTCCTTTAATATTTGGAGAAGTTGTTGTTGATGCTCGATGTGATCTTCCACTGCTTGAACCTTAGATTTTTCTTTTAGAGAAGAAGTGATGGAAGGAGGGTGGTATCCATAAAGTGCCATAAATGGTGTCAGTTTTGTTGTAGTATGAAAGAAAGTGTTATACCACCATTCTGCCAATGGTAACCATTTAAACCATTGTGTTTGTTTATCAGAGACAAAGCAACGAAGGTAGCCTTCCAGACATTTGTTCACTATCTCAGTTTGTCCATCATATTGAGGATGATAGGATGAGCTATGAGCCAATTGAGTACCCCAAAAAAATATATTTCTATCCAAAAATGTCCAGTGAAGATGGGATCTCTGTCACTTACAATAATCTTTGGGCTGCCATGTAGCTTTTGAACTGTCTCCATGAATGCGGTGGCAACTGTATTGGCTTTGAAGGGATGAGAGAGTGCACAAAAGTGTGCGTACTTGGTCAGTCTATCAACAATCACCATGATGACACTCTTTCCTTCAGACTTCGGTAACCCTGTGATGAAATCCATGGAAACCTCCTCCCAGCGCTGACTTGCGATGGCTAATGGTTGTAAAAGACCCGGGGTCTTAATTGTTTCCACCTTATTTTGTTGGCAAACCAAGCATTCTTCCACAAACCTTTGAACATCAGTTTTAAGGCCATCCCAAAAAAATTCCTTCTTGACCCTATGGTAGGTTTTCAAAAATATCGAGTGCCCTCCTACTGGAGAGGTGTGCAATTCCAATAGTACCTTTTGTTTGAGTTGGGAGTTCTTACATAAATATAAGTGATCTTTGTACCATAGTGAATCATTTTTCCATGTAAATGTATCTGATGCACTAGAACCCTGCTGCAACCTTTGAATGAGAGTCCACACTTTTTCCTCATTCTTCCATTCATCCCTTGCCTCTATTATCCAATTGGGTTGGATGATTGAGATAGCACAGAGAAAGGCCTCAACATCTTCATCCTTTCTTGAGAGTGCATCTACCACAACATTTTGCTTCCCTTTTTTATAGACGATTTCAAAATCATAACCCAATATCTTGGTTACCCATTTTTGTTGTTCTTCCGAAGATAGTCTTTGTTTCAAGAAGTATTTAAGACTATCATGATCTGTTTTGACCTTGAAGTGCCTACCTATTAGGTAAGGACACCATTTCTTCAATGCATTTAGTATTGCCATCATTTCCTTCTCATAAATGGGTTTGTGTAAGTCCTTTCCCTTGAGTGATCGACTTTCAAAATCCAGGGGCCTTCCTTCTTGCATTAGGACAACACTAATTCCATTTCTCGAGGCATCACATTCCACAATAAAGGTTTTTGTGAAATCTGGAGTGGTCAAGATAGGAGCTTTGCACATCACCTATTTAAGTTGTTCAAAAGCTTTAGTTGCCTCTGGAGTCCATGAAAATGCATCCTTCTTAGTTAGTGCCGTTAAAGGTGCTACTATTCTTCCATAGTGCTGAAAAAACTTGTGGTAGTAACCTGTCAAACCCAAAAATCCTCTAAGATTCTTCAATGTTTTGGGAATCGGCCAGTCCATGATGGCCTTAATCTTGTTAGGGTCTACCTTGACACCTTCATGAGATACAATATGACCCAAATACTCTACCTCCTTCACTCCAAAGAAACATT
>ML788279.1:203463-218637 GCA_009831015.1 Picea engelmannii | reverse complement strand
TTTAGAAAATGAAGTGTCTGGAAAAAGAAAAATAAATTGTGTGGCTACTATTGAATAACAAGTATCTTGCTTGGGACAAACTTCAAAAGAGAAATTTTTAGGGACCTAGAAGATGTTGCCTCTATAGGTAAGATATTGAAACTACTCACCACCCTATCCTTTCTTGTAATTTCACGTTAGAAGTATGGAGAGAGGTTGAATGAATCACAATATTATCCAATGCTTGGACAAGAACATCTATCGAATAAGCTTTGAAAAAATGGTTCTACTATTGAATAACAAGGCTCTTGCTTGGGACAAACTTCAAAAGAAAATTTTTGGGGACCTGTAAGATGTTGCCTCTGCAGGTAAGATATTGAAACTAATCACTGCCTTATCCTTTCTTGTAATTTCACATTAGAAGTTTGGATATAGGTTGAATAAGTCACAAGATTATCCAATGCTTAGATAGGAACATATATAGAAGAAGCTTTGAAGAATTGGCTCTCCAATATTTCAACCTCAAATTTCAAAGATCTACCTTTATCAGTTGTTGGGGGGATGTGGATAGATAGGAATTAATCACTCTTTGAAGATAGGGGTCCTGTCCCTCTTAAATGTGCTCTCCAAAACATAAACATCTTTTAGATTTCCCTCAACTCTCTAAAACACCCCACCTAGTTAGGTCACAAGTGGACCCAATCAAAAGAGACACGTCGTTGGATTTGTTTGATGGGCCCTTTTAGGGAGACCCTCCTCGGGGAGGTGCCAGGGGCATCGTTAATTTATGTAGTAATCACTCCATATCCTTTTCAGCTGGCATTGGAAATGAGACTAACAATTTTTGTGAGCTCGTGGCCCTAAAACTTACTGTGCATCTAGGATTGGAAAATGGCATCTCTCATTTACACATCTATGATGATTCCTTATTAGTGATTCATTGGATAATGTGGGCCTTCATCATTCATAACTTCACCTTTATTCCTCTTTTCCAAGAGATTCAAATTTGTTCCAAATATTTCACTTACATATATTCTGACCATGTCTATAGGGAAAGGAATCAGGAAGTAGACATGCTATCCAAAGTTGGATTGGTGCGAGACCCAAGCACATGGAAGATCACAGAAAAATCCATGGCTCTCATCACAAAATATCTTCTTGACACTTGGTTGGAATGAAGAATATTTGGCTTTCTTTATACTAATTTTTAGTGGAAGATGAGCGTAAATGCTAGTTGATTACAAGTGAATTTTGACACTCTCATTATGTATTTCTTTTGTTAAAAATGAGATTATTAAATAACTATGGGAAGATAGTCATAAAAATTTGTGGACACCAATTATATTTTTTTTCTCTTTGGTAGCTACAACGGACTACCATTTTTGGGATTTCAGCCAGTAGGAATGCTTATGGCATATACGGATGTAATTTTTTTTTCTTGAAATAAAATTACAAGATTTTTCCTTGGAAAAAAAAGGATGAGACCACTAGTGTACTAAAGGAAAATCACAATTTGATCTCAAGTTTCTCTAAGGAAGGTCATGGTCGACTCTATTAGTACAATATGTATATATGTATGTATATTTACACACACAGATATATGTGTGTGTGTGTGTATATATATTTGTCTAGAACATCAATGGGAGAATGGATTAATCCATCCCAAGTTCAATAATCTATATGCCTCATCATATGAATCTTATAATAAATACAATAATAGATATTTCAATTCTATTGAGTTTTAAGACTTTTGAATTATATTGCATGCAAAGAAGTGGGTTCAAATGTACAACTATCTTAGTATCCTCCACCTTAAAACCCAAGTGGGTTACTAAGGATGTATCGACTGTTGTTAGAGAACATTTTGTGATCAATCAAATTTTAATAGAAAACTTTATAGAAGTCTTGCCAAATCAATACGCACACAGACACATGCATATACATTGTGGGAGATTGCTACGAAGGATAATGCCATGTGTTTGTGTATTTATAGACACTTCAATGCTCAATGCAAATATTTTATGGTGAGTTATACCTCATTGATGACATCATGCAACACATTGTAGAGGGGGGAATGTATAAAACAACTCACTTGAACAATGGAAAAGAGGTTTATTATATCTTATCATTTTGTTTACCTTACTCTTACTTATTTTTTCATTTATGTCCCGGTTACCTTTTGGTCTTGTTCATGATGCTTGAACCTGCAAAACAAGAATAGAGTGATGAAGAAATGATTTTGTTGACCAACATGGATGTTGTTGTGTGAAAGACTTTAATCTGTTGGTGCAAACATGGTGGACTGAACTTGGAAGTGGAATGATTTCTCATGGATGCTCGTCGATCGTTGCTCGTGAATGTTGGATGATCATTGATTTTTGCTCGTGGATAAAATCCAGAAATTTATAAAAATCCACCTCATTTTGAATTCGACCAAGCTACAAAGAAAACCATAGAATCCATCGTTGAATAGATATTTTTAGTCGACTACATGGTAAGAGTCGATTCGATCAGTGTTGTGAATGGAAGTCGATGTGGAACTGAAGTCATCTACTATTAAAAATCAACCAGAGTCATGAGTGTGTCCTTCCTGATGAGAGTTTGATGATGTAGGCACAATTTTTTTTAAACCCTAAGCCCAAATCGACATCGGAAAGTGGAAAAATGGTGTTTAAAGTTTGATGATGAAAGTGGTGTTTAAACCCTAAGCCCAAATCGACATCGGAAATTGTGGAAAAATGGAAGAACGAAAGAGCAACGACTGATAGTGGAATGGATGTCACTCTGGGTTTTTCGTACTTTTATTGTGAAATTGGCCAATATCAATGAGGATAAAAACCGAGAGCTCTGGTAGCACTCATGGCCTTGTTGAAACGGTAATCTATGGGTTCATATTGAGGTTTAATTGTAGTATCGATGAATCAAACACCGTCGTCGGGGAAATCACCATCCAAAATAGTTGAATGACACTGAGAAACATGGTCGACTATTAGAGAATATTTGGATCGACTTGGTTCAATTAGTTCGACTTCTAGTTATATGAGGCTCGACTCAATGTTATTCATGTAATAGAAAGTCACAAATGTAAAGGGGTCATATTGAGATTTAAATAATTATGTAATGTAAGTATTGTAGTGGATATTTATGAGGTCATGGAGTCGTCCAAAAATCGTATGGAGTCATGGAAATCAGAAATTGTAAAAGTAACATGAAGGAAGTGTTCTACTCAAAGTTGAGTCAAGTATGTAATCCAGTCTAGTAGGGAAAACTAGTAGGAAAAAAGAAAAGGAAAATAAAAATGTTGTTGTTGTTGTGTGAATCCACTTCACATCACTCGATTGAGTCAGAAATATAGTTGATAGAATGGAGAGGGTTAAAGTTGAGTCTTTAAGGCAGACGATCTTCTTCATCATTGTAATGTAAGTCGGTCCCTCATCGATGAGATCAGACTCTTTTCGACATCAGTTGATCCATAGTCAACAACATTTTATTGAGTCTATAAAATCCCGGTACTGGAAAAAAGAAAAAAAGAGTCTTTTTAAGTTGTATTTATAGTCGATTATGAGTCATGCACATGCAGTAGAGTCTTAGTTATAGTCATAAAATTTCCTTCATGTAAATGAAATTTGCAGACTCCATATATTCCCAAAGACTAGAAAACATAAAGAAGTACATCCATGGTTGGGAAGCAACAGAGAAAGAAGTATGATGAGCATCAGAGCACTGAGCATAGAGACATTAGCACTTCATTGAGCATTGAGGGAGAAAATTTTTGCAACAGCTAATTGAGAAGAATACTTGCAGAGAGTATTCATGATGAGCGTCAACATGAAAATTTTGCAGCGGTTGAAGGCATTCAAGAAAGAGGCATCTCCAGACAGACAAACACATGAAAGCTGAAAAGACAAGATGATGGCATAAGAATGATTGAAACAATTGAGCCCCTTGGTAAAAGAGTTGCAAACCCTGGGTCGTGAAAAAGAAAGTAGATGAATGGTAGAATTGAATGATGTCATAAACCCTTGTCGATTCCACAAAAATAGCCCCCAAGAGTGGCAAATCGTTGGAGCATCCCTATAGAGTGCCTTGACGGTTCCTATGAGGAGTAGACTCTGCAGTTGATTGCAAGCAGCAATGGGTGCCCTTCAACTGGAAGAGAATGTTGGAAGCATGGAGATCGAGGAGTCGAGGCATGTGATATGCAGTCATCATATCCATTGGAAACCAGTCATAGTAAACTTTGTATATGTGTATCCTCCTATACAGTTGGCGGTTGTTGCGACTGATTTACCTATGCAGACTGGTATGCATGGTTGATGCATAGTAAGGATACTTCTACAAGAGTAGAGACTCGGGACGATGTTGCACACTTGCTCGGGACTAGAAAGGAATTGAGTGCGGGGGAGATGTTGGGAAGCCTCTTAGGACCTTGGAGACGAGCAAGGAATTGAGTGTGGGGGAGATGTTGAGAGGCCTCTTAGGCCCTTGTAATTGTCATCATACTTTATACATTAGCATAAGAATGTATAATACATGTAATAAAGTATATTAAAGGATAAACCCACCTAATAAAGGATTAGTTGGAGTGGGTACAACCCCTCCAACCATCTCTCCTATGTATATATACTTATGAAGATGGAATAGAAAGGTGGTTGGTTAACCTTCCCACAAATACTTATTGAGTATGTGAGTGTGTTCTTGATGTGCTTTCTCCAATGGTGTCTCTTCCTTGAATGTGTGTAATCTAGAAGATTACAATAGTATGCATAGAAGGTGAAAAGAAGAGAATTTATAAGACTCATATTTGTCTCTAATGAAAAAGTATGATAATGTTGAAAGTAATTAGATATCCACTTGGAAAAATTGGGTATTGAATCAATATATAGTAAATGGCGTCTTTTGAATAAGTGTTCAAACAAGTTGATCTAGAAATCCAACAAAGGAATAAGAAATATTTGAATTGGGTATATTATCTAAGATAATAATTTTATGATTGTTGATTATGTATTGAATCTAGGGATTTCCTTATCCATAGACATAGAAACATTGTCAGGTTGTAGATTATCATGATTGTAAGAACCATACTAAACATTGGCCTAAGTGGAATGCATGAAACAATGTCAATCTCATATCACCAAACATAGTGAATCATTGAGAATGCAACAAAAACTATTTTAGAGTCATTGAAGAACTATTTTAGAGTCATTCTGCTCCCATATAATTTGGGAATGAAAATGATATGACCTCCTTTATAATGATGCCACCTACTAAGCTAGTCACATTAATGAAGTACACAATTCAAAAAGAAATTGTAAAACCTCTTTACTCTATTGGACTCGTGTACTACAAATAAGCTAGATAATTTAATATCCAATCCACTCCATATTCATGTTGATACAAAACCCCTTGAGGAGCTTAATGCAAGTCAAAATCTCACAAATTCATATGACTTACATTTGCATTTTAACTAAATTAATGATATATTTATAAATAATAATATGACTTGACCTTGCTCAATTGTCATGTGAATTTGCAAGGTGTGAATAGAAACACCTTAATGTGTTGATTCCATTTTCCAATCCACTGAAAACTCCTAAATAACCTTCTCTAAATCACCCATTGAGTAATTCAATGTAAGTTACTATTTATTTTTGGATTATATTATAAATAAATTCCATTTTCCAATCGAGAGACTCCTAAATAACCTTCTCTAAATAACCCATTGAGTAACTCAATGTAAGTTACTATTTATTTTTGGATTATATTATAAATAAATTATTTTATTTAATTAATTTGTACACATATGTAACTATTAACTATAATTTTCTTCCTTTTAAACCAAAAATAACCCATTGAGATCTTCAATGTAAGTTATTATTTATTTTTTATTATATTGTAACCAATTTTTTTTTTAATTAATTTATGAAACAATTAACTATAATTTTCTTCCTTTTAAACGAGAAAAGTGAACAATGTTTATTAATGAGAATCAAATAAAAGAGGATATGTGAAATTGAATTTTGTGAGCAAAGATCCAACTAAAGTGTTGCACACAATTCAACTAGGAAGTGTTGCACACAGTTCCACTGGGAGGAGAGTATGGAAAAGTGAAGGTCATTAGTGTAATAATTGTAGTTTCCCATTCTTCATATCCATCAAAGATTAAAAAAAAAAATGCTTGGATATGTAATCAATTTATACATTACTTGGACTCTAGATAAAGTGATAATATTTAGTGAGTTTTTTATACTCAATCCACTAGTCATGATGGGTTATTGTATCACAATTTTTGTAATATATTGATAAATAATTATCTTATCAAAATTGTATACTCATTATTATTTTTTTAATAAGTTTACTCTTTTGCCATTTATTTATTTTTGATGATTTTATTTTCTTAAAATGTATAGAAAGAAATTTATTTTTCTAAATATTCATAATCTTACAAATAATTAATTCATTTTATTTTCTTAATGGTTTAGTTAAACTAATTGTCATCAATGTTGTTTATCATTTGGCTAGTGGCACTAGGTGTTCAATTTGAATCCTTGAATCCTTTTATGTGAGACGTAGAAGTTTTTTCTGACAAGTTTACTAAAAATGTCATTCAAGATTGTGGGGAAACATTCTTTAAAGTTACATGTGAGGCTTTCCTTGGAAAAAAATAGTTTGCTTCATTAATCTAGTTCATTATCATTAAATAAGAAAAAATAAATTCAAATTATTCTTTATCAAAACAATCAAAATGATTTAAAATTAAATAATGTCAATTAACTAAATAAAAATATTATAATTAATTGTAAATTTATGGTAGATGATGCACATGTCATCTCCCATTTATTTTATTTGCTAAATTATTTTTTAAGACTTTATTAACACTTTAATTGAGACCAAATATACCACCCATTTTTATTTTTATTTTAGGTATTAGTGTGGAAGAATTTAAGACCATCTTTAATGTTAATACAATCACACTTGCAAACTAATTAAGGAAATAGATAATATGTTTTAGAAAATATTCGATAGACTTTTTGGTAAACATTTTGATAGATGTTTTAATAGTCGTAATCCCGGGCTTTTTTAACCATACATGTGGAAGTGTCTCTTAGGGTGCTTTCCTGGTTAGAAAAAGAGTGCCACATTACGACCCTACATACCACTAAGATTTCCATTGGGAGGATTGGATGGAAAAAAGTGAAAAAAAAAAAAATAAGAAATTTGAAAATGAACTATTTTGGTGGTAAATTGGATCGTAATTTGGACAGTATCTTCTCCAAAATATTCCAGTGACGAGAGCATTGCCAATTGGATCGACATTTGCAAAGAAAGTAACAAAACTAATTAAATGATTTACGAATAAGCATTCTACATACACATATGATGAATAATGAGGGAAAATTAAAATATCTTAAATGTAGTGACCTCTTTTGCTTTGACTTTATTTAACTGATGCGTTGTTATTATTTGAGGGCATTGTGGTAATAAGAATGACTTGGTTGGTTGATAGATACACTTTTGGATGATGTCATCTAGACCTTTAATTTTATTTGGTTTTAACATTGCTATATATATAATGGCTTATGTTTCGATATCCTTGTTATGGTATGAGATGATTGAATTGGATTATACTAAATGGTGTGTTTACTTATTATGGCCTATGAGTAGGTTAAGTAGTGTCTTGATATTGATGTATGGGTGCCTAAGAGTCATATAGGAGATGAACTTCTAATGATAAGTGATTCCATGGGATATTGAAAATAAATACATGTTCATATTATGGAATTTATTATATTATGGTATGTTACTAGTGGCTTGTCAAGTGTGACAGAAAGAACCACAAATGTGTATGGCCTCTGGGTTGATTCAAGATATGTGTACCCAGGATGGGGTTAGATTATTGATGATTTCCATGCGTATATTGTTGCTTATTGTTTGTTCGCAATTATTGGATAGTGCTATTTGATGTGTTTGCCTCTAGGTGTGTGTAGAGGAAAGAATTATATCTACCAATTAATCTTACACATCGGTAAAGGGTTGCATGAAAAGTTGTGACATATGAGTACCATTAGAGAGAGGAGGTCTAGGTTTCCTATTCCTACCTACTAACCTCTCTTCCATGTAATAGGTTGAAAAATGTATGATTTTTCCCAGAGGTTACATGTTTCTATGAGGGTAGGCCGCAGATTCAATCACTTATGAGGTTCTACTCTTAGGCACACAATATGATGTAAATTTGTATTCATTTATGGCAATCAGTCTCTCAACAGAGGTAATCAAATTGGGTTAACTAAGTCCCAACCATGACATGGATCCCCCATCATAAAAGATGGATAATTGAAGTCTTTGAGTCAACTCGGTCTCTCCCTTAGTATCATGCACTTGAAGAGTTGTAGAGGTTATGTATAGTTATTGGTGCAAGGTACTTTAAGAGTTGTAGAAATCATGTCTAGTTCTTGGTACCAAATACTTGAAGGCTCTAAGTTAACTTGGTGTCACCCTTCCTATTGACTTTGGTTTGTATATGTGTATACCTTGGGAGAAAAGTATCATTTGACTTGCATAATTATTTTGGCATAAAGAAATGAAAATTTTCATTTATAACTTGATTGCACATGTAGATCTATCCATATTTTATAAAATGGGAAAAGTAAGATTAGACTCACATTGATATTTGGAAAAGTACTTAGGAGTTCAAAATAAAATAATGAAAGCAAATTTTAATTACAAGTTTTATTTAAATAGAAAAAATGCACTTCATGTGCACCCACTCAATTAGGAAAAAGAAAAATAATCAAGGGAACATCTAGGAGCAGAAATAAGAAAGATAGTTGGAATGAGGTGAACAATATCTATTTATGTATTTTGGAATTAGTAATTGTGCATGGAGGTGACATGTGTGTAGGTGAATATTATGCATAATAAATAAATAATCGGTATTTTTGCATGAGGATGGAAAGTGACGTGAGTCTCAAAGGCTATATAAGAAGAGAGGGTTGGGATTGAAAGCTCATATTTTGCACCCTAATTTTGGATGGTTGTCCTAATGCTCAAATTTTTCACGGTGATCTGGTTGTGAGTTTGGCCACAATAATGCACTAGTACCATGAAGGCGGGGTACCTCGAGTTCTTTGGAGGAGCCACTCATAATACATGCTAGTTTTTATACTCTTTTTATACAACCCATTGTAGCGAATGGGTTCCAGGGGAAGAAGAGTACCCTAAGGATATGGTAGGGTGGTCAATGGGTAATCTTCTTGTGATTAGTAATTCATGGAGCTTGTAGTAAATTTTAAGAAGAATCTTCTTGGTGAAATCTTGGAGATAAATACTTGACAAGGAGGACATCACCAAACATCTAGAAACATGTATGACATTCTACAAATTTAGTTAAGTGTATATCTATCTTTTAATATTTAGAAATTTTCCATAAGCGTTTGACTCTTTATATTTGCATAAAATTTATTATCTTGTTATGGAACTTGAAACCTATATTTAGAGTCACTAATATGGTCGCCCATGCAATCTAAATCTCTGTAGAAAACCTTAATTCATTTGTGTAATTATTGAATTCTATGGGAGATATTGTGTGTGTGTGTGTGTGTGTGTGTGTGTGTGTGTGTGTGTGTGTGTGTGTGTGTGTGTGTGTGAACATATACACATATATGTGTGTAAACACATACATGTATATGTTTGTATGTGTTTACACACACACATGTATGTAGATATGTGTGTGTGTGTGGGTGTGTGTGTGTGTGTTTCGTACAAACAGAGTCAACCGTGACCTTCCTTATGGAAACTAAATTTTAGACCATGGTTGTGCTTTAGTAAACTAGTGGTGTCATCCTGTAGTGGCCTATTTGCTACTTCCCAATGCAAATTTTGGATTTTAAAGGGAAATTGAAGAAAGTTTTTGGTTTTTTCACTTAACAAGGAATGTGATAATTTATTTGTGTTTAGAATGTGTTGTATCTCTCTTAATATACCCTTTGGATTTCATTTCCATTTGATACAAACCTTATCTAGTACTTAAAGAGACTTTTGATTGCATTAGAAGCATTTACTTCTTGGGTAGCCAAATTCTTCTTGAGTTGAAGAAGTATTACTTTTAGCTATCATGCTATTTAAATTGTGGGAGTTTTGGTATTTGAAAAATGTTTTGTTGCCTTAGTTAAGTGAATGTTAGTGCCATGATGAGAACATTTGTAATACTTCCATAGAGAGCAGTAAAAGTGTCATTGAATGACCAACAAATGTTGAGTCATTATGGACTGAAATTTGTATTATCTAATTATATAATTGAGCAGATTGTACTACATTTTAGCGAATTGTATTGATTGTATTGAAACTAAATGTAAGGGATTTGTGATTTCATTGTTTCAAGTATCACTCAATGATCCCTATGCACATGTATGTGTTATGAGGTTGAGTATTTACTTATATATATAAAACTGCAAATTTTATGGTAAAAGGATATATATATTATGCATTATAGTAAGTTGTGTGCTTTGAAATAGGTTAGTGTCCCAAAAGGGCATTCCATATGGTATCAGTGTGTGGTTGCATTCCCTAGGGACTATGGACCCACATGTTTAGTAAATTACATATTGATTATTGATTTTACCTAATTACATTTAATAGGTTTTCTTTAGAGCTTATTGAAATTTGTACGTCCATGCATAGTAGTGAAGCGATGGACAGAAGAAGAGGAAGAGGTGGAAGTAGTGTATTGATAGGATACGGTGCATGACTTCCACTTCAACCTACACGTCTGCCATCTCCTCCTAGAGTATAGGATCATGGCAATGTACCTATGGGTAAAGTAATGACAATGGTGTAATCCTTTCAAAGGATGTCAGATGCTTTGACTAACAAACTAAACCAACAAGTTAGTGGTACCTCTATTATTAGAGAGTGGCCAATAAATTCTCCTAAGGCTAGTTTGTATAGAAAACTAGAGAAAGTTAAGGTTCCACAGTTCCACTCCTAGAGGCAAGGTTGCAAGTCAATCTTGAAATATGAGGAAAGGTTTATGGAGCTTTAGAGGTATGCATTGAATTTGAACATTAAGAAGTTGTGGGTCAACATGTTTGTATATGGGATGAATTACAACATTATGTCAAAGGATTGAATTTTGATTCCCCACACTTTGCATGAGGTAGTATAGAGGGTTATCATAGCCAAGGAGGGACTTATGGGAGGTGGTCAGTGAAGACCATCTAAACCTTCATGTTTAGGAGGATAGAGACAAGGTTCTCAATCAATTAGTACACCTATACTAGTGATAGGGTGAAAATATGCACTAAGGGGGCATGTGATGGGGACCTAGAGACATCAATTTGGAGATAAAATGATACTATATATGCCATTGATGCAATAGGGAGGTGCAGACTGTAGCAAACTCAGCAGAGTAGTGTATCTACCTTTACATAGTCAAAGAGTTGGAGGAAACCTCCTAGGGGGGGGTGTTGGACATGTGGAGAGCCACAATTTGAGAGAGAGTGTCCACATGTAGAGAGATGAACTAGTCAGGAGAAAAGCAGCTAGACCATTGTTAGTGATTTGGTAAAAACCTATAAGATTCATGCAACAATGAATAACCTCCAAGCTGAGAAATGGCATTCAGTGCTCGAGACGACGGATAAGATTAATGTTGTATGTTTTTCATTATTAATAGATCCAGGATAGACAAAAAAAATTATTTCACATAATGCATTATCTAGATGTGATATGTTTGCAAGTAGTAAAGAAGATTTCAACCTCGGTGAAATAGATTATATTATTAAACAAGGTGTAGGGTAGTTAGTTAATGACTATGAGTTTGATCTTGGGGTATGTGTTATTGATTTGACACGAGAATCTTATATCCCACTTGATTCACCAACATGGATATGTTGTTGTATTTGACATCTTGTCTTTGTCTCGGTCTTGTATAGAGCGTTTTTCCTTTAGAAAGGCCACTAAGCCTCTGTCCTCTACCTGAACAATAATCTCAATTCCTTTTTGTTCTTTTGATGGATATAAGTTCTTTATTATCAATGTATCCTACACGCAATGCCATCTAGAAATGGAAATAAAATTACAGTCAATAACCAACAAGGCTTGACAGATACTTTGAATCTATGTTCTTAGTGTAGCCTGCACACTATAGTTAGTTATCAACGCAAAAATCAAATGTACCCTGACTAGCAGATATAGATAAACTCGATATTTCTCTTTTCCTATCAATGTAAGTAGAAATTCTTTTTAGTCTCTAGATGTATCTATTGCCAACCTTGACTCCCCAACACTATAAATGTAACACACCCATTACCTAAATCAAATTTTCCTGGTCTTCTGCTGGACTCGAACCCCTAATTACCATGGAGGCCCAGCGTAAGTATGGCTCTTTCTCTCTCCTTCTCTGTTCCCCTTGATCGTGGGTCAAATTCACGGTTCAATTTGGACGCAGCGCCTATTTGTATTTCGCGCCTCGGCGCTACAGTAACGTCTAAACGTTCGACTCTGCAACCGTCGAACCCCGACAGGGCTAGCGATCGACCAATGGGGATGAATCCCTACAGGGTCAGCGAATGGCCAATAGGAACAAACCTCAACAGGGGTAGAGAACAACCAATGGGGAATGGCCCCGTTGCGCGGTTAGGTGGAACACAGGTGGCAGAGAGGGAAACGTGACACGGTGGTCGACGTGACAGGAGGGGCCCTACTTCACACGCCACACTATTCCAGACCCCCCCCCTCTTAAAGACAGAATGGCAAGGGGGGTCCGGAATCCACTTGAGCGCTGTTGATTACGATGAGTTAATCTCGACCGTTCGAGAGTTGCGCGTCCAATTCCGGACCCCCCCCCTACCGCTAAAGGCAGAACAGTAAGGGGGCTCCGGAATGGAACCTCAACCGTAGATCTGAACGGGTGGATTCTGGCTATTCAGATCTGCTCGCCGCTTATCCTAAAGCATATTCACGTCCTGGTTTAAGTTGACGCCTGATCTCCACATCTGACGGTCATTACAGACCCTGAGATTCTCCGAAAGAATCTCGTCCGTTCATCGGGGTTTATCATCACGAGAATCCAGACTCTCGATCTCGGCACCCCTGAATCCTCGATCCCTTGTTTCCCGATGTGGTTACCCTCTCGACACGTGGCCTCCGTCAATCGGACGACTCAGATCTACTCTGGGACTTCCTCCATGGGAAATCCCGAACTCTTTCCAATAGAAATCTCAACTCCACGATTCCCGATGAGCCAATTCACCGATATGGTCCCTTATGGGTTAGCCCTCCTGGCTATGCTTTGGTCCATGTGACCACTAAATCATAAGACCGCAGCCTTACCTCTCGTCGGGGTTTTTGGCTTCAAAATCTCGATGCGCTCCAATCTCTGTTAGCCCTCCAGGCTAGACTTTTGGTCCACATGACCTTCCCTATATGACCACTGTCATACTCCTTATCGGGGCTTCGGGGTTTCAAATGCTGAAAAGCATTTGTCCACGGATTTGTCGATTCCTCGAATCCCAATTCTCCGCTATGCTGACAGTTGGCCCACAATGGCACTTCTCTCCTTGTCGAGGTTTCAGACTTCGCGATTCTGAAATGCCCAAATCTCTTGTTATCAGGATTCCCGATCTCCCGATGACCAAAATGCCGATAGACGACTTTCTGTCGGGAATTTTCCCGATGGCTCCGATTACTTCCACGCGTCCTCCTCTGATGGACGGCCCAGATTTGTGTCAGGGTTTTCAAGGTGGACTTACCCGACCTCCTGGAACCTCGATCTCTGCCACGTGTCTCTACTAACGGACGGTCCAGATCGCTCCCGGGAATTTTCCTATAGAAATTCCCGATTTCGTGTCATCGTGACTCCCGATTTCCCGAACGTCGATATCCCGATGCCTGTCGGGACTCTGCCTGGCCTGAGAAGGGTTAAACCCGTGCATCTCTTAACAGATCCAATGGCTGTCGGGTTCTTCCGGCTAAGATCTAACGGCTCAGATCTATCCTGCCTTATCTACTCTTCCACTACTTCGTGGATGTGGAAAAATCAGCGGTCCAGATATTCTCCTGGACTGTGAGGATCTACAGTCCTAAACTCTCCATTACCCATGAAGACATAGGAAAGCCCCGTGGTAAGGCCTTTAATGCTCTACTTTCTACTACTAATCTAACGGTCGTGGGGAACCACAGATTTCCCCGACGAAATCTCATCCGTCGATCACCATATATCAAGGTTCAGGCCCTTAACACTTCTTCCTCTCCTTCCGATCTGACGGTCATGGGTGACCACAGATCTCCCGACGGAGTCTCATCCGTTGATTTGATATTCCCTCCTCAAGCTGCCATCTCGGGTTTTTAAAAGGAGCATTTCTCCTCATACAGAGTTGCCAACATTATACGCCTTCATATTTACCTGTCGGGTTCTTGAGGGGTTATTCAAGGAGAGTATCTCTATGGGGAGACTTACTCAGAGTACTTCCTGAGGTCAAAAGGGTATCGTCCAACCGAGGTCCAGACATGAAGTCTGATATAGACCAGTACATATGTAAATAACAATTCATGAGGACATATGCCATATATAATCTCTTCCATACAATTATACAACTACTAATATTGATCAAAACGTCCTACATACATTCTTACAATGAATTCATTCACAGTTTCACAGCTTATGAGCATAATCATCAGAGTAAGCATATATATATATATCAAGATGCCAGAGGCAAAACACTTATCAGAAATAACACCAGAGGTCGAACGACTGCTGAGAGAGGTGCTCGTTTCCACCCAACCATAGGCGTAGCGACTCCCAGCGGATTTACCACTAGCCACCCCCGAGATGAGACCACGATGCTGTGAGACTGCGTCTCTCTATCTGCCAGTGACCAGGAGCAAAGGTTGCAATCCTTCCTCTCTGCTATCACTCACTCTGCATAATGCCAGAGTTCCCCTCACGTCTTCCCTTTTCAATCGCTTCTGCCATACGCCTTATCCTCTTACGAGGTTGCGTGTGGCACGATTACCCTTGCACCGATCAGGCCGGACGGCTCTACGGATGGGCGGTTCACCATCCCATCCCTCATCAAGCCATCTGCCTACCAGCCTGCGAGGCATTAAATTTCAGGGCCAGCGAGCCGCTTTTGGTTCTCCGGGCCAGTGGAGTCCAAATACGGTATTTAATTCTCGGTGGAAGTTAACGCCACC
>ML788279.1:169242-188449 GCA_009831015.1 Picea engelmannii | reverse complement strand
TGAGATGAATCACCCATGAAAGTGGGTATTAAGTCATCAAAGTAAGGAAACAACCTAGCTATTGGAAAATCATCCCAGAGAATAAAAAATGGGCTCTAAGGGTCAAATCTCGCTAGCGTGATCTGTTTCGATGGGCCTTGTTCTACATGGAAACCCAGGTTCGAAACCCACTGCTACCGGGAGGAGACATTTAAAAATACAACCATGCTAAAGGTTGGTGTGGTCCAAGATAGATGTGATCTTTGGGTGATTTTGATGGCTTATATTCCCCTAGGTCGTAGTTTCTCAGCAATATGCTATTCTTGTAGGTCAAGGACACGCTAGCAAACAAAAAAAAACAATGGGCTCTGAGGAAAGAGAAAATCAACCAATAACCAAAATACACCGAACTAGAAACTCCCTAATTAAGTGCAAGAGCGAACTCTTGTGAGCCATTTATCTCTATGCATATTGGAATGAATGGTGGGGGTATTAGTGTTATTTGTGTTCACCAGTTGATCATGGAGAATAGTTTTCTTAATCAGACTAATATAAATATAAGTGGCTATTCTCAATTGCCACCATTAACATACTCAGACTATCACATTGAATAATATATGAGCACATTTCACACACACAATTTAAACATATATGTATTATCAATTATTCATGAACACCCATTAATACAACTATTGAGAAAATCCATTACATGATAAGACAGAGTGTTTACCCTAGAAACCCAAATGGGAAAAGTATCTTCTAATGGGACTCAATATTTGATTCTGGCAATATATAGTACAATGGAACTCTTGGCTCTCTTTCCATCCTCCTCTCTCAGCCAACAAAAATCCCTTTGAGAGTGAAATTGAAATGAGAAATAGGGAGAGTTGGTGATAAGGGGAAGGCCAACAACCATGACCCTTCATTTCCCCTACCTCAGCCTTGTCTCCTAATCTACTTTTTTTTCTTTTCATTTAATTATTTTTTTCCCCTCACATTTGCTTCATTCAACTTGTACATTTTCTTTGCTTTACAATGTTTTCTAACCTTCACAAATTTCCAAATTAATCTTGGAGGTACTAAGTCTTACACTCATTCGTCGATTCACATCCATTTTGGATCAGTTACCCAAGTATCATTATACACAAACACCTTGGGATCTTATGATATGATCATAGGTATGGATTAGTTAGAAGCCCATGAGGTAGTGTTATACTATAAATGTAATATGCTTTGTTTTTTAGATGACTCGGGACACAAAAGAATATTATTGGAGACCAAGAGAGGAGTGTCTTTTAGGTTTATTTCAGTGTAATAGCTAAAGAAAATTTTGAGGAAGGGTTGTCGGTTGTATATTATTATAGCTATGAACAAGAAGGATGTTACAACAAATGTGGTTCAACATCCTATATTATCGAAATTTCCTAATGTATTTCCAAAAGAGTTACCTAGATTATTTCCTAAGCAGGAGGTAGAGTTCACGATTGAATTCAAACTAGGAACTAAGCCTTTTTTAAAGTCTCCTTATCATATGACAACCACATAATTGCAAAAGTTGTAGATGTAGCTCCAAGAATTGTTATACTTAGGATTTGTTCATCCTAGCATACCACTATGGGGAGTAACAATGATCTTCATAAAGGAGAAAGATGTATCATGGATGCTTTGTATCAACTATCAAAAACTGAACAAAGAAACCATAAGAGCCTAGTATCCATTGTCCAAGGTTGGTGATCTATTTGATCAAATTAAAGGGGCAACTATATTTTCAAATATTGACTTGAGATCGAGATATCATAAATTGAGAATTAGGGAAGAGGGCATCCCAAATATGGTGTTTAAGATGTGTTTCGATCATTTTGAGTTTATAGTAGTGTTGATTGGGTTGACAAATGTGCCAACTATGTATATGAGTCTAATGAACGGGGTGTTTAGACAATACCTTGATCAATTTGTGCAAGTTTTTTTGTATGATATTTTGATATATTCCAGAACACTAGAGGAAAACGAAGATAATTTAAGGCTAGTATTGTAGTGTCTTAGAGAGAATAAGCTATATGCTAAACTCTCTAAGTGTTAGTTCTTTTAATCAAAGATTCATTATTTTGGTCATATAATTCCAGGAGAAGGAATTGTTGTAGATCCAAAAATGATAGAGGCTATTATGGATTGGTCGGCACCTACGAACATATCTGAGGTATGTAGCTTTATGGGCTTATTCGGGTATTGTAGGAGCTTTACGAAAACATTTTTAAAATTTATGAATCATATCGCGGAGTTAAAAGAGAAAGATAAGAAATTTGAATGGGTGTTCAACAAGCTCAAATAGTTGTTGATGACAACTCCCACTCTAAAGGTACCATACATGGATCAAGATTTTTTGTTGTGTAATGATTCTTCGAAGGGACAAACTGTTTTTATCAGTTAGACTGCAAAAGATTATTATTAAATTTGATAAGGAAGCCAAGTTTTCCCCATTGTATGTGGGTTGTAGGGTCATTTAAGATTACCAAAAGGTTGGGACCAGTTGTTTATCGTCTTTCATTGGCATCATATTTAGATCATATGCATGATGCATTTTATGTTTCTATTTTGTGTCGTTATCTTTTAGAGCCTTCTCATGTTATGTATTTGAGTAATTTATAAGTGTCGGATGAGGTAGGCTTGAAGTTCGAACTAATCTGCATATTGAACAGGAAAAATAGACAACTTCAATGTCCTTTGGTTGACCAGTTAAAGGTTTAGTGGGATATCTATAATCACAATTCAAGTACTTGGGAGGACATAATTGAGATGCATCAGCATTTTCCTTGTTTGTTTTAGGACTTTGAGATGAAGTTTCCTTGAGAGGGGGTGCATGTAGTGCCCTCTTCTGAATTGAATTTTTTTTATTGGGGTGTTATTATTTTTTGAGGGAATTCAAGTTGCAAGGATGACCAAGTTGGTTGACATATAAACTTTTGGATGATGTGATTGTTTTTCAAACGTGATAGGAATAACCACAAATGAATATGGACTCTGGACCGAGTCAATATATTCATACAGGGGATGGGGTTGAGATATTGATTATTTCCATTTGTATATTGTTTCTTATTGTTTATTCATGATTATCAGACAATACTATTTGATGTGTTTGTCTCTAGATGTGTGCATAGACATGAATACAATTTTCTAGTTAAGCTTACACATGGGCAAATGATTATATGAAAAGTTGTGACATATTATTACCATTAGGAAGAGGAGGTCTAGGTTGCCTATTCCTACCTAATAGAATGCCTATTGTGTAATAGATTGAAAAAATATGTTTCTTCCTAGACATTCTAGGTTGCCATGAGGGTAGACAATGGATTTGGTCACTTACAAGGCTCTGTTTAGGGGAACAGAATATGGTGTCCATCATTATTATTCATTGACCATTAGTCTCTCGCCGAAGGCAAGTGGGTTCGGTTATCTATTTCCCAAACATGACATAGATTCCACACCATGAAAAAGGGATACTTTAAGGCTCTAAGTCAACTTGGCCTCTCCCTTGGTTTGATGCACTTTAAGAGTTATAGAGGTTATGTCTAGTTCTTGGTGCAAGGTACTTGGAGAGTTGTAGGGATCATGTCTAACTCTTAGTACCGAATATATGAAGGCTCGAATTTAAATTGGTCTCACCCTTGGTATTGAATTTGGTTTGTGTATTTGTATACTTTGGGAGAAAAGTATCCTCTGACTTATATAATTATTTTTGCATAAGTAAATGAAAAAGTGCATTTATGTCTTGATTTCTCATGTAGATCTATGTATATATTATAAAGTGGGCAAAGGGTTGTATGAAAATTTGTGACATATGAGTACCATCAGAGAGAGGAGATATAGGTTGCCTATTCCTACCTAATATCCTCCTTGTCATGTAGTAGGTTGAAAAAAATCTGACTTTACCTAGAGGTTACACATTGTCATGAGGTTCTAATGAGGGGCACACAATAAGGTTTTAATCATTATTCCTCGTTGACCATTATCCTATCAACAAATATAAGTGGCATGGGTTTAGTAGCCCTAAATTGTGACGCAAATCCCACACCTTGAAAAATGGGTACTTGAAGGATCTGAGTCAGCTTGGTCTCACCTTTGGTATCACCCACTTGAAGAGTTGTATGGGATATCTCTAGCTCTTGATGTGAGATACTTGAAGAGTTACGGTGATCGTGTCTAGCTCTTTGTACCAAATAATTAAAGGCTCTAAGTTAACTTGATCTCACCCTTGGTATTGACTTTGGTTTGTATATGTATGTGCTTTGGGAGAAGGGTATCCTTTTACTTGCATAATTATTTTGGCACAAAGAAATCAAAAATTGTTTTTGTGACTTGATTTCTCATGTAGATCTATGCATATTTTATAAAAGGGGAAAAGTGAGAATAGACTCACCTTGATATTTGAAAAAGTATTTAGGAGATTAAAATAAAAGAAAGAAAGTGAATTTTAATTAAAAATTTTATGTAAATAGGAAAAAAACACTTCATGTGCACCCACTCCATTATGAAAAAAAAAAAGAATCAAGGGAACATCTAAGAGAAGAAATAGGAAAGATAGTTGGAATGTCGTGATTAATATCTATTTATGTATTTTGAAATTACTATTTGTGTATGGAGGTGGCATGTGTATGGGTGAACATTAGTAATGTAGTGATTAAATAATTAGTATTTTTGCATGAGAATGGCTAGTGGCACAAGTCTCAAAGGATATATAAGGAGAGAGGGTTGGGCTTGAAAGCTCATCTTTTTCACCCTAAAGTTGGATGGTGTCCTAATGCTCAAATTTTCCATGGTGATTTGGTTGTGAGTTTGTCTCAAGATGTGTTAGTGCCACGAAGGTGGGGTATTGCAAATTCTATGGAGGAGCCACACTTTTTACATGCTAGGTTTCGTAATCTTTTCATAGAACCCATTGCATTTCAGGGGTTCCATGGGAAGAAGAGTACCCTAAGGATATGTTGGGGTGGTGAACTAGTAAGATTTTTGTTGTTGGTAGGTCATGGAGCTTGGATTAAAGTTTGTGAAGAATCCTCTTGGTGAAATATTAGAACTAAATACTTGATAAGGTGGACATGTACAACCATCCGGAAAAGACATGGAAATCTACAAATTTAGTGAAGTGCATATCTATCTTTTAGTACTCAAAAATTTTCCTTGAGGGTTTGAGTCTCTACATTTTCATAAAAATTATTAGCTTGATATGGAAGTTAAAAAATCTACATAAAGTCACTAGTATGGTCTCCCAGCCAATATAAACCTCTGCAGAAAACCTTAATTCATTTGAGTAATTATTGAATTCTCAGGAACATATTTATATATTTTTTCTATACGAACATAGTTGAATGTGACCTTCCTCGAGGAAACTAGGGATTGGATTGCAATTTTTATCAAACAAAAATAGATCACCTAGACCAAAAGTCAAGGTTTACCAAAACACACCACTCATAGTATGGGTATCATATCTCTAAACCCACTTTTACACTATTTCCCATCATTATAACTTAAGGAACCACTTTTCCTAAATCTATTTTCACTTTACAAAGTAAAAAAACCGATTTTATGACTTTTTCCCTCTTGGAATTATTCAAAAAGGTAAACTAAAACAAAACCCTAAAAGTAATTTGTGTATAAAACCAAGAGGCATTCCCCATTTCTCGTGCATTCCATCCATTGTGGGTAAATCTTGTTGGACTTGCACTAGAGCTCAAGAACCCTAGTCTCTTGAGAGCATTTATAATAGTAGCCATAAGGAGGAGAGAGAAACAACACACTCAGGGGCAGTAAATAACCCTCCAAAGGACGAGGCTAGGGATTCCATTTCTCCAATAAATCCTCCACAAGTGCATTTAGAGAGCTTTTCCATTGAGGAAATGAAGCAATTATCCATTCTTTTTTAGCTTGTTGTTCTGGTTTTTCTGTATTTTCTGTAGTTGTTCCTTTCCTTTAATGAATAGGAAGGGATTAAGAGTGAATAATTTCATTTAGAGCTAGGTCTTCTATTTTTAGTTTATGTATTTGTCTTTTATCTAGAACAACCTCTAGATTTGTAGGATTTGCAAACCCCTTTTGCATATTTTACACAACAAAATGGTGACTCCACTGGGGATCTGAGCCATTCTCTTGATCCCTGGTTGTGGGTGTGTGGGAAAACCCTTTTATTCTCTCTTTTCCTTTCATTTTTCTTGATTTTTTTGGGACTTTTAGTAGGTTGTTGTTTTTGGGGTTGGTTTTTCGGGAAAAGGAGCCAAAAACCCTTCAACATTGTCTCAGAGCCAAGTTAACAACTTTTGAGAACCTTTAATAATCCAATATAGATTTTGTGTGCATTAAGTGCATTGACCAACACACTAATTGCAGCCAATATCTACGTTGGGAAACATTGGAAAGGGGAGCAACATCTACAAGGGAAACATGTTGTTACATATGAGTTTATGCATTAGTTTTGAAACTTGATTTTTTCAATTTTTAGGGTTTTATTCTGGTTGTTTAAGTGCTTTTTAGGTCCTGTAGGTTTCTTTAGAATGATTTTATTGTAGCTTAGAGTTTCATCTTTAAGAAAATTCTATGATTGGGAACAAAACCCCTCAGAGTTTCTAGTACTTTTCTTCGGATATTTCCTTTTATATTTTACTTGTTTTTTTTTCTGTTACAGTACGTTGAGAACAAAAAAACCTTGATTGAAGATTAGTTACTTAGACACTTCTTTTCACATACATCTTGGATAAAGAAAGGCATTCACTATTTGCTACTATTTGTCCTAGAATTAGATACATGTGAGTATCCATTTCCTTTCACTTTCCAACATTCAGTTTTATTTGATGTTACAATTGTAGGTTCGTTTTTTTTTTGTGACTAGCGAAATCAACAACTAGTCGGGCACGTACTCGTGTGGCACATGGTCATCTTATCCGAATGCTACCACTGTAACATCAAAGAGTGCCCTTTCTTCCCCACATGTAACACACAAGGTGATTTGGGGTTTCAAACCAGTGACTTCGCAAAATGGAGTGCCTTAACAATACACTCCATCAACAATTTCCCTACACCCTGGGGGTTGTAGGTTCATTTTATTTATTGTATTAGGTTGTTTTTTATTTCAGAATTAAACGACCTCTTAGTGAAAGAAAAAAAGATCCTCATAGGACCCCTAGTCTTTTAATTTCCATTAGAAGTTTCTTTTTTGTGAAATTGATTGCTTGTGATCTAAAGGGTAGAATAGATTGTTTATTAATTTTAAATATGAATTATTGCAAGTACATTTCAATTTTAAAAGGTAACCTAGATAAAGAAAAAAGTCACTTTATTTTAGTACATGTCATTAGTTACTTACTTGCATGTTAGTTTAGATTTCAATTTGATTGCAGTTTAATTTTATTTCTTGCAAGCATTTACAATTTCAATTAATCACACCACATGTGCACACATATCACACCTTAAAGTTTATGCTTGGTTTATGCTACCAAGCTTAGCCTAATAATTAACCCTCTCATATAACACACATTTAAGCCCACTTGGGCATCAAAAGAATATTGTATTTAGGCTAGGAATTTGGGGATAGGAATCCAAATAATTCCCCTTAGTCATTTCACATTGAAACATAGAGGTTAACTATTAGGGAACTTTAAAAATCCTTTCTATTGGACACGATCCCATCCTATTTGGTAATAGGTGATGGTTAAACTATATACTTTAATTTCCCTCAATTAAATTATCGACCAAGGTAGGTAAACTTAGAGTTGTGACACAGTATGAGTCAAGTTAGGGCGAGGATTAATTGCTTATGAGATTTGGAAAGTGGGTTTAACTAGGAAAGAAGATGGTTTATCCTAGGGATCTATCTTCAATTTAAAATTCTATTTTTATAAGAAGATTATAAAAAATTGAACTATGTTTGGACAGTGAACTTTATTTTAAATATACATAGCAATCTATGACTATGAAAAGTGAGCTCATTACACTAAGTAAGCAATTCTTGAATAGAAACAATCTATCCTTCCTTAAAAGAAACTCTTCAAAGTGAACTCTATTCTTAAAGCATCTTTTCAAGAACTCACAATTAATTTTATTCTACAGAAGATAAACCATATCATTACACTAATATTACTGACTGAAAGTAAACAACATTATCTAATTCATACTATCATGTTGAAGAAGGAAGACAACATCATTTATGTCTACAATGGCAAATGATGACATCTAGATATAGTGGTTGTGTCTACGATGGATAATTATATCACGATGGAATCTTAACACTATTGATAATTCAAATGGGATGCATGCAATACTGACTTATACAGAGATGTGTAAAGTGGAGATAAAACAATCTAAGGAAAACTTCACCATTAAAGAAATATCAATTGATTAAATACATATCCTTGTAATTAACATAATCTATAAACATTATTTGAAAGAGGTTCGAAATTAGCAATTGTCCTACCACACTAAGACTAACACAGAGATAATAATCTATGCAACCCTGTAGGGATTAATTTAAACCAGAGCTAAATGAATCATAGATGATTGTTATGTACACTTTCTAGATGACCAGTCTGCAAAGTAAAATAAAGCTTATGTGAATGAGAAAAGAAAGATATGTGTATATGAACAGTGAGATGATCAGGAGCATGTATATGGCAATGAAACACAACCTAAGTAAATAACCTGCATAATAGAGTTATATATAAGAGAATGCATAGGTAGATGTCTAGATATGGAAAATTACAAATAACATGCAAGTCAGATAAGGAAACAAAATTTAAATAAGATACCTGCACAAGAGGGTTATATATGAAAATATGACTATACAACAAGTTAACAAAACACATAGACCATTGGTGGGCCCCCCAGGTAGTCATGGTACTACTCCATCTTAAGAAACAAACACGATCTCGGTGCATCAGATTGTATTAATATCAGAATTGAGTTACAGGGGTAAATTCAATACAATGGCTATATTATCATGATTATTCTCGTCCTGAGAGACTTCCAATATTTATAGAGTTTAGATACAACTGAGAGGTCGACCACTGAAAGGGTCGACACTCTCCTACAACAGAAAATAATTAAGAACTAGTAACGAACATCATCTTCTAGCAACTTCATGCGCTCAAAATAGAGGTCGAACGCAACTATTCGAATCAAAATTTAATGAGACCCATAGCTGGAGAGTTCGAACAAGTATGAAACCCATGTTTCACATTCTCCAGGAAAGGCCTGCCAATATACCAACCCACAAACTTATTGTGCTCTGAGTTTCATATCGAGGGTCGGCTTAAGGGCCATATCGAGGATCAGATCGAGGGACGGATCAAGGGTCGGATCAAGAGTTGGATTGCGTTTTCGACCTGTTTCAATTGAAATACAAGTGTTAATGGATTGTTCTCATTCGATTAAGGATAAAATCATCATAAAATCATCAAAATGAATATGACACATACCTTATGTTGATCCATATCAAATTGATAGAATAAACCTGATAATACCTTCAAAAAGGGATAATAGAGGTATGAATTATATGATTCCCATGTTCAAAAAGAGACTTGGGTCAAGGATAAAATGGTCAAAACATGGAGTCATCAATAGGTGTGCCCTTTCAGAGTGGATAATTCCAAGGTATGGACTAGAGGTATGGTTGAGACTCCTTTCTCTTTCATTACTAAAGATCCCCATACTGCTTGATTTCATCTTGAAGGCAAGGTAACCTGTTACACATGTCTGTGAAGAGGTAGCTTAGTGGCCATTTTTACTAGGTATCCTTACCCAGGTGGCTCTCACAGAAGGGAGGGCACCTGAGATAAATTTATATCAGCCTTTGGGACCTCTCACTACCCACTTCCCCATAGTTATAACTATCTCTTTCATGCCTTCACTCATCAATACATAGGGGATCTCTTCACCCCTTATTCTTAGTTGTTTGGAAGGCCCTTATCCATAGACTAAGTTTTGTTTGAGTGAATCCAATTTATCTTATAGGATAGAGTCACTTCTCTTTATATGATTGAGCCACTTGAGTTAGGATATAGTTATTTTGACGTGGACACAATTATAACATGTTTTTCTTGATCATTATTCTTTGTTTATTTCATCTCTTTATTCTATTAGCCTTTTGATTAGCTTGTTGCATATTTAGGGTAATATTTGCATATGGATATCATAGCTCCACATAGGAGGTAGTCTCATCAATTGTAAGGCCTTCGACCTAAGTTCCCCATTAGATGCATTATCTTCCCTACTTGGTAAAACAGGGTTCCCCACCCTAGTCGACCTTTGGGTTCGATCTCTTCTAAATTGAAACCCCCCTTCCCATCGAGGGGTGTTGGTACATATGATTCTATACCCACTTCCATTTCTTTAGGTCCTTCATCCTCATCCAACCCAAGTTCCACCATGGCTAGAGCTAATGTTGGAGCCAACATAAAACAACCTTCTATGCCCTTCGTGCCATCTTCAAATCTCCCTGATTTGAACAAGTTGATCATTGATCCCACTTTTCACGATCCCAATTGGCCCAATATGCCAAATAAGATTCCCTTTGATACCCCAAAGTTTGAGGGTAAGCCTAGAGAGGATCCTTCCAACCATATAATTTCCTTTCACATTTGGTGTTCCTCCAATTCCATAACCGAGTATCGATTAGGAAGTGATCATTTCAATGCACTTTGATGGGTGTTGCTTCCAAATGGTAGATATACCAACCTGGTAATACCCATAGAACCTTTGATTCCATAGCCAAAGTTTTCCTCACCTTGTTCCCACTTCCAGTCCGCCATGTCACAAGGATAGAAATATTCACCATTTTTGTCAAACCACTACCACTTACATTTCTGATCACATCCATGAGTGGCATAGAAGATGCGACTTGTGTAAAATTGAGATTAGTGATTCATTCCTCATGGAATGATTTCTAAAATCCCTTCTCCCTATCATTGCCAAGGATTTAACCATGACTCTTCCTAGAAATAAGGAAGAAGTTGACCAAAAGGCACAACAATACGATCTTATTTACACCCAATTAGGGTATCTCTATAACATCCTTCCTAATGCCCCTTGCTCTCGCTCAGGTGACTTGTCTACATCGGGGGAATCTCATGTGATGGGCTACTCTGAAGAGTCGGCATCCTATTGATTGTTTGATCTTATCCGATGACAGATTAGTATATGACGTGTTTGGTTTGATGAGAAGTATTCATGAGTTAAGTTGCTCAATTCATCCTCTGTATTTCTACATGATACTCCCTTTGATGTTGTCTCAAACATTGGTTCTCTTGCTCCTCTCTTCACTCCTTCGACTGGTCCGTCAAACTTTCTACATGTTTCGACTCAACCATCGATCTTTGAGTCGACTATTCCAACATGTTTTGTTTCGAATAGTTCACCGACTGTAGAACCTCTGACTTCTTATCAATCTCCTGAAGTGAACCTTAGTTCACTTGTTTCTTTTCTACCTCACTAGGTTTCCAAGACAATTGAAGCTGCTAGAGATGATACTGGAGATGCATCCTGTAGACGACAGACTCGAAGTCAGAAGCAACATTGCAGCATTTACCTCATGACTCATGTCCTTGAAACCTTCTATCTTATTACCTACTTGATGTCGAAGGACGACCCAAATGGGAACATGCAATGAAGACTAAAATTTATTCCTTGTTGAAGAATCAGACCTGGGACTTGGTTTCCCATCATCATCGAAAGAACATTATGAAGTTTTGATGGGTCTACAGGACCAAATTTACCTCTGAAGGTGTTGTTGAGTGACATAAAGCATGCCTCATCATGAAGGGGTTTTCTCAACAAGAAGCCATTGACTATACTGAAACCTTTGTTCATGTTGCAAAGATGAACTCTATTTGATTTATTCTTTCCCCTGCTACTCATTTTGGATGGAAGATTCATCATATGGATGTGAAGAGTGTCTTTCTTCACATCGACCTATCTGAATAAATTTACATGGAACAACCACCTAGCTTTGTGACAGATTCCAATTTGGTATGTCTACTCAAGAAGTCGCTTTATGGTTTGAAGCAGGCTCATTGGGCCTGGTATGCTAAGATTGGCAATTTATTTCTTAATCTTGGTTTCAAACAGTGTGAATCTAATCATAGCCTATATGTTCTCCACTCCAATGGAGACACTTTGATTGGTGTTGTATATGTTGATGACTTAATCATTATTGGTAATCATAATGCTCCCATCTTTATATTGAAGAAACAACTTGTTGACTCCTTCGACGTGACAAATCTTGGCACTCTGCATTATTTTTTGCGTCTTCAAGTATTAACACTATGTGATGGTTTTTTCATTTCTCAGTCTAAATATGTAATGTATGTTGACACATTTTAAGATGGTTGATTGCAAGCCTTGTGCCACTCCCTTTCAGTCTAGAGTGAAGCTTATTAAAACCTATCAAACACCCCTTGTCGATGTTACTCTCTATCGACAATTGCTTGGTTGTATTATTTATCTTACTCATATTCGACCTGATATCTCCTTTATTGTTAGTGTGGTTTCTCAGTTCATGAAGGATCCCAAAGAAAGTCACTGGAAAACCAGTCAAACACATTTTTCAATATCTGAAGGGTACCACTAATTTTGGTATCCAATATTGCCGTAGTTCAAATTCGCTAATCAGCTTCACCGAATCCGACTGGGTTGGCGATGGAGATGACCAGAAGTCCACTTTTGGGTATGTTTTTCACTATAGCATTGGACCTTTGGTATGGTTGTGCAAGAAACAAAAGGTAGTCTCCTTATTGACTACATAAACAAAATATCGTGGTGTTGTTCAAGCAGGTACTAAAGTAGTTTGGATTCGTCAACTTTTGGGTGAGCTTGGATTTCATGTTCAGACCTCGACTACAATATTCTGTGATAATCAAAGTGTCATACAGGTTGTTGAAAACCCTATTTCTCACAATAAGATGAAACATGTTGAGCTCCATGCTCACTATTTGCAGTTGTTGGTTATTGATGGTGTTGTTTCTCTTGAATTGCATTGAATATCAAGTCGTTGATATATTCACCAAACCCTTAGCTGAAGTCAGATTTATCAAGCTCCACACTTTGTTTGGGCTTTAGGAAGATGCAATTATGGGGGGGTGTTTTAGTGTTGTAATTTCACCTCCTGAACCTCCCGAGTTGTGTGTTGATGGGGAGGTGTTGGAACATCAAGCATTGATGGTTTATCACACATCTCTTGAGATCATCTGGTCAAGAGGTCGACCTACATATGGACATGGGCGGTCAGGCGATCGACCAACACACCACACCCATCGGTCGGGTAGTCGATGTGCCTATCGGTCAGACAATCGACCAGAAGTTGAAGATAGTCATTTTGGTGGATCGACCAGCCCTGCAATTGACTATGAGTTGGACAGATAGTCGGTCTAATCAATTTCTATCGAGCCGACTTGACATAGAGAATTTTATGGAGTCAACTCTAACCACCAATGGTTATGTGTAGACAAGATCTTCCTGATTATGTGGGAGTCGGTTAGATATTGAGACTATAAAATAAGACCCCTTGGGTCATTATCATAATGTTGAATATGATTTTAGATTGCACAATAGATCATGCAGATCAAGATGTGCAATATGAATTTTGATGTTCTAATCACAGTACGCTATTTAAGTGTTGTAACATGTCTTTAGACACCACCTCTGTTCTTCGAAATTTATTTTCCCTCTTTGATTGTTTGCAGTATCGTGTTCTTTGTTTCATATCATGTTCCATTTCATTCCTCAAAATCAAATTCCAATTTTCATAAAGAACATTGGCATTCATTGATGCATCATTAATGAAGGCACATATACATGTGTCATGTCCACTCAAGTTTAGAAGAAGTTAGGCTCACTTGAGCCTATCCCATATACCATTTTCCTTCGTGCATATGATGGTAGGCCCTCTCAACTAGAAGGATTATATCAACACCGTCCCATCCAATTGGCCAACAAGCAAGTTCTTATTGACGTTGTGGTTATTGATGCCCCATTGGATTATAACATTCTATTGGGTCATAGTTTTATGTATTCCATGAAGGTGGTTTCCTCTTTGGTATTATGTATGATGAGCTTCCCCCATAAAGGGAAAAATTTCACCATTGACTAGTTCCTTATCATGATCCAAAGACTCAACTCAATCTAGAAAATTCCATCCCTTCATTGGTAGGGAACCAATTAGTTTCTTCTTTTGTTGAGATTATCCCTAGATTCTACAAAGGTTCGACATTATTTGGTGTGTATTACAAGCCTCCGCATATAGTTACCGGCCCAATTTCATCTAATGTTTGTATGTTGTCGTCATCTTATAAGCCATTGGGTCCTCCTCTACAACCATATGTTGGGCCCTATTCTTCGGCATCTTCAATACCACCACTGGTAGGGAATCATCACCTGCATCATCCCTTAGGCCAATTCCCTTTCTTATTTCCACCCCTAATAATAGTAAGCACCCCTCTCATGGCCACTTTGAATTTTCCTAACCTCACATTAGGGACCCCGGTTTGGTACTTGTGTCCCCCTCCTACTCCTCTCCCACCCTCTGCACCAATTCCTTATTTGGCCTTGACTCATGTTTGACTGATATTGACTACTCTTGTAGATACTAAGGCACCTACACATGTCGAACCTCAACCAACACAAACTAGGAAATGAATTGACAAAGGGGGGAAATAAAAATAAGGGGGGAACAAACAATCCTATACAAGTCATGGTTGTTGATGAATGCAGCTATGTGAGACATTCTTCAGCTTACAAACATGTGATATGTGGATCATTGTAGCTATGTGAGTCTTTCTCTCAGCTTACAAACCTGAGAGAAATCCCCTAAGAAGGCTGTGTGGTTCCTTCCTGAGATAGATCTAGGAACGTAGAGATGACCTCCTCCATTCAGAGAGTTGAGAAGAACTCCAAATGATTATCTAGTGGGAAAGGCTATCTGTTGAGTTAGACGTGCATGTGGTTGAGCACACGGTGAACGTGTGAAATCCCAAAGTGTTGGGTGCATCGTCATGTGAAAATAAATGAAGATGATGTATTAGCCTCCTCTTAGCAACAGAGTTGACGAGAAGACTCTAGATGATTCTCATGTGTGAGGCAGTGGGAAATAAGATCTGTAGAGTGGGCGTGCCTATGGACGAGCACAGGTGAACGTGTGAAGATATGGTTCTTCTATGTAATGCAGTGAACCAGAGATATGGCATCCTTATGGATGTTCCCCTAGTGGATGAGCACTAGTGGGTGTATCAGATCCTTTTCTATATATTGTTCAAGAGTCAGACCTGCCTGTAACCCTAATTCTTATGTAAAGGGTACAAGTCGGCCCCACCTTAATGTGATTAATAATAAATGTACAAGATAATTAATATGGTTAATATTAATTATAATTATAATTATAATGTGACTTAGAGAGGTCAGCCCTGTTGAGCCAGTAGACACTTATGTTGACATGACAAGTCCAATATAAGTAAAGGAAGATTACCCATTGTGTAATCATATCTTTCTTGTGAGTTTGGAAATTTCAGCAAGTACACTTCTTTGGGAAAAGTGTGCACCTCTCTTGGGCACTAGAGTTCTAGGGTTTGAGCACCCTCTTGTGTGCTAGTGTTTATATTGGTGGTGAAGGTATTTCTCTTCAAGAATATAGCAAAGGATTTGGTTGGGTTTTCTTCCCTTGTTGAGAAGTGTTTCCCATGATACATCTTGTGCTCTTATGCATGGTGCTTCTTCTTGTGATCTTGGTTGCTGCAACATTTATGGTTATGGTTAAATGCTAAAATGGAATGAAATTCATGCTTAACATAACTTATTGAAAAATCAACATGGTTTCAGAGCATAGGTCTTGAAAGAACCCATTGCACAAGCATCTACCAAGTCTTCTCTCTCTCTTATGCAAAACTATACGACCCTCCTAGGGTTTCCAGAAATTTTGAATGGCCTATCTCTTTGAGGAGTTTCAGCACTTGTCACTTGGATGTTGGAGATAAAAATCACATAGTAGTGTACGACCTCCTTCAGCGCACCTCCAGCAACCTTTGGATTGCATTTACGAGCATTTTGACTTTTTGGCCCTAGGGTTTCACTAATTTCTACAGAAATTTCAGAATTAGGGTTTTTGCAACTCAGTGAAGGAGCTCTTCAGCTCACCAATGTTCTTCTATATTTCAAAAGGATTATTATTGGCAGTCGTAAGTCCAATAAAACCTAAAGGTGCTAGCCTAGACTAGTCATTAGGTTTTCTATTCCAGTTGACAAGGGTTTGTGAAGAATCTAAAATTATGATGAACAATAACTATGATGGAAGATAAGTTTGATGGATCAAGCAACTTCAAGTTTTCTGGAAGATAAGACTTCGGAGGAAGGATTATTGTGGGTCATACAAAAGGGTGACACTGTGACTACCTTCTTCATGAAGATATCAGAAGACATAGATCAGCCAAGTGCCATTGGAGAAATCATATCAGCACCCTCAGGTATGCATTTGTATATATATTATTTGTATCATTGTCATAAGGGTAATTGCAGGAGGAAGGAACCTTTGTTGAAGTCATGGATCCAAAGGGATATTAGTGCATTCAAAGGAACGACACACTGGAAGTGAAGACTCCAGGTTTGATTGTTGTAATTGTCATTCCTATAATCTATATTTCTAAATTTTTCTACATTACAAGTAGGGGTTGTAGCTGTGACAACAAACCTTAAATTGTTTTGATTCTAGAGATGTACTCATTATTCCCCTTTAGGATATATTCTTGTTTTGGTTCCTCTTGGCTTCTTGTTTGAGACAGGTTAAGAACAAAGGAAGATGTTTATCCTTCAGAGGGAGTCACTTGACTCAGAGGGAATCAAAAACTATTTGAGAAAGAGCAAGAATAGAACCATCATTAAGACAACCAATGCAATAATGCACGATCATAATATTTCTAGGACTCCATGGGTAGAAGCATGCATGACATAGTATATGTGCAGAACAAGAGTCTTCACCAGACTTTGAAAAACATAACTCCTGAAGAAGTCTTCATCAGAATGAAGCCTGAGATTGAACACTTCAGGTTATTTGGGTGCCCAATGTATTTTCATGTACCCAAAGAGAAGAAGTCCAAGCTAGATCCTTTAGAAAGAAAGGATATTGTGAATCTTCAAAGACATTCCATATCGACATCCCTAGTCAGAGACAGATTGACACAAGCAGAAATGTTGTCCTTGAAGAAGAGATAGTCTTTCAAAGACCTAAAGAATCTCATATGGAGATTGACAGTGAGACAATACCTTCTCCCCCTTCAGTAGTTCATAGGGAGACAGACATTATTCTATTTACTCTAGTTGATATGTTTAGATATATTGTAGTAGGGCATAAAAGGCCTACCTAGACTCACTATGCAAGAGGCAAAGAAACATACAAGCCTCTCAAGGCACATCCCAAGAAAGCAAAAGAGATTTTCAAGTTATATTCATTGATGATGAGCCTCCTTGTCTTAGAGAAGCAACAGGAGAACATGTATGGAAATATGCCATAACAGAAGAATAACAGTATATCTTAAAGAATGATGTATAAGATATTATTCAAGGACTAGAAGGGAAGTATATGGTAACTTCCAAGTGGATCTATAAGATCAAGCATGTAGCTGATGGAAGTGTCAAGAAATACAAAACAAGATCTATCAGAGGTTTCTCACAAACATAGGAGTTGTCTATGATGAGACACTTGATCCAGTAAACCAGATACACTTCCATCCGTACTACCATCCATGAGTTGGAAACTACATCAGATAGATAGATTCTTGATGATTTTGGATTTCATCAAGAGTGTTGTTGATCCAAACCTATATTATTACAGTGTTGGTGACAAGAGCCTGATTTTGATGACTTATTCAGAAAGCCTTGTTGTTGGATACAAGTAATCCTTGACTTCTGAATTCGAGATGAAGAATCTGAGTATGATGCACTACTTCTTGGGACAATAAGTATAACATAGGACTGATGAGATTTTCCTGAGTCAAGGAAAATATACAATGAAAATATTAAAGAAGTTCAATACAACAAAATGAAAAATCCACCGTGATGGATTTAAAGAAAAAGATTGATGATGATTCAAACGAGACTGATCCACAACTGATTGGATCACTGATGTATCTGGCTAACACCGGACTTGATTCATGCCATGCAGTGAATGTGCTTAGTCATTTCATGAGTCAACCGAGACAGACTCATTAGACAACAACAAAACATGTATGTAGATATATACGAGACAGTTGGATATGGCCTAAGATATGCCTCCAGTGTGAACTTGAGTTTACAAGATATGTCAATTCAGATTGAGCAGAAATTACAGTGGACTGGAAGAGCACATCCGGTTGTTGTTCTACTGTAAAGGTTTCCATGGTTTCCTGATACAGTAGGAAACAAAATTTTGTGGCCTTGGGTACCACAGAGGCAGAGTATATAGAATCGAGTGTACGAAGCAATGTGGATTCACAATATTCTGACAGATTCACTTGACCATGAGATGGATTCTATGATGATAACCAAGAATCGTGCGTAAATCTCCTTGAGAACCCAATGTTTCCTGATGGATTGAAACATGATGAGATGAAATTTCCTTATATCAGAGATATGATGCAAAGGAAAATTGTATACATGCAGTACCTTCCTACACATGAGCAAATTGCAGACATCTTCACCAAACTAACTTGATGAAGAAAGCCTCCCTAGTTGAGAAAGAGAATTGATGACTCCATCCAAGACAAAATTCAGAGTACATCTGTGTGAGACTTGGCATGATGAAGAATGCCTCCCTAGCTGAGAGGGTGATCCAGGTGGATATCGGTGGCCACCCACCTTTTCCGACTGGCTCAAAACAGTTTTCTGGCAATTTTGGCAATTTACTATTTTTAGCAGGTTTTAACTTCCGGGGACATTTTGAGGGCCTAAATAAAGGTTTTTTGAGATCGAGGTTCTCAATGATATCTGAATGCATAATTGAGCCCCAAAAATGAATCTCCTCGACGATACCTTTCCAACGAGCTATCACACGCCTAAAACGGAGATCATATGCAAAAGTTACGACCTCGGGAAGTTGATGTACTAACTTACCCAAATAGGGCCCACATGACTTTTGGCGCTTCATCTCCTAGGGTTAGGTTTTTGGATGTCTATGAATTTTGGCATTCTCGTCTATTTTAAAAAGGCCTCTAGAGCCTCATTGTAATCATCT
>ML788279.1:141749-157631 GCA_009831015.1 Picea engelmannii | reverse complement strand
CTAGATGACTCATGAGGGTTCTCCAACTTCACATGGCCATAACTCTCTAACCGTGAGGAGTTATGTGACGTTCCACATACCACTAGAAATGGCATGACATGTACTATCCATATAGAATAGTATTACCTACAAATATATCAAAACTCATACTGTTATCAATCACACAAACTTGGGTCCATTACCCAAACCTGGGTTCTCCAACTTTCTTCAAGGGTTGACATCAATGACAACCAACCTTAATCAACAATATCCCCCTTTTGCATTGATGGCAACACTCTGATGCAATACTACTGAAATCATGGCATGCAATACTGAAGTTATATCGCTCATGATCCCCCTGGAACCATGCCTTTGTCCTCTGCATCTAATAAATCTCTTCCCCTTTGTCATCAATGGCAAAGGTATTTTTCCATCCGGGGTTGCTCCCCCTAACTAAATTGTCCTCTTTATGGTGCTTCCTCGTGTACATCTAAGACATATAAGATAAGCATTCAAAAACATTCATTTTGGAGTAGAAATAACTCTAAGTCTCTGGTGAGGATACTTAAAGGCTTCCCATGGAAGTGGTTTTGTAAAGATGTTTGCCACTTGTTCTTTTGTGCCCACATACTAAACTCTCATGTTCTTTTCTACAACCTATTCTCGTAGAAAGTGATACTTGATTAGAATGTGCTTCATCTTGGAGTGCATCACCGGGTTCTTTGAGATACCGATGGCGCTTGAATTATCGCAATAGATTGGAATGGGCTCATCATACTCAACCTATATATATGTCAGAGTTTGTTTCGTCCAAAGAACCTATGTACAACATGTTGTTGTTGCAATATACTCTGCCTCGGCTATAGATAAATATATTGATGATTGTTTCTTGCTTAGCCATGATACTAAACACTCACCCAAGTATAACACTACTCCACTGGTGCTTCATTGGTCATCAATACAACATGCCCAATCTGCATCTGTGTAGGAAATAAGTGATAGATCCTTTCCTTTTGGATACCATAATCCAAACTCTTATGTTCCTTTGAGATATCTAAAAATCCTCTTCACTGCTAATACATGCGATTCCTTTGGTTTTGCTTGAAATCGTGCCACGTTTCCAACTGCCTGCATTACATCTGGTCTAGATGTTGTCACATATAGTAGGCTACCAATCATTGACCTGCATTGTCTCTGATATGTAGACTTTAAATCATCATCTTTGTTTAACTTGCAACTGGTTTGCATGGGAGTGATAACTGGTTTACAATCTTCCATTCTGAACCTCTTTAGCATTTCTCTGATATACTTGATTTGAGAAATAAAAATTCCTTGGTTGCCTTGACATATCTGAAGTCTCGGAAAGAAGGATAGTTCTCTAAGTAATGACATTTCAAATTCATTCTGCATATCCTTTGCAAATTTCTGGCTTAATCTGTCATCATCACTACCAAAAATAATATCATCAACATAAACTTCAATTAATAAAATACTATCTTGACTTACCTTGATGTAGAGGTTGTTGTCTGCACTTCCTTTTCTGAACCCTTCCTATTGTAGATATTTATCCAATCTAGAGTACCATGCTCTAGAAGCATGTTTTAGACCATACAAGGCCTTCTTTAATTTACACACATAATCTACATTCTCTAACAACTAAAATTATTTTGGTTGTTCAATGTAGACTTCTTCTTCAAGTTCCCCATTCAGAAAAGTTGATTTTACGTCCATCTGATACACTTTAAAAATTTTGGAGCATGCATAAGCTAAAAGCAATCAGATTGCTTCCATTCTGGAACCTGGGGCAAATGTCTCTTCAAAGTCAATTCCTTCAACCTGTGCATATCCTTTACATACCAATCTATCTGTGTTCCTTGTAACATGTCCATCTTCATTCAATTTATTCATGTAAACCCACTTTGTGTCGATCACATTCTTATCCTTTGGTCTTGGAACCAATTCCCAAGTGTCATTTTTCTCTATTTGATCCAATTCTTCATCCATGGCCTTATTCCAAAATTCATCCTTGTTGGCCTCTTCAAAACAGGTTGGCTCAATCGTATATGTGAGTGTTAGGTGTGTTTGTTCTAGTGAACGCATTCTTCTTCTAGTCTCAACTCCTGCATCTTTGTTTCCGATAATCTGATCTAAAAGATGATTCTTCTGTACTCGTCCGCTAGGTGTCTTTGGAGTCACTTGTTGAACTTGTTCTTTTGCTTTTGTCAGATCCTCTTCGTCTTCCCCTTCTTTTTCATCTTTTGTTTCTTCTTCGTAAAGTTGTTCCATTGATTCATTTTCTTCTTCCTTCAATTCTTGTCTACTTGTTTCATCAATTGTTACGTTGATGCTTTCCACAACTTTGTTCAATCTCAGGTTGTAACACTTGTATGCTTTTCTTGTACTTGAGTAACCAGCAAGTACTCCTTTGTCCACACGAGAATCAAAATTTCCCATTCTGCCATCTTCTCTTTTGATGTAGCATTTGCTTCCAAAAACTCTGAAGTGCTTCACATTTGTTGGTTTTCCTTTCCATAGCTCGTAGGAAGTTTTGTCAGTGTTGTTTTTGAGCATTACTTTGTTTTGAATGTGAACTGTTGTATGCATTGCATGTGTCCAAAAAATATCTGTCAATTTGTAATCCATTAGCATTGTTCGAGCCATTTCATGTACTGTCATGTTCTTTCTTTCAACAACTCCATTCTTTTGAGGTGTCCTAGAAACGGAGAATTGTCTTTTTATTCCATGACTGTTGTAGTATTCCATAAATTCCTTTGAAGTGAACTCTCCTCCATTATCATATCTCAAGCATTTGATTTTTGAATCCATTTCATTTTCAACCATTTCCTTGTATATCTTGACGTTTTCAAAACTTCTGACTTATTCTTGAGAAAGCAAACTGCAGTCATTCTTGTCTAATCATCAACTAATAACATAAAGTATTTCTCACCTTTTAAACCCTTTGTTTTATTTGGTCCAACTAGATCAGTATGCACAATTTCCAGTAGTCTTGTCGTTGAATATTCCTTTGATTTGAACCTGGTCTTTGTTTACTTTCCTTGTTGACATTGCTTGCATAAAGTGTTGGTTGGTTTCATGATCTAGGGCATTTCTCTTACTGCTTCTCTTTTGCTGACTTTGACAAGGTTATCAAAATCTATGTGACCCATTCTTCTGTGCCATAGCCAACTTTCATCTTCCTTTCCTAGACAACACTTTTCATTTCCAATTTCACTTAACACATATATGTTGCTTGAAGTTCTCGCAGTTGTAGCAATCAATTTTCCTGAACCTTCTTTTTGTATCTCGCACTTTTGTGAATCAAAAGTAACTTTATGACCTTGGTCACACATTTGACTCACACTTAGAATATTATCTTTCATATCTTCTAGTAGTAGAACCTTTTCTGCCTTTGTATTCTTCTTCCCAATTCTGACTCTGCCTTTTCCAATGATTTTGGTTGAATCATCAATTCCGAAGAAGATTGATCCATCTCTTTCCTTTCTTAATGTAAGAAACATGTCTCTATCACCTGTCATGTGTTTTGAACAACCACTGTGAACATACCAACCACATTTCTTCTGCTTAGATTGTAGAGAGAGTGTGCATTCTTCATTGTTGTATTGATTTTTCTTTCTTATCCATGTCATTTTCTGAGGTTCTTGTCTGTGACTGTTGTTGTTCTGTTGTGGTTCTCTAGGAGGGATTGTCATTCTGCAATCTTTGGCCATGTGTCCAAAGTTGTTACACTTGTGGCATTCCACTTCAGTGCTCAATGATTCAAACGTGTTGTAACTTATTCTCTGTGTTTCATTAGGCCTTCTTGGATAACCATTTTGTGTATGACATTTTCATCAAACTTTACTTTAGTCTCACATGACTAGTTTTGGATTAGTCAACAACCCTAACTTGAAATAATCATAACTATGCACCTGTAATGAATAAATATCTGAAAATAGTACACAATGTTCTTTAGTGTGTTTTATGCAATTCCTCCAGGTGTCACTACTTGGAACCTTTCATAAAAGGAGTTATAGAAAAAATGGCATACCTTGTTGAATTCTAGCTTATTCTAGAGAGCGAACTTGTAGAGCGTTCCGCACATGGAATATTTGTTGTATGGATCTAGTTTGTGGCAATCAATAAGAAAATATTTTGGGGACAGGATACAAAAGAGAATTGATTTGATTCAAGAAATTTGGGAGCTAGCACAGAACGCTACCATCCTTGCATCAAGAATTACGCATTTTAAAGAATATATTCAAAAATAACTGGAGAATGATGAAGGTTTCTACAAGGACGTTGTGGGTACATTCTCGTCTAGAGTGTCAAGGCTAAGTGATATCGATAAAAGAGAGAAAAACCTTCTTTCAAGTGCCCGGATGAAACAAATTAATGCATGTTGGATGAAGAGAATTAATAATTTGAAAGAAATGATAAGTGAATTAGATGCTTTGAAGAACAAAAGAGGTGACTTATTCTTTAATTTGGTTAATATCACAAAAGTACTTGATGGCCCTAATTTGTTGATGGATACAATTTTATCATCTAAAGAAATATTAATGGAACAATTTAATGTATTGAAAATTGTCTGGGCAAATGAATTCATCAAAACAATAGAATTCCTTGAAGAGGAAGTCGAAAGGTGGTTGGCCATATATATCAACAGAAATGATGAAGTGGATGACACATTGCATCAATCATGCATGGCCTTGAGAGAGATGGAGAATGAATTGTTAGAGATAAAGACAAGGCATGAGATTGTGGTGGCCCCCATGAGGGATTTTATTGAATATTGGTTAAGAAAAGCCTTAATAAAAATCATTGAACCAAAGTAACAAGAAACAGTTGCAGCAATTATGCCACCTCAGCCACAACAAGCACCTACAAAAGAAGCACCCCAAAGCAAGTAAAGGGTTCAAAAAAACTTTCAATCACAGTGAGTCAAGCAACAACCTTTTTTCCTTTTTCTTCTTACCTTTCTTCTATAATCATTTATCACATTGCCTTCCATTTCCCAATAATTTGTGAAACCTAGGCTAATCCTTGATTGTTTTTATTTTGTCTTCCACATCTTTTTATTTTATGGTCCACGGGAGCCCCATCCCAGTCCTCTTTGAAGGACAAATGCAAATATTTACTTTCAATACTTTTACCTTGTACTTTTAAAGACATATTTATTATTTTTAAAATAGGTTCCCATAGAACTATTTCGGGATACTACATTAGTGTAATCTCTAAGCCTTTGATTTCAAGATTGAGATTCCAAATCTGTATATATTGTAATCTATTTTGTGCCTAATTAAATAATCATTTAAAGTTCTTTTTCATATGTAGACTATACCTTCTTGTTCCTTTACTTGGATATTGTGTTTTGTCTTGATGAGTGTTGTGATGGAAATGTTGTCTTGTTCATTCTCATACTCCATTGGTTTATAAATTTTTGTAACATATTGTAAATAATATCCTTTTATAAGACACTTGGTTCTTTCATAAGATACCTAGTCCCATCTTAGGTATTCTTTGCATGTGAATATCTAATTTAAATAAGCCTAGTCCTTCTTGGGCATTGTTCAAATTTGTTTATGCATTGTTAAAAAGAGGAGTACCACCTCTTAAAAATGAAATGGGATTTTATCCTCCTAAGGTTGACTCAAAGATCGTAAAACAATCTTTTAGATCAACACTTCCCTAGTTTCATGATGCCCACAAGGTCATTTGTCAGCTAGATTACGTTGAATGAAAAATGGGGGAACTAGAGTTTACACTACGAGATGAGGTGGTGGAAGATGGGAGAGTGAACCCATTATCAAGGCCATGGGAATGAGAAGTATGGTTCACATACATGACATCTACAAGGGTAGATTGAAGACTGGTGGATGAAGGTTCCACTGATGTTGAAGCCGAAGAGGCATTAGGCATACAAGGGATGCTTTGATGTACCTAGACGGAAAATAAAGAATTTTCTTACATATTCGATCCTGTGGATATTGAAAGGTAGAGAATATGCATGCATGGAATTATGATCGGTTTTCACTTTAGGAGGGCTAGTTTCAATGATGGATTTACTATTGGCCTGGAAAAACGTTTTTTCCTAAGGGTGAGGTCCTCAACTACGAGGTTTTGGTCTTCCTAAAACATTCTAGAGTCCCTTACCACTCCATATTACCCTTGGGATGATCCACATCATCATTCCTCCTTTTTACCACGACAACCTAGTCCCTTCGACCAGTATGTTGTAGATTTTCTGGACGAGCAATTATTTTACATATCCATAGACATTCCTTGGTATGGTGACATTCTAACCTATTTGTGAACCTAAAAGTTGATGTTGATATTATGGTAGTTGCGAGAGGTATCAACCTTCATGTGTAACCTATAACTACATTAGAATATTCTAAAAGATAAATAGACCCTAAACAGATGTGTAAGAACCCTAGAAGACAAGTCGACTCAGTGAAAGAATTAATATTAAAGTATTCCCCTCCAAAAAAAGAATTCAACCTAGATAGTTGACAAAGAGAAATATAAATAGAGGGTGCTTGAGTTCATTTGGACACGCACACTCTCACACTCAAGATAAGTGGTGTGCAAGTCTAAAGGAGGAGTGAAACTGCAACAACTGTAGTTGGGAACTGGTTTTGGTATGTGGTTTGGGACTTTCTACTTGGTTCATTATCTTTGGAGAAAGGTGTTCTCTCTCTTGGTTATCTATTGGGTCTAGTGTTGCTTCCAGAATCATTCTATCAATCAAATTTTATGGTGCTCGGGGGTGGTTGTGTGCCTATGGTTGGGTGACACTATTGTCATATTGTCTATGGTGAAACAATCACATTAAATATTTTAACAGGTTATGGGACCACACAACCTTCAGACAGTCTAGCCACTAGAAGGTAGATCGACAGTTCCTTGACAAGCGCATTGTGGCACCAGTTGCAGTTACAACTAGGGTTTCTAATTTTGCAACTACAACAAACCCCAACCTAACTCTCTTGGCACTTCAAGTGAGACATTTGGCATAATTCTTGGACATTATAGTGCGCCTTAGCCTAGCACACCTCTTGGTATCTTCAGCTAGCAAAAATGTCAAGGTAGAATTTTTGGGTCAAAGTTTGACTGGTCAAAGTCAAACTTTGAGTTGTCAAAGTCAAAGTCAAAGGTAGTCATGAATTATTCCATGATGACAGAAAACAAGATAGAAGGAGCTTCAAACTTTAGAACATGGAAGACAAAGATTGACCTCATCCTTGCCAAGAACAAAGTTCTAGATATTGTGAAGGGAAAGATTGTGAAACCACAGTTTGAAGCAGGAAAAGAAAATGACCCTCAGAATGTTGCAGCAATGGAGAAGTTCAAGGACAATGACATCAATGCTATGAGTATCATTGTGCAATTTGTCAAAGATCACTTTATACCATACATATCCAAGCTTGACTCATTCAATAAGATGTATGATTCCCTAACTAACCTTTTTGCAATCAGAAATATTGGACAAATGATGAGTTCGAAGAATGTGCTTCGTGACACAAAGATGACTAAGGATGACATTGTAGCCTCATACTTTGTGAATATTTCTCGATTAAGAGATCAACTACAATCTATTGAAGAAGTTATTCCAGAAAAGGAAATTGTTAATATAGCACTTAATGGTCTTTTTATATCATGGGATGCATTTGCTGCAAGCATGAACACAAGGAAGGAGTTTCCAATGCTTGAAGAACTTTGGACCTGTTGCACACAAGAAGAGACAAGGGTCAACTCCAAGGGAAGATATCATAAGGAAGAGGATGCTCAATCCTATGCAACAAAGTTCAAAAGACATGAAGGTAAGAAAATATTTGGTTCAAGAAAGAAATTCAATTATAAGAAAGATATGGCAAAGGTACAATGTTTTGGATGCCATGAATATGGCCACTACAAAAGGGATTGTCCTAAACTATCAAAGAAGAGAAAGAAAAGACATCATGTGTCAGTTGCCAATGATGAAGAACCCTCAAAGAAATCCAAGCATGAAGAAATAGATTCCTTCTACTACTCAGCTCTTACAAGATCTCTTGAAGACGACATGTGGTTGTTAGATAGTGTAGCTTCAAGACATATGACTGGTGATTGTGAAAATATCTCAAACATGAAGGAAAAGGAAACCTCTCATAAAGTGGAACTTGGAGACAATAACCCTAATGTAGTCAAGGGAATTGGAAAAGCTTCTATCAAAATGGAATCAGGTAATAATGTTCATCTTAGTAATGTTTTATATGTTCCTAGTTTGAAAAAGAATTTATTATTGATTTCTTGCTTGGAAGACAAAGGAGATAGAATAGCCTTTGTCGATGTAAAAGTTCTTTTATGGTCTAAAGATTCAAAAATAAAAGATGCTAGAGTCATTGGGACATGTGAAGGAAGATTGTATAAACTCCTAGGTCAAAATGCTCAAGCTCTTGTACATTATGAAGTCAATCCTAGTGAGTTATGGAATAGAAGGTATGCTCACCTTCATTATCAAGCATTTCCATCTCTAAAACAGATGGTTGTAGGCATACCAGAACTACAGTCAATACACAGAGGAGGTTGTAGAGGATGTGCACTTGGGAAGAATATTAAGAAGCCATTCCCAAGTAGTGAGAATAGATCCAAGGAGATCTTGGATCTGATACACTCATATGTATGTGGTCCTATGTCAGTGAAGTCTCTAGGAGGCTCTCTTTACTATGTGGCGTTCATAGATGACTTCTCAAGAAAGACTTGGATGTACCTAATAAAGACGAAAGATGAAGTATTTGGAAAGTTCCAAGAATTCAAGGTTGAAGTGGAAAACTTGACAAATAAGAAGATCAATACGCTAACATCTAATAATGGAGGAGAATACACCTCCAAGGAGCTCATTTCCTTTTGTAAAGTAGCCGAGATTAGGAGGGAGTTGATTGTCCCACATAATCCTCAAAAAAATGTTGTAGAAGAAAGAAATAACCATTCCATTGAAGAATTTGTTAAGGTAATGATGAATGACCATAATCTATCCATGTTTCTATGGGGAGAAGCAGTTATGACATCGATATATATTCAGAATAGAAGTCCTCATCATATATTGAAGAACATGACTCCAGAAGAATCCTTCTCCGGAAAGAGGCCAAGTGTGGAACATTTAAGGATCTTTGGTTGTCTTGTCTATATCCATGTTCCCAAGGACAAAACAAAGAAGTTGGAACCCTCGGGAAAGAAGGGTTATTCGTTGGATATAGTGATACATCAAAAGATTACAAAATCTATGTCCCAGGTCAATAGAAGATTGAAATCAGCAGGGATGTGACTTTCGACGAGAATATTGCCTTCAAGAAATATATAGAAGATTACATAGAGTCCAATGATGAAGAATAACATGAATATCCCAAGGAAGAAAGTACATGTTTTCCAGAACATCCCAATGAAGAACCAGACCAACGACTTAAACCTATAGAACCAGTTGTTGTACCCAAGAACAAAAAACGACTAGCATTGCTAGAATCCACCTTACAGGAAGCAGAAAGACATAAATCTTCCAGTGGCACATTCAAAGAGAGCAAGAGGCCAAAAATATTCTCTAGTTATGTGGCACTCATGACAAATCTTGTCAATGCAGAACCTTCCACATTTGAAGAATCAGTCAAGAAGAAAGAATGGAAGGAATCTATGATGGAATAATACCAATCCATCATGAAAAATGATGTATTGGAAATTGTGCCTAGACCTGGAGGAAAGTATGTAGTCACTTCAAAGCTGGTTTACAAGATAAATCATGCAGTAGATGGGAGTATGGATAAATACAAGGCAATATTTGTGGCTAGAGGATTCTCCCAGCATGAGGAAAAAGACTATGATGAGACATTTTCTCCATTTTCTAGATATACCTCTATTAGAGCCATCATATCTCTTGCAGCATCCATGGGCTAGAGTATACATCTAATGGATGTAAAGACTGTGTTTCTCAATGGAGTATTTGAGGAAGAAGTATACATAGAGCAACCTTAATATTTTGAGGTACACCCGAGAGAAACCCATGTATGCATATTAAAGAAGGCCTTGTATGGACTCAAGCAAGCTCCAAGAGCTTGGTATGCACGAATTGATAGTTAATTGACAAGACTTGGATTTTCCAAGAGCTATGTTAATCCAAACCTTTATTACAAGGTTGTGACTGATGCACCTGTGATCCTACTACTATATGTTGAAGATTTGTTTATGATAGGTGCAGAGCCTCTCATTCTTCAGTGTAAGAGGCATATAGCTTATGAATTCGATATGAAGGATCTTGGTCTCATGCATTATTATTTGGGACTAGAAGTATGGAAGAAGCATGGTGAAATCTTCCTAGGGAAAGGGAAGTATGTTGTAAAGATCGTTCAGAAGTTTGGGATGGTGGATTGAAAATCCATGGCAACTCTCATTGTTACATATCTGAGGAAGTTGAGAGACTATGATTCTGATCCAGTAGACTTGTCCCTATACCTGCAATTGATTGGCTCATTGATGTGTTTGGTTGATACTCGACCGAGCATTTGCTTTTCCCTGAACACGTTGAGCCAGTTCCAGGTGGAACCTAGACATGAGCATTGGATAGCTACAAAACATATTTTGAGATATCTTCATGGGATGCTAAACTATCATTTGATATATGCCTCAAATAGTGATGTACAACTGCATGGATTTACTAATCCATATTGGGAAAGGAGTGCAGATGACAGAAAGAGTACTTCTGGTATATGTTTCAGTTTGATATTTGCTATGATATCATGGGCTAGCGGGAAACATAAATATGTTGCACTCAACACTGTAGAAGCAAAGTATATTGCAGCTTGTGATTCTTGTACGGAAGCAATATGGCTCCATAAGATGGTGTTGGATGGGATTGTGATATATTGTGATAATCAGAGATGTGTGAAGCTTTCATAGAATTCCTTGTTCCATGACAGGTCAAAGCACATTGAGATCAAGTACTATTTTATCTGTGATCAAGTCCAGAAGGGAGAAGTGATTCTCCAGTACATCTCCAATGATGAGCATATAGGTGATATTTTGACGAAGCCTCTGTCCAAGATAAAGTTTTCATACTCGAGGGACAAGTTGGGACTCGTGGAGATTGCTTCCTTGGTTGAAAGGGAGGAGATGACTTCCTTAGTTGGGAGAGAGTGTTGATATATGGAATCATGTATAGCCAATGTGTTGGTGGATAGACATTCTCTAGGCGGAGAATGATCCAGGTAGAACAGATTATTGGTGGACAAACATTCTTCCTGTGGAGAATGGTCCAGGTTGACAGATTGTTGACGTATCATGGACTTGTATTTTCCCGAGGTATAGATTGTGGCCCGATTAGGAAAATGGTCCAGAACCGATATTCTCCTAAGGCACAGTTAATGGCTCGATCGGGTTGAATAGTTTTCCCCCTAAGGACATGGTGTCCCGATTATGGTGGTTGACACGGGACCGATATTATCTAAGGCACATATGGGTAGATATTTATCTCTATGGTACATATGGTGACCCGATTAGAAAATAGTTTGAGACTAACATTCTTGTAGGAATGGTCTTTGTAGCCCATGGTGTGGCTTTCATCATCTGGGAGGACTAAAATTCTTCTAGGACATATGTTCATATTAGAATAATGGTCCTTGTAGCCCATTGTGGGGCTTTCAACGTTTGTTGGGACAAATATTCTTCTAAGATGCATGTCCGGATTAGAAGAATGGTCCCTATATCACTTTGTTGAGTGGGCGACTTATGCGAGACACTCTGTTGAGTGCATTGAGTTCAACACATGACTTATTCAACATCATGCCCGATTACTCAAATGGAGTATGGCCTCAAGATATGATGCAAATGATGATATATTTTGATTCCAAGATGCTATCAGATGATATTGATAGTGATGATGATGCTCGTGACTTGATCTACATGATATTGGGATAGCTTGTGTCACTATGATGATGCTACATGTTAATACCTCCCTAGCTAGGAGGGAGTGTTGATATTATGGTAGTTGTGGGAGGTATCAACCTTCATGTGTAACCTCTGACTAGAATAGAATATTCTAGAAGCTAGAGAAACCCTAAACCGATGTGTAAGAACCCTAGAAGACAAGTCATCTCGGTAAAAGAATTAATATTAAAGTATTACCCTCCAAAAGAAGAAGTTGACCTAGATAGTTGACAAAGAGCACTATAAATAGAGAGCGCTTGAGTTCATTTGGACACACACACTCTCACACTCAAGATAAGTGGTGCACAAGTCTAGAGGAGGAGTGCAACTGCAATGACTCCAGTTGGGAATTGGTTTTGGTCTGTGGTTTGGGACTTTCTACTTGGTGTGCTATCTTTGGAGAAATGTGCACTCTCTTTTAGTTATTTGTTGGGTCTAGTGTTGCTTCCAGAATCATTCCATCTGTCAAAGGTTACAGTGCTCGAGGGTAGTTGCATGCCTATGGTTGGGTGACAATATTGTGATATTATCTATGGTGAAACAAGCACATTGAATATTTTAATAGTTGAGTCCCTCTAACTCATATGTAGATATTTGATTGGAAATCCACCTTTGCATTTCCAAAATTGCATCCATAGTGCATATATGCATGTTTGTCATTTGGGGCATGCTCCTCACATGCTACATATACACACAGTAGGGGGTATCATACCCACCTAACCATACCTAATAATTTCCCCCCATTGTCATCCAATGGAGGGTGGATCTCATGCTTGTGGGCATAACAACCCATCTGGCCAATTTTAGATTTGATCATTATCCACTCTATGCCTGGGCCCCAATGGCCTAGGTTGGGAAAACCCACCTCTCGTCGTTTTAGTTTTCTATCTTGCCCACCTTACTGGCACAATATCTACACATTGCATATAGTCGATGCTCAATACAACATATTGAAATACTCCACTCTATGCAATTCAAAAATATATTGGCAATCCCACACTTATCATTAGGTCCCCATGCTCAGCCTGGTGGGAAGGGTAACTCCGAGACCTCCTCCTGGTAGTTAATCCACTCACCTAGACTCTGATAGATGCACCATTGGAATTGTATTTATGAGGCATTCTCAATATTTTGTGCTTTGATACTTCACCGGGAAGCCATTTTTCCAAGAAGCATTAACACATGTTTTTTTTCTTATGAATTCTCACAAATTTGTGTACATTACTTTAGCACCACCTTGTTTTCACATTTGTTGACTTATGAGTAGGAATTCACCATGGATAGCTTCTTTTATTCATGGATATGGGTCTCCTTCAGGCCTTAATTTCCCTGGAATTTAGCATAGGATAAATCCCTCTTGTTCATTGCATTTTCCTTGCATTCACTGAAATTACTTGTAATACCACCCTCACTTGGGTAGATGGACCAACCTATCAATCTTTTACATTTACCATCTACCCAGTCATAGAGCTTTGTTGATCCATTTTCATGTCTTAACCTTGTTTCTAGTACTATATTATACCATGTGAAAATTCCTTATTTTCATTCCAACCCATAAGTCTCTACATCCCATACGAGAGTTATATCTCCTCATTACTTCATTGAAAGAACATGCATTTTCAACACTTATTTGTTTCATGACTTGCACCATGCGGAGAACCCTTACACTAAGTTCATACCATGTGCTCTGTGTGGCAAGCATTTCTATGCATTCCACATTAGTATTTCACTCTCTCGCAAGAACCGACACTTAGCTTATTTTTGAAACAATGTTTCATGCGGAGATATCAACATGAGACCCTTTCTCTGCAAAAGACCTTTTCTCTACATTCATTCATATTGCATGGCGCTATGCCTCTCTATACTATTGTTCCATACTTAGTAAATTCGTGAGTTGAGTCTTAGGCGAAGCACTTGACATATCATCTATCTATGCATGTAGCATTTCTTCACCTAAACTATTTCCCTGTTGTTGTGCCAACAACAACATCTTTCCTTAATTTCTTATCTTCGCTTCTAAAAACCATTACATTAAGAGAAGAAATCCCCCTCCCATTAATTTTTCTACCACAAACTTTAGAAACTCTTGCTTGCAAAAAGTTTGAAGTGTAAATTTCATCTTTCTCTTCTCTAAACTTGATCATTTCATAAAATAACAAATCTTGATTGTTCGTTGATACATTGTGTGTTGGCGGAGAATCCACATTTCTCACCAACACAGGGTGTATCAATGAGTAATCCCATTTGTTCAACGATACACCTGGTAGTAATCCGCTTAGCTCGTCGATACAACATATGTCAGCAAGAAATCCATATCCTAGGTCGACACTCTAAAAATCCTCTAATTCTCTTTGACACTTAGGAAAATTTCATTTCTTCCTCTTTTGAAATATCCTCTCCACACCAACATATCGCCAAGGAATCCCCTTCTTGAGTTGATACACCAACCATGAATCTGTCTTTATCCTCGATATAGTGTTTGTCGGCGAATAATCCATATCTTTGGTCAATACATCGGCGCATACTACTCTTCTTCCACCAATTTGTCAGTGAAATATTTCCATCCCTCGTCGACACAAGGCGCATCGGTAGGGAAATCACTCTTCTCGCCTACATAGACTACATCAATGAGACATTCACATCTTGAGTTCCCTCTTAAATTCTTCCAACTCTGATCCTTTTCATTGCACCCATTAGTCAGGTTCTTTTGATTTTCAATGGTTAAGCATTTCATGTCTAATTGGATGACTGATGTTGATTGCCTGTTGATTTTCATTTACGTCATGTTGAAATCGTGATTAAGTATGGTAATAATCCTAGCAAGTTTGTTTGTGTCACTAGCAGTTTCCATTACACATATCATCTCTACATGTATGTTTTTCACCTTTTAATTATATGATTAATCCTAACTGCGAAAGTGACTTTTATTGTTATATGGGTTTATTACAATGTCTGCAAGACATAGGTTGGCTCTGAATTGCATCTCAGAAAAGAATTGGTCCTCCCGTCACATAACGAGTACCATATGATCCAAATGTCAGTTGGTTGTTTTCACAGGATAATATTTCTTAGCCACCAATAAATGACCTTAATTCCAATGGATAGATTGAGAGCATGTATAACACAGATGTCGCGAGAATTGACAGAACTGAATTCGGGAGAAGTAGAAGCAAGAACGTGGCCCTAACTTTTAGTAAAAAATCTCTTTGCTCGTAATTTTGGGTACTAATCAAAGCAAATTTTTCACCTCTGAGATAGGCCAACTATATGTTTTACGGGATTATGAATCCAACGCCACTGACAGAATCCAAATCCAAGGTCAAGAAGTGCCAAAATGATTACCAGGGATTTTCCATCAAGCAACCTTCATTAACCATGAATTTGCTTAAGTGATTGAATGAATAGGTTAGTTTTGTCATTAAAAAATTCTTAATATGTTCTTTGCATCGAAAAAAGTGGCACCTCAATTAAGTATCGTGTGAGCAAATTATGCACCTTTTAAGTCAGATTAAGTTGCACCAAAACACCCCCTTTTTAACAGCATTATATATACATTCAAAATATTCTTCTCACCGGCCATGAAATAGGATTTCAAGCTCGCCACATTGGTCATAAGATAGGATTTCAAACCCGTCACATCGGTCGTGAAATAGGATTCCAAGCCAACCACACCGACCATAAGATAGGATTTAAAGCTCAATACGTCGGCCACAAAATGGGATTTTGGTCGCGACATGTTTTTGAAAGTGAAAGTCGGCAGTGAAATTTCATTTTTACACCAGTAAATCATGTGTGAAATGGGATTTTTAACTTGATACATTGAAGCATCACTACAAAATGTTAAATTCCAATGCGTAAAGGGTTTGTTATTCAAATAAATGAAAGTTGCATGGTTTAATGCACATGAGCGTATTATATATTAAGGTAAGGTGGAGGGGGGGCATAATGCATGAA
>ML788279.1:72405-141721 GCA_009831015.1 Picea engelmannii | reverse complement strand
TTATTCTTATATATTAAGGTGGATGGGGGCATCAACCATGTGACCCCTTCCCCTTATCATCATTTAAAACCTTATGTAATTTAAATCTTGAAGAGGAGTACCTAATGAACCACGCTCCCCTTTAAACCATTTTGTTTAATAATTATTTTTTTAAAACCTCATTTTCACAATTTTCTATTTTGTATGGACATACTTGTAACATCTTAGGTCCATTGCAACTTTATGTATTGGCTAGTCTTCTAGATTCTAAATACCTCAGAATGGTCAATACACCATGTATCATTGTCATTCTCACAGTTTGAATCCAACTCAATGATAGACACACCATTAGGGAATTTGGTTTGCTAGCCAACACATTGGTACAAGATCTTCTTTTATGGCAGATACACCATGTGTAAGGGCTCTTCACGCATTTTTTTCCATGGAATAGGAGATCGTATTTTGGCCATAAATTTTGACTCTGATATCTATTTCATGCACTATGTATATCGTTGGAAAGGTCTCACCAATATCTACAATTTCTCAACTATAGCATTCAGAATATTCCTCACCAACCGTCACAATATTCAGGATTGAACACTAGTGTATTGTCAATAGCCTACGAACTCAAGTAACATTGTATTTCAATCAAGATCAGAGGGACCACAGACTCAACTCAAGGAAGCATGTCTAAAATTACCATTCAACTACCATTTTAATTCTACAGGTTTAAGTGCATATTTTTAAAAGTATGTTTTTAGGTTTTACTCTGGCAATTCATCTATTTTGTAATTAATGGCACCCAACTACCAGCGTTGGAAGAAGATAATACTTAGAAATCTAAATACACGGCATGTGAAGGAAGAAAAATACAAAGATAAAAATGTTATACATCAGGAAAAAGAAGATCCATTGGTACACAACAATGTCCCTACAAATTCGATCTACAACAAAGGATGTCACAGCAACAGCAACAGCAACATAAGCAAAAGAACAGAAGAAGATAGAAAAGCAACAGACGCAGTAGAGGATGAACAAAGAAAGAAAGAATCTAAAGTTTCCACTTAACGAAAATATCAAAAGAGAAAAGAGGAAAAAGAGATAAAGACAAAGGGGAAACATAAGATGAAATTCAAATTTGTATATTTCATCTTTTCTTTTTCAAAAATTAGAAAGAAATGCAATGTGGAAGGTGAAGAGTTTGTAATTGTTTCTTGGGGATCCAAGAAGTCCTAAGGAACAGTTACCAAACTCAGCTATATAAACCAAAGAGGACCCATTTCAAAGGGTATTTTGGTTATTTGAGCTCTCATGTGCTATTGTTAAAACTTTAATGAGGAGAATCATATTTGGCCAAGCTATTTTCTAGACAACTCGGATTCTCGTGTTGCACTTGTTGTGGACTATTACGATACGTTTTTCTCAGCACTAGGTTTGTGTAAGGATGTATCTCACATTATATACTATTCTTATATGTGCTTGTTACATTCTTATTTTTGTTTTTCAAAGAATATCTGTCTGAATCTATGAACATAGGGTTGTAAATGATTGTTTAAATGCTAGACTATTCTGGGTTTGCAGTTATTTACTCATATTCTTATCTTTGTTTTATGTGAACTAGTTCCCAGACCATTGATAGGAGCATGTATCGTTTTTTGTTTACTTTTTGGTCAACTTTATATTCATTTGGACGCATGCATTTTCATCTTAGACTAGTTTCATTTCATTATTTAGCTTAGAAATCATCACCGATGGACCAGGCCGCAACCGGTAAACCCCCAAACTAGTAATGATTGTCGAGTAAGAATTTAGATGGGTTCCCTATTCCAAACGTTGGGAGGTCTAATTGGGACTTCTCACTGGGAGTAATCCTTTCTATTTATCAAGGTCACAAAGACGCATCAACATAATTGGTCCTAGAAGGAGGGTCGGATGACAAGCCTGCCCATGTGGATCCATTTCAATAAATTGTTTTAATCATCCCATGGCTTCTCTCTATATCTCTATATCGGACCACCCTTTGAGTATTATGAGACCCTTAGGTTGCATCTCAATCAAGATAATTAATATCTTGTCTAACTTGAAATTTGATGGTGAAGGGAATGTCTCTTCATTCATGTACCTCATTCAGTTTAACATCGCACGACGGAATCTTAAAATTGTTCAGGATAATGAAATTTGTCTATTATTTTTCCTCACATTGAAAGGACAGATTAAAGCCTGGTTAACGACATTACCAGTGAAATTGATATGTAGTTGGAAACAATCCATGGAAGTCTTTATCACCGCTCATGTAGATTACGATTATGAAGAACTCTTTAATGAACTTGAAGAAATCCGTAGGCTCGAAAATCAACCCATGGATGATTTCTCTTAAAGGGTCATGCAAATTTACTATAGATTTCCCTAAAATGACAAACCCTCGGACCAAGAAATCCTTGACCGGTTTTCATATCTTGTCTCTATTCTTGAAGGCGACAATATGGATAATGAAAAGATCTCTAATTCACAAGATTTAGATCTACACAATGAAGATTCAATCACCTCCCATCCCAAAGAAATATTTTCAAAACTATAGACCATTCAAGTTTATCCTTAGACATCCAATACTCTGCAATCTAATTGCAAAAATAAATTTGAGGAAATGTTTCAAAATATGATTTTAAATCTGTATGGAATGAAGAATCAATTCACGCAACTGTTGGATATTTGAATGATAATTTAGCACTAGGAAGCATAGTGACTATATCCTTCAATGAAAATCATGATCTGATAATGGAATATGGAGGGTACACAATTTCTAACCAACGTTATGTCGCGACGATAGGGGAATTTCCATTAGAACCCATAAACCCTTTAGGCCCAAAGAGGGATAAAGATAGTGATGCTCCTTTTGAGAATCATGAGTATACTTTGGTCTGTAACAAATCTCCCACTAAGAAAATCCAATCATTTTCAAAATATGGAGATCTTTATTCTCTTTATATAAATTTGTTCAATGATAATTACCTACATGAGCATCCATTAGCTTATCATGCACTATAATCTTTTCATTGTTCTTCCAATGGTGAAATAATGAATGATAAAGGAAAACAAGGAGATTTCCAAGCTTTGATCTATCAAGGACCCATTCATAATGATAGTCTATCCAAGGTGCGCAATGTCGAAAATCCTTTGCAATTTAAACTTTTGGAACACATTGAAACACAATTTGATCATGATAGCCCTATATTCGATGATTTTTTTTTTCCAAAAATGAATGTGAGCAGCAATGTATCACTCAATGATCTTGTACAAGATAGAATTTATGATCTGAATGCACAGATGTCAATGACAAAAGAGACAAAGCATGAAGAGCACAAATAATTTTCAAAACCCTATGAGGATATGACAACAAAGGGACATCCCATCACCATGCAGGATACAAGAAACATTGAGTTGCTCCAAGAAGTATTGTTGGATAGGGCTGATCTGAATCGTAAGTTAATATTTAGGGGCAAATGCATCACTCATCCTTGGATTTTGTCAAATATAGTAGCACTCCTCAAATGATTTTGATGATGTTATAGGATATATCTTGGAGTCATCCTTTGCTCAATGTTTCCCTCAAACTAGAAAGTATCTTAGATATTATTTTTGGGATTAACCACATAGTGTAAGTCATTAATCTATGACCCATATTCATGAGTATTAGTCTCAACTAACCAATAATTCTCATGATTTGAATAGTCCACTTAGCACTCATTGCATCGGTTGATGCTCATAGGGGTGAAGAAATGGGATTGAAGCCAATGAAATGAATCGCATAGCATCAATCATCACTTCCAGGGCTTGCACCTGGTAACCAGGACTTCCCAGGTGGTCACCCATCCCAAGATGCCTCTGGCTCAAGCGCGCTTAACTGTGGAGTTTTCCCCACAATCAAGCCCACTTAGCTTGCTACCCCATTTGCAAAAACCTTAGCAAGTATTGTGCCTTATGAACTACCCAGTTAGAGCTCCCTTGACTCTTATTATTTAAGTATATAGGGGCTTCCACAGTGCAAGATATTAGATATTATTTTTGGGATTAACTGCGTAGTGTAAGTCATTAATCTATGACCCATATTCATGAGTATTAGTCTCAACTGACCAATAATTCTCATGATTTGAATAGTCCACTTAGCACTCATTGCATCGATTGATTCTCACATGGGTGAAGAAATGGGATTGAAGCCAACGAAATGAATCGCATAGAATCAATCATCACTTCCGGGGCTTGCACTTGGTAACTAGGACTTCCCAGGTAATCACCCATCCCAAGATGCCTCTGGCTCAAGTGCGCTTAACTGTGGAGTTTTCCCCACAATCAAGCCCACTTAGCTTGCTACCCCATTTGCAAAAACCTTAGCAAGTATTGTGCCTTATGAACTACCCAGTTAGAGCTCCCTTGACTCTTATTATTTAAGTATATAGGGGCTTCCACAGTGCAAGATATTAGATATTATTTTTGGGATTAACTGCGTAGTGTAAGTTAATCCCAAAAATAATATCTAATATCTTGCACTGTGGAAGCCCCTATATACATAGAAAGTACCTATCACTTGTTATTTTAACCCCACTTTATGATTAAACAAATGATATTGTTGGTTGCCACCATAATAGTAATGACTTGCCTTATTCTGTGGTGAAATATTTCCCATGCACAATATTTAGGTACAATTATTTCTCTCAGCCTGTGGGTTATGTAAAGTGTGAGCCCAAGAAGACCTTCCTGGATAATGTGGCACTTCAATTTCAACCGAAGGTTATGTGAGGTTCTCATTATCTTGCTTTAACTTCTGGAATAAATGATACCATCAATACTAAGACTCTCCCACATGATACATTTCATGCAAAATTCATGCATGGTTCTCATTAGGTGTGTCACTCATATTTAAACTCCTTCCAACAGTTATAGGATGGTCATTGTAAATTTTATGATAGAATTGAAGCTTTGTTGGAGGAATCCTACATGTCTATGTTTCCCATGAATAATAACGATGTCAACTTCCATATGTTGGATAGAGGTTTCTTTGCTTCAATTCTTCCTAATTTTTTGTCTCTTACTACTCCAATTTCTGCTATTGACTTTTGATGAACATGTGATTGTAGGTTTGGAGTTGCTTGAATGGCTACATCGGAACTATGCTTTCACATAGTCATTTTTTAGCGAGTGTAGGGTAGAGTATAAATAGGAGTCGCATAGTTTTTACTTCCATTTCTTCTTATGTAGCATAGATTTTACTCCCCTTTCTACTTGTGTAGCATATATTTTGGGCTTGTTTTGGTTTCTTGAATAAAATCCACCATATGTTATTAGGTTTTGTTGTGATTTTGGATGGCGTACTTTAAGTCTAGTTTCTTTTTACATGAGAGTTTTCTTCTTTTCAGTAATTCCTTTTGTTTTGTTGTCTAACTTCAAGCTTGGATTTATTTTGGTTTACATGAGAGAAGCATGTGCATAATTTTCTTGAAAAAAATTCAATAGAAGATTCATTGGCTTCAATAGCATTAGCCTTAGAATTGACAGTTGTAAAGTTGTAAGCCATAAGAGCATGATCTTGGGCCTCTGAACAATCATCTATTGTAGAAGACTTCATAGTTATGGGAGGATTGGAATAGAAAATTCGCAAGATTCCAAGTGAAGAATTACATCATGTATCACTTAATGGTTTGCCCTTTAAGATCCCTGACATATGACCAGGGGAGGATGCTTAAGGTATGAACTCTCTAATATCTTTATGCATAATCAACAAAAGTGAACATCAATTGTCCATGTTCATGACTTCAAATCCATTACACTGGTTAGAGTACCATACTACATCTCGCTTATCTATGAACATGGGAACTCATAGTTTTCCATTTCCTGCTTCCCTCTAGTAAAGTTACTCATTAAGTAACTAAAATTTGACTCCATTTCTCAATATGGAAAATATACTGGTATGAAAATATTTCAAATGATGAAGAACATTGAGAAGGCTCATCAAAAATACACTTTCAAAATCCAATCAGGAACGCAAAACGCAAACTATACAACAGGTTGCCTGTTCACTTGTATAAGTCTTACCAGTTGGTCTACAATTTCATACTCAAGGAAATTTCAAGAGGAGAAGGGTTATGGGAAGTCTTGCTCTGTCATTGTCATTTGTTGGTGTTGGGAAAGAGAATTAAAATTTAATATCAATGACCTCCTACAAAAGATTCACGGTGACACTCCTCTCATGAGAACTATGATACATCCAATCAGATTTTGATGAACAAGGAATTGTTATCAAAATGCACTATCTTGAGAAACCTATTGATTATCACAGTCAAGGTATTCTACTATTCGAAAGGGAACTTCCACTGACCAGAGAAGAATCAAGGTAGTTGACTCTAGTTTTCTATTGGGATCTTTGCAATATGTAACACCCCATCATGTATGGTTCCTCATTTAATCAAAGAATTACCTTTTGAATTTTTGTTTCATGCCAACCTGAATATAGGATTCAGTTCTAATTTATGTCATGAGATATCTATGAACATGTTTTTTCTAACATATTATCTTAGTCAACCTTACTCCTTAGTCAGACTTTTCTATACTAATAGTTAGCTAAATGCAAGAAGATTGCTTAGTTAAGGGATATGAAGTTTCTATTTGAAGATGGTTAACAAAGCAATTCACATTGTTGGTCACTAGTTTTATTGATGATATTTAATACATCATGTTTGACTTGGCATAGCCTTATTGTGGTAAATGCCTATGTGCATACCTTAATCATTGAAGGGTTGGCTCACCTAAAGAGGAAGACACATCTTGAGAAAACAAAATCTTCAAAAAAATCGACATGATCATGGGACACATCACCTGGGAACTTCACTCACAAACCTATTTTATGGATTATACTTTCAATTATTTGCACATGATTGTTTTGAACCCTTTAAATTCTTTAAATTTTGGATAAAATTGATCTTACGTCTTGAATGGTTTTCCCTTGCAGGTACAAGTGTCCAATTGATATCACATGGCTGGTTTGAAATAGTGATGATGTGAGCATGTTCATGTTGCAAAATAAGCTTCATAAATTAGAGAGTCAAAGAGTGAGCACGTATTCAACAAGCCTTCGGATATCACAAGACTAAAGCAAGGTCAGTGAAGAAGTAGAAAAGGAATCCCTTTCCAATCCTTACTTATTGAAGAACAAAGGCCACAAATATGAGCTAACAGGATTCTTAAAATAAGATGTGAGGTGTAGCTCTTAGCCAGCCTAGCATTGAATCCCATTTCAACGAAATTATAGTCTTTCACAAGGATTAGTCTTTAAAAGTGGGTCACTTCATAAGCAACATATATATAAACACAATGAGATTTGATCCTATCGGCTTGAAAACAAATTAACTTTTTTAAATCCCAATTATTTCCCTTGCATTGAATATTATCCATCTAAGTTCAAAACACTCAGACTTTTACTTGCAGATTGTGAAATAGAAATGAATGATTATCACCAATGTATATATGTTATTTTTTTAAGCTTGGTAGTGCATATTATGTTTTGTATCTACTTTTCACCCCACTAGAGAAACTCTAGGGTTTGCTTACAAACCACCCTCTCTTGAATCTTTTTGTGATTCTTTGATTAGAGAGCAAGATAAGCTCTTGAATCTTGGAGTGATCATCACTATGTATACATCTAACAAAGACTATCCCAACAAAAAAATGAATTCAAGCATCCAAAGAAGCAACATCCTTGCAAAAATAAGCAAAGAAAGGGTCTCAAACCCTCTCAACTAGCTTCTATTCCCAATGGCAACAAAAGACCAAAATAAAAAGGTAAGAAGACCAAAAGACATTGCAATTTTTGTGGGTGAGATGGTCATCTTGAGTCTAAATGATTTAAAAATATGGAGGCCTAGGAAGCAACAATGAAGAATCACAACATCGTTCTTGAAAATTCTTCTTCTAACTCTTCTTCTCATGGACATGCACTTTCTACTTCTAATTGTTCCCTTAATGCAACATCTATTTCTTCTTTTAATGAGTGACTTATTGATTCTGGAGCATATTATCATATGGATAAGGATAAAGTCGTTTTTATACTCTTAATGAATGTAAAACCAAACAAATATTAGTTGGTAATGATAGATCTCTTAATGTTGTAAAGTCTGGAACAATTCATCTGGATGATGCTCATTTTTATGATGTATTATGTGTTACAAGTCTCTCTTACAATATTCTATGAGTATATCAAATCACTCATCCCAGTGCAAGTAAAACAATAGAGTTTTCACCTCACTAAGTTGTAATCAAGGATTTAAAAGATCCTGAGCATATCCTAGCAACTATAATTGTTGATAATATTATCAGGTTGTACAAATTTGACAACTTTGGGTCATCATCTTTTCCATCAATTTTCATTACTCATGTCGATGACTTGAGAAAATTTTGGCATGAGCAATTTGGTCATCTAAACTATCGCTCATTGCAACAGCTATGTAATCACAATATGGTGATTGGTCTTCATCTCATTTCTTGTAGAGATGGTGTTTGTGTTGGTTGTGTTCTTGGCAAACATCATCGAGACAATTTTGACAAACGTGCATCTTAGCATGCCTCAACCCCCTTGCAGCTCGTTCATAGCAATTTATATGGTCATCTTTCTGCTCCTTCTTTCTTTAAACAACCACAATATGTTCTACACATAAAGCGATCTGACAATTCATACACTATTCAATACTAATGACTATATTGATATGTGGATTAGCACCCAATTGGTCTTTGGTCTCTATTTCAAGAGAATGGAGGGTCATTTGATGTTGAAGATCATTTGTGAGAAACTCTTATGAATAATATTTTTGTTTTGCATTAATATATTGCCTCAAGTGGTTGCGTTGGTTGGTCCCATGGATTGTTTCCCTTTTTTAGGGTTTTAACCACGTAATACATTGTTGTACTAGTCGTTGATCTAGTTGTGTGAGAAGTTTCTTAAGGTGTTCACCCTATGTGGAAATACCTTGTTTTGTTGAATAATAGCCATGTCAATGATGTGCATACATATCTAAGATCTAGAAGAATATTTTTTAAGGACAATTTCATTGTAAGTACATTGTGTGTGTGTGTGTGTGTGTGTGTGTGTGTGTGTGTGAGAGAGAGAGAGAGAGAGACATGTTAGCGTGCAAAATCTATTGGAGCATTGGTTGCAGGTGCACAAAAGAAACCCTAGGAAACTAAGATATAGTGTTGTAATAGAAAAACCCATGAACTGTGGACTGAAAAACCAAAATAAACTCATGGAAACAAGGAAAAAAGTAAAGTAAATATACTTAGAGAAGACAATTTAAAAGTTACATGGATTGGTTGAGGTTCTTTCTCTTAGAAATCCATAGCAACAAATCTAAATCCAATAAAAAAAAATAGAAACTACAAATATGAAAGAATGAGGGAAGTGCAACAATCCATACAATGCAATGAGAAGAACTCTAAGTGAGGAGGAACACTAGTGATTGATTTGGGAAAATCGAGCACTAACAGTAGGTAAAAATACTTTGGGAAAAACTGATATTTTCAAAACTTTTATACACAGGTTGGTGTACTAGGAGAGCTAGCACATTGTATGACTTGTAATATTATTTATTTAATATATGTAAGCATGTGCTCAATGATTATTTGTGCATTGTTACCAATGCATTGTGTCCCTTATAACACATTGTAGTATTAATATTTTATAGTTGTCAATTATATGTTGGTGTGTGCTTCTTTAGGAGCACCAACGTGTTTCGATATAATGTGCATAGGTAATCCTATAAAATTTAGGCACAGTAAAGCATGTTTCTTGCAAAAATCTTTGCCCATCATTTTTTCCAAATCCTCCATTAAAATCCTTTGCAAATATGAAAGTTTGAATATCACCTCCTTGAAACCCTCCACTCAAAGGTTGTTTCCTAGTATCGATGTAATGATCCATTGCTTACTATTCTTGAAGATCAGGTGTCCATGGAAAACACTATGGATTATTCTTAGATATTTTGCGATTCCATGGGCTCCAAAAACTAGTAGGCTAAAATGCATTGTTATAGATAGCTTTCTAGACATGTCTGCTTAATTTGTTGATCAAGGACGACCTATATTTAACTTGGATGTATCTTTAAATTCTTATCCTAGACATTTCTTTTACTTTCCAAACCTCGTCTAAGGAATTCTAAAAATGGTTAGCTAAGAGTTGAAAAACAAAATCGAGAAATGGTTGAGGAAGCCCACAATTTTGGCTACCAACTTTTGAATTTGTAAGAAAGCGTTAGTAACCATAGATCTTTACTATTCCTCATGTCGGGTCCCTTATTCTAGAACTTATCGGTGGCATGATAAGTCATTGAATAATTCTCTCTAGGCCAACCAGGATAAGGTAAATGGTTTTCTCCTGGTTAACTTAGACCTATGTGGCACTCTCATGGAATGTGGAGGCATTTGGATCAATAATGTTCTCACCCAAGCTCAATTTATCTAAGACAAATGGGTCATTAGGGAACTAGAAAGAAATGAAACATATGCTTTTCTTGTGAGGAATTTCATAAGAAGATGAGCACCTCTTGGAAAAATCATTTGGCAAGGCTTAATATACAAACTCTTATTGTCACTCTAGTATGCTTCAAGCTAAATATGTACATTCATTGCATAGACCATGTAGAAGGACTAGATAGTAGTGAAACCCAAACTCAATTAAAAGAGGCAAGTTTTAGAGTTTAAATATCTTTCGACGACCATTCCCTATTGTGGCCTCATGTGTTATTACATGAAGGGAAAGTATTGCCCAAGTCAACTTGGCTATAATCCTTGAGGCTATTCATAAGAGGCATCAACTCTTTCAGAAAATTTTTGATTCCCACACTAAATATTAGGTTACTTGGTTGGAGTTGAAAAATAAATTTACTTGTTCATATCCCCATACCAAGGATCAGATGAAGAGATGATGAATATATGCTCATCTAGAAATGAGACAACAACTTCATTATCCTCGTTCTCCACCGGGAACTCTGACATAAGTTCGGTGAAGACAAACAACTTCTTGGACTGGGAAAAAGAAAATCCAAATCGATCACATGAAGAACAACAATCCACTTGTTGTACTTCCCTCCAATGATTCATCGAGTCAAAACATACTGAAAAGGATTAATGTCAACAATGATGGTCGTCTTGCATGATAAAATATAGTGTCGAAGACGTTCAACAATGTGGAATATTGTTAAGGCCAGTTTCTCAACATGAGAGTATTTTAGTTCAAGACCCAACAATGCATGACTCAAGTAATATATGACATGCTCGTGGAGCTCACCATCTTCCTGAACTAAGACTAGGAAAATCAAAGATTCGACTGCTGCAAGATATAGCAGGAAATCTCTATTATAATCCGGAGGGATAATCAAGGGAGTGGACACTAGAGCCTTCTTTAGTGCGTCGAAAGAATGTTTTGTTGACTCATCCCAATTAAAAGAAACCTCTTTCTTTAAAAGGCACATAATACCTTTTGTGATATTATCATAATTCAGTACAAAACGTCGAAGAAAATTCGCCTTTCCATGTAGAATTTGAAGCTGATGTACTGTGCACGGGGCAGGAAACTATCTCATTGCCTCAACCTTTAAAGTGTCAACCATGATCCCTTTAGTTGAAACAATGAATCCTAAGAGACATCCTGACGTTACACAAAAGATGCATTTGTGTGGATTCAAGCGAATTTGATAGTGATGGCATATTTCGAAGACAAGGCATAGGTGTAAAAGACGTTGCACCCTCTTATGTGAATGGGTTGTGAGATCATCCAAATAAGTCTCCACAATGTGCTTAAGATACTGAAAAGAAAACATCATGGCCCGTTGAAAGGTGGCTCTAGCGTTCTTAAGGCCAAAGGGAATCTTTTTGCACAAAGGTTCCCCAAGGAAAAATAAATGTCATCTTATTTTAGTCCTCGAGGCAGATTTGTATCTGGTTATAGCCAGAAAAATTGTCCATAAAAGAGAAAATATCGCTTCTTGTGCACTCGTCAAGGATTTGATCGATGAACGATGTAGAGAAGTTATCCTTAGGACAGGGTTTATTCAAATCCCGAATTCCATGCATACATGAATCATACCTTGTTTCTTATTGACCGGAACAGGGTTAGACACCTATTCCGTCAATGGTACTGGGTAGATAAAGTCAACTTTAAGCAACTTCTCCACCTCAGTTGTGATTGTTGTTGCTTTCCTTGGGTTGATCGGCCGCAATTTTAGCCGAACGGGATTAGCATTTTCATATGTTCAAATTTCATGTTCAATAATCCAAGGATCTATTCCAAGCATTTCCTCATATGGCTAAGCGAAAAAGTCACGAAGTTATTCAAAAAGTGTTGTATACTAACAAATTTCTTCTTGAGAGCATTTTGCCCCGATGAAAACATTCTTGACAATATCATGGTTTCTAGAAATGTTGATCGGGATGGTTTCAGATATATTCACCATATTCCCCTTGGCATACACACCATGCTTAGTTAAGGGGTTTACCATCTGGCCAACACTTCAACTCGCAGATGACTTGAACTCTCTTATTTCCACACAACTGATTTCATGGAGGAAATATGATCTATGATGCATATCCGACCACGACCTTTTAGCTCCAGTCATTTCCTCGATAATAGCCTTATCTGAAAGCAAGATGGTTTCAAGACAGTCTTGGGAAATTGAAGATTTATGAGCCTAGACGGGCTCTAGAAGAAGATTGTCCTCCTTTGTCTATGTAGAAGTTTGATCAGGGTCTACAATAGTGCACTGAATAGCTTGATAAGCGATCTCAGCTACAGATAGTGGCATAGCCATCCTAGCTTGTGTGCGACCATCAATCGATTCACACAGCGAGGGTAACACCCATGGATATTGTAGATATAAAATTATAAATGACCCTAATCTCATCACTAGAGCCAGAAAACTCGATTTTTGGAAACCAACCGATACTAAGAAATTAAAAGTTCCCATGAGTGATAGGCACATTCCAACATCGATACTCTCAGTTACCGACTGAGAGTTTTCAATACACGGAACAATGGCTCCTGGATTTTTCATGGAGCTAGAGCGGTTAAAAGCCATATGATCGATAGTTACAATCATTCCCTCGTGGGGAAAGCACAAAATTTGATATACCGATGAGACGATAGTTGTCATCGCGTAAGTCCAATTCCTTATCAATAACAGATTATAGTCGACCGGTGCGTCGGCTAGCTCTACTTCTATGAAAATGAAGTTGCCTCCTAGCTGGACCAAAAAAAGAGGAAATAAGTTTGTTCGGCCTAAAATATCATCTGTCGAATGCGTTTATCAAAGTCGGAGAAGGTGCGAGCTCTAGAGAGCCAATAGATTTCCAACAGGACAGGGACGTGACACACGTCGAAGAGCCCTCATCAACGATGGTCCTCCTGATGACTTGTTTCACATATACAACGTCAATCTGGAAGGCTACATGATAAGGAAGGCAAGGCTTCACATCATTAGCATCAAACTTCATAGTCAGCGGGCATGAAGAATCCATTGCTTCGATTGTGGATAACAATGTGGTGTGTTACGCATGGAACCTTTGAAACACCTCTAAAGCAAACATCACACACGATGTTTGAGATAAATCCTCTACAATGGAATAGTCAGGTGCAGCTCAAGCATTAGGGTTATTTGACACTCGTTTGTGCACGCCTTTTGGTATGCGCGACTTTGTTTCCTTCTCAGGTTTCTATATATGGAGAGGCCCCTGAGGATCAAATGTTTCTTTACCTTTTGTTGTCGACTCTTGATTACCATAATCATGAGTTATAGTCGACAATTCTACCTCTTCCTCTTTTACATTTGAAGAATTAACCATATTAACGAATGAGAAAAATATTTCTGGCAAAGGTGTGCTAGAAGTTCCCCCTTGCGGATTGGAAGTGGAAGAGAAAACCTGCATATTCTTTCCTTGCAGAAACGAATTTTGCAATATAGCAGGTAATTGTTGCAACTTTATTAAGTGTTGGGATTATTCCATCTTTGGGCATTGATGAGTAAGGCGATTATTCCCACAAATCTTGCATGGGAACTTCACTTTCCTTTTTTAATTATTCCCCCCCTAAACATTCTTATTAGTTTTTGTGTCATTGCCCCCACTGCCTTTCTTGCCCTTGCCTTTCTTTTTCTCTTCAGTATGTTGAGGACCCCTCTGAATCTTTGATTACATAATGTGTACATCCCAAGACTGAGTAGTGGGGGTGGTTGAGCCAATGGTCAGACCGACTATAATTTTTTGCATAAACAACTGTTGGATCTAGTTAGAGACCAAATCTATGGCTTTGCTTTGAGAGGAACCTACAATGCCATCGTCATGTGGTCCTGACTTCAGTTTTTCCAAGTCGAGAGTCGAATGTGGTGCATTGGGAATGATCTAGTAGAGCATTCATGATTGAGAGTAAATCAACTCCATTTGTTGCACTCTAAAAATTACCAGTTCTTCAGTAAATACACATGAAGTTGCTACATCCTTAGATATATAAGGAAGCAATGACTTAAGGAACTATTCTAAGAGAAACTTTGGTGGAACTGTGGCTTTAATCAAGCTCTTTCGTCTCCTCCATTCCTAAATATGATTAGAAATGTGTGTAGCCTTATCTTGTTCAAAGTTGGCCAAAAGCTCTGTAACAACATCATACCAGATAGGGAGTTGGAAGTGGTTGAGGAAAACCATGGTGAGATAACCAAACGCATCATACTTAGACCTGTCCAATTCTATATACCACTTTGTGGAGACCCCAATGAGGGTACGTTGGAACAATCGTAATCGGCTCGAGTCGTCGTTTAATGAATTAAACGAGCACCACAATTGAAACATCGTTACATGGCCATGTGGGTATTCACCACTCTTTCCTTTGAAATTTGGTATGCCTGATGGTAGTTTGGTGGGGACCATAGGCCAACTTGGGTCATGACTAATCGAGTCATTCATCAACTTAGACAAATCTAGCAAATGAAGAGTTGTCAGAAACAGTACCTAGGCTACGTCATTACCTAATTAGTATCTTGAAAAGAAGGTCTTGGGTTATAACTGACACCAAGTTGCCAGGAAGAGTTTGAAAATGGACCAAAGCTTTGGGTAAAACCTTGTTGGCTTTAGTTGAATGGAGCACAACCTTCCCCCATCTGGTTCCCAGATGGAAAATCAAGTCACCCCTTGCCGACCCTCCTTGTGAAGGAACTAGTCCTTGCATGTGGTTATAGTGATCGAGAAATGGGTTACCCTCTGACAACATCCCATACGAAGGGAAATACCCTTGCATGGGATTCCACTGAGATTGGAAATGGTTTTCCCCTGTCGACACTACAGACATGGAGAAATAATTTATCCTAAATCCACCATATAATGTGAATGGAGTGGAAGTGGACGACATGCTAGTGGCACCCATAGAAGCACCCCAGCCCCAAAGAGGTTAGGACTGGAAGATGGAAAATCCCCAGTCCCAACGGATGGGAAAAATGGAGGAATATGAGCTCCACCTCAAGGGATCGCTTGGTAGGGAATTGAAGAATTACCCGCACCTATGTTAGAAACTTGGGATGTCAATTGGGAACCAATCAACGCTTTAACCATGCCCATTGACGACATACCTAAAGAAAAATTGTTTGTTGTTAATGACAATGACATGGTTGCACTCATAGAAAGAGTGGAACCAATGACCAGTGGAGAACTGCTACTAATCAGAGTGGTTGTGGTGGAATGAACCACACTAGTCGTTGTGTTAGATGCAACAGGAGGAAATATCACAACAAGGAAAAGACCCTCTAGTGGAGGTTTTTGTGGAAGCCCCTATAAAAATAGCCCAAAAATTTGGTTATATTGGAAGACACTAGCAGTCGTAGGTTTTAGCAGAATCTTTTTCATGACGATTTTATAAATAGAGAGTGCACCGATGCGTTTATAACACTGACACACCAGTGCTCTAACACATGGTGCATCGTGATAGGGTTATTTTTTAAAAAAGTATATGCTCAAGTGTGCTACTTAAATATGGAAACATCAGTGTTCTAACACATGGCGCATTGTGGTAGGGTTATTTCAAAAAAATATACTCCAGTGCGCTCCTTAAATACTGACGCACTCGTGTTCTCCTTAAATAATGACACATCGGTGCTCTAAAAAAATGGCACATTGTGTTTGGGATATTTCAAAAAATATACTACGATGCGCTATATATTTATGGACAGACCGGTGCTTTAACAAATGGCGCACCATGGTAGGGTTATTTAAAAAAGTATATTGCAGTGCACTCCTTAAATATGAATGCACCGGTGCTCCAAGTTTCTCTAAAAATAGTGCACAGTGGCAGGGTTATTTTTAAAATATATATACCTTGATACACTAGGTAAATACAAATGCATCGGTGTGTCTAACTATCGAGCGCATTGTAACAGGGTTAAATAAAAAAAAATTACTAGCAGTAAAAATTCATTTTCTTACCATTTTCAGTGTTGTAAAGTTCTCAAGCACGTATGTAAATTTTGCCACTATGAAATGCCCTATCGTTGGTGCTTCTCTTGCTTGCCTTCCTTTCGTCTGTTGCTCAGTGTGAGGCTTTCAAATTTTTCTAAATGGTGGGAAAATTTTGTTTTTTGGACTACGTGCCAACCATGCCTCCCCGACGAGAAAATGTCCAGGTAATGTCTTTGTTTCTTTATAACTTAAACTCTTAGCGGATTAAAGTTCAAAATTTAGTTAAATTTCCATTGTTTAAAAAACAAAAACAAAATCTACGTGGTGATTTCAAGTCGTTTGGCTCGCACCACGGTCGGTGCACCCTGAAAATTTACAGGGTGCACCAAAAAACAATGTCAAATTTTGTATGGCAGTGTGTTTGTAAACATTAACGCATCGAGGCATAAGTTTACAGACGCACCACATAAAATAATATAGCTATTTTTTGTGGTGCGTCTAATTAACGTTAATGCACTGGGGCATTACGTTAGAAGACGAATCGCATAAATCAGATATATTATTTTATGCAGTGCATTGGTAAATGTATGCATTGGTGCTTTAATGCTTACACAACTCACCGCCATAAAAGTCAGTGCACCCTGAACATTTACAAGGTGCACTCAAAAACAATGCCAATTTTTTTATGGTGGTGCATTTGTAAACATTAATGCACCGAGGTGTAAGTTTACTAATGCACCGCATAAAATAATATAGCTAATTTTTGGCGGTGTGTCTAATTAACATTAATGCACCGGGGCGTTACGTTAGAAGATGCACTACATCAATATGATATATTATTTTATGCAGTGCATATGTAAACGTACACACCGGTGCTTTAATGGTTACACAACGCAATGTCCTAAACAATAAGAGCATAAATGCCTAAGTACCATAATTATCAATTTTTAAAAAATTGCTAGTGTGATGCATCACTTTTCTTACAAAGCACTGGTGCATGTCAGGAAAAGGATACGCACCACAAAAACATTTTTTTTTAAATTGATTTACGGTGCTTTAATATTTTAAGTTTTTATTATTTTAGGTGGTGCATCGGATAATCTTCACACACCAGTGCGGTAAGGTTATACAACGCATGGCATAAAATATTATAACAAAATTCATACGGAGCGTTATGTTACATGGGAGCACTGTCGACAATGCTCACAAGTAATATATGCATTGCAGGCGGTGCTTGACTATTTTTGGGGAGCACCGGTGATGAAATTTACTTATTTTTTAAAGGAAGTTATTTTTCTGTATTTATAAATAAATTTCTTATTTACTAGATTTTTTGTATGTTTTATGTATGAGGCTGATGTATTTCATATGTTAATTATGTAGAGACATCAATGGAGAGAACAACAGTAGGAGCATAGGGTTGACGTATACAATTTTGTATGAGATTGGGAGGCGAGGGAGAGGGAGAGGGATTTGTACCCTCACCCTATTACTGCAGTGACCCATGTCCTCTTGAGGAATGTAGGCCTCCTTAAGTACTATGAGGAGCCTAGATCCCTGAAGGGGCACTCCGAGTTGTTGGTGCAGCTAATCCGTCAATGGGATGTCCAACGATAGGCATTATGTGTCAGCCTTGATCAATGGTACAATTCCACTAAGGAGGATATGTGTTTTTTCATTGAGTAATCCAGGAGAGGGGAGGATTTTCCCCAGTTCCCTAATGTCCCAGTAAGTGTTGCAACAAATAGTCATCTCATGTACTCTAATAGATATATTGGGGTTGATGTACTTTGCCCAACTCATTTTTAGGTTTTTGGTGGACAATTACATATCACTTCTTTCGGTGCAGAGAAGGTTAGGTGCCTTTCATTGTTAGTGACGACCATTGCACACTTTACCAGTGATGGGAAATGCATTAGTTTCCCTCTTTTGTATTATGTTGATTCTTTGGTACTGAGGCCACGATGTAGTAGATGCTCTATCATTTTTTACAGAAGTTTTGTATAGCTCTAGATAAATGTTGTGCTATGATACATGGGAGGGAAAACTTCCCTTTTACTTCAGAGTTGTTTTGTTTCTTTTTTGAGAGGTTTCCGGAGACGAGGCCTACTTTTGTCTGTCATCCTTTTAGGTCGATGACTCAGGTGCGGATGCACGTGTGGGGCGAGATGATGCCCAAGAGGGGCCAACCAGAGTTTCCAGCCAAGATTTCCACTGACGCACTAGGGCTACTAGCTGTAAGTTTTAAACCTGTGAAGTAAAGCAATGCATATAGATTCTTAAGCAAAACAGAATTTAATCAATGGCTCATTCACATAGTACACAGAGATTTATACCGGAAACCCTCAACCGGGAAAACCTTTCTTATATTCATTATATCGAATTTCACCATTCACTATACAATATATACAATGTTTTTAGGTATTTCATAGATACCAAAACCCTAATCCCTAAAACCGGGATTATTTTTAGTAAACCGCTAAAATTAGCAAAAACCGCCAAAAAAAAAAAATCGGGGCGTTGCGCGTAACCAGGGGGGGCATACCTGCCCCCCCTGGGACCCTCCTAGGAAAGCACCCGGTGCACATGACACAAACAAAGCACTACTACGAGGGATCATCAGACGCAGTTGTCGAATCTGACATGCCCACACACACACACACATGCAAAGAATATAACACATACCCAACATTCTCCCACTTGTTGTTTTCTTTGAATCCAAGGGTCCCAATATTATATAGTCAACAATCCAGGGAAGCAATTCCCATTGTTACTCTACACCAGGAGAATTTTTCTATGCTTACAGACTTCATCAATGAATCTACAACATTCTCCAAAGTGCCAACCTTTTCCAGTAACACCTTCTTTTCCTCAACCATGTCTCTCAAAAAGTGATACTGAACATCAATATGCTTTGTCTTTGAATGATAAGTTGAGTTCTTTGCCAAGAATATTGCACTCTGACTGTCACAATCTAATCTCATTGCTTGTTGTACCAACCCAATACCTGGACACAATCTTTGTAACCATACTACTTCCTTGTTTGCATGAGTGGATGCCATGTATTCAACTTCTATAGTTGAGAGTGCCACTACAGCCTATCTTTTTCTCATCTAACTGATTGCTCCACCAAATAGGTTAAACACATACCCACTTGTAGATCTTCTGTGGTCTAGATCTCCAGCCCAATTTGCATCAACAAAGCCATGCATGTCCACCACTTTTTCCAATCCTATTCTTCCTTGGTAGCACAATCCATAATTGGTAGTGCCACGCAAATACTTGAAGACCCTCTTTACTGTTGTCCAATGCTCCTTCCCTGGTTCTGACATATACCTGCTCAAAACTCCCACTGCATGTGCAATGTTCGGTCTAGTACTATAGACCATTGCATACATCAAACTGCCAACTGCACTGGCATACGAAACATGGGACATGTCCTCTTCTTCTTCCTGTGTCTTGGGACATTGATTTGCAGATAACTTTACACCTATAGGAATAGGAACCTTGATTGGTTTACTTCCATGCATATTAAACCTCTGAAATATCGTCTCAACATATTTTCTCTTATTCAACCAGAGTTTCTTGTTTGCACAATCTCTTTTAATTTCTATTCCCATAATGAAGTTAGTAGCACCGAGATTCTTCATGTCAAATTTGGAGGATAGTTGTGATTTCACCTCCTTTATAACATCCATGTTATTTCCTACAAACATCATGTCATCAACATACAACACTACAAAAATGAAGTGATTACCAACCTTCTTGGAATATACACAGTTATCATCCTTGCTTCTTACAAATCCCAATCCAAGGATGTATGTGTCAAACTTTTGGTACCACATCCTAGGTGATTGCTTCAGACCATATAGTGACTTCTTTAGCTTACAAACCAGCTCTTTCTTTCCCTTCACTACAAAGCCTTATGGTTGCTTCATGTAGATTTCTTCTTCTAGATCCCTATGTGGGAATGGCGTCTTCACATCCATCTATTCCACTTCAAGATCAAAATTAGCAGCAATAGATAAAAGAAATCTAATAGAAGTTAACTTAGCAACAGGAGAAAAAATCTCACCAAAGTCAATTCCCTCTACCTGGAAATAACCTTTTGCTACTAATCGAGCTTTGTATTTCTCCACTTTACCTTGTGCATTAAACTGTCAACGTTTAAGCCATTATTATAGATGTTTTCATTTCATTAGATAACAATAGCATAATCCAAGATCACTGAGAAATACACAATCACAAGAGACACATCATTTATCCTGGGAAACCCTCTAGGGGAAGAAAACCCAGCAAAACTTCCTTAATATAGATAACTAATACAATGCCAAGAGATATTTTATGCTAATACAGAAAGTCCTCTCCTAGATATGTGCCACTCTCTCTCTCCTTCTTCTCTGGTAGCAGATCTGAACTTGTCTCTCAAAATGAGCAAGTGAGTTGTGTCTAAGTGAGGCGCTAGCCTCCTTTATTTATACAAGTCTGGCATGTGTGAAGTGTCTCTTCACTGGCAGGGCCGACTTCTCAAATTGGGTGGGTAAACCCACCTTTATTATATTTTTGGGCCTCTTTAATATATGTTGGGGCTGACTTCTTATTCTACCTATTACAATTGTCTTTTGACCAATCCGCAAAAAGGGATTTGGTCCTATTACAATAACCAACATGATCAATCCACAATGGGGATTGATCCTATGAATAATATATTAATAATAACAAGAATACTCTTTGCAGTTACATTATTTCAACACTCCCCCTTAACAAGAAGGGTATTCTTCGGCAGCATCATGAGAGAGAGAGAGGACAACATCATCAACAACATCAAGTGTGTGAGAGGACAGCATCATCAATATCATATTGGAACACTAACTGGTGTATCTATAAATCATTGGAAGTTTTCTTCATCGGCAGCATCGTTATTCTCAAAAGAATGCCATCATCATCTGCATCAATATGTATTAGTATAAAAATGAATACATCATCATCATCACAGCATAAGGCTGGCTCATCATAAGACAAGATTGGCTTTACGTCACAGCTGTCAAGTTGGAAGCTCAGTACTTGTCTCATCTTAATGTCTTGCTTTACGTCACAGCACTCAAACTGGAAGCAAGATACTAGACTGGCTTTATGTCACAACTATCAAGCTGGAAGCACAGTACTAGTCTCATCTCATCGTCTTGCTTTATGTCACAGCACTCAAGCTGGAAGCAAGATGCTTGTCCTGCTTTACGTCACAACCATCCGGTCGAAAGCAATATACTAGACTGGCTTTACGTCACAGCTATCAAGCTAGAAGCAGAGTACTAGTCTCATCTCATCGTCTTGCTTTACGTCAAAGCACTCAAGCTGGAAGAAAGATACTAGACTAGCTTCACGTCACAACTATCCAGTCAGAAGCTCAGTGCTAGTCTCATCACATCATCTTTCTTTATGTTTGACAACTGGGTCAGAAGCAAGGTACACATCTCATCTTGTTTTACGTCTGACAACTCGGTTAGAAGCAAAGTACACATCTCATCTTGCTTTACGTCTGACAACTTGGTCAGAAGCAAGGTACACATCTCATCTTTCTTTACATCTAACAACTAGATCAGAAGCAAGGTACACATCTCATCTTTCTTTATGTCTGACAACTCGGTTAGAAGCAAGGTACACATCTCATCTTGCTTTACATATGACGACTAGGTCAGAAGCAAGGAACATCACATCTTGCTTTACATCTGGCAACTAGGTCAAAAGCAGGGAACGTCACATCTTGCTTTACGTCTGACAACTAGGTCAGAAGCAAGGAACATCACATATACTCCCCCTTTTGAGGAAGGTCCTTTCGGACTATGCCAAGCTTATCTCAGAAGTACTCAAACTTCACACGAGATAGGGGCTTGGTCAACACGTCAGCAACCTGTTCATCCATGCTAATGTACTGGAGCTTCAGGGCTCCTCTCTGTACCATGTCACGGATGTAATGATAATGGATCTCTATGTGCTTCGACCTGTCGTGGAATACAGGATTCTTTGTCATCTTTATGCAGCCCTAGTTGTCACATAGAATCAAGGTTTCTCTCATCTCTAAGTCAAATAGGTCGGTCAGCAACTTTTGAAGCCATATAGCTTCGCAGCTAGTGTAACGTGCAGCAATGTATTCTACTTCCGTTGTGCTAAGAGAAATGTTATATTGCTTCCTACTCTACCACGAGATCATAGCTGATCCCAAACTAAAACAACATCCTGAAGTGCTTTTCCTGTCAGAAACACTTCCTACCCAATCTGCATCAGTATATCCACTCAATGTGAAATTATGATCTCCATCATAGCGAAGACCATAATCTATTATACCTTTAAGGTACCTCATCACATGTTTTTCAGCCACTAGGTGAACACGTCTGGGTTCTACCAGAAACTGACTCAAGGTGTTCATGGAAAAACAAATGTCTAGTCTGGTGTTCGTCAGGTACATCAGCGATACAATAATCTGTTTGTACAGTGTGGCATCAATCAATTTTGACGAAGTATCGACCAGTAGCTCCAGCTTCGCTTCCATGGGTGTATTCATGGGCTTGCAATCCAACATGTTGAATCTCTTTAAGATTTCGACCGTGTACTTCCCTTGGTTAAGGAAGATCCTCTCAGGACTCTGCCATACCTCAAGACCTAATAAATAATGCATTAGGCCAAGGTCTTTCATTTCAAATTCCGAGGCAAGTCTCTTTTTACATTCAGCGACGAGATTTTCTTCTCCAGTTAAGAATAAGTTATCAACAAATAGCAGTAAGATTACTGGCTCATTATTCATAATTTTGAAGTAGAGATTTGAGTCTGCTTTACTCTTGGTAAAGCCTAAGCCCATCAAGAAATTGTCTATACAGCCATACCAAGCTATAGGAGGTTGCTTCAATCCATATAAGGCTTTCTTCAATCTGCAGACATGAGACTTCTTGTCTTCAACCTCAAATCCTTGAGATTGCTCTATATGCACTTCCTCTTCGATGACACCATTTAAGAAAGTTGTCTTCATGTCCATCTGGTGCAGCATCCACTTCATCTTAGCTTCAAGAGCTATGATGGTTCTGATCGAAGTGTATCTAGCCATAGGAGAGAATGTCTCTTCATAGTCAATGCCTTCCTTCTGGGAAAATCCACGAGCGACAGATCTTGCTTTATACTTCTCAATACTTCCATCAGCAACATGTTTTATTTTGAAGAGCCATCTGGAGGATACCACATATTTATTCTTCGGTCTGGGAACTATTTCCCATACTTCATTCTTCATTATGGATTGGTATTCCTCTGTCATGGCATCTGCCCATTCTTTCCTCTGAATGGCTTCTTCAAAACAGGTAGGCTCCTCTTCTAGGAGATCACACATCAAAGTCATATAACTGGAGAATGGATTTGGTCTTTTCACATGTCTTGTAGTTCCTTTGGGAACACCATACTTCTCTCCATCTTGAATAAGCTCTCTAGCCCAAGATGGCTTTATTTTATGGAGGATCGTCATCTGAGGAGGTTCTTTCACTTCTACTATATCATGGTCTTCTAGAAGTTCCTCATCATGGGAAGTTACGACTTCCCTCACTGGTTTTGTAGCTCTGGGAACCTCCCTCATTGCAGTATTGGGGATTACAGGTTCCTCTTCATATACCTCTTCAAGCTGGCATAGTTTATATTTCTTGAGCGTTGCATCTTCATCAAAGGTCACATCCCTGCTGATCTCGATGTGATTTTGACCTGGTATATAGATTCTGAAGGCCTTGGAGACCTCAGAGTATCCCACAAATATTCCCTTCTTTCTTGAAGGGTCTAGTTTGTTTCTCTTTTCTTTAGATATATGAATAAACATTGGACAACCAAATATTTTGAGATGGCTTACGTCTGGCTTCTTTCCGGTGTCTTGAACCCAAGTGCACTATGGGATAATCGGTTCTACACATAAACAACTGCCATTGATGCTTTTTCCCATAAGCACATAGGAAGATCTTGATCATGGATCATAGTCTTCGCAGCTTCCAGTATGGTTCTATTCTTCCGTTCTGCTACACCATTTTGTTGGGGATTATAGGGAATAGTGAGTTCCCTCTTGATCCCAACATATTTGCAGAAGTTCACAAACTCTTTTGAGGTATATTCTCCTCCATTCTCTGACCTGAGTATCTTGATCTTTCTTTCAGAAAGATTCTCTATCAAGGCTTTGAATTCCTTGAACTTACTAAACACTTCATCTTTAGTCTTCAAGAAATATATCCAGGTTTTACGAGAGTAATCATCAATGAATGATACATAATATACATACTCGCTAATGGAGGATGATGGCATTGGGCCACATACATCTGAATGAACAAGTTCTAGGACTCCTTTTGTCTTGATTTCCCTCTTCGGAAACGAGTTCTTGATGTTCTTCCCTTGTGCACATCCATTGCATACACCTTTATGGTCCCCTTTGAGTTCCAGTAAACCTGTGACCGCTTTGCATATGTATGGTAGTTCCTTGTAGTTGATGTGGGCTAACCTTTTGTGCCAAATCTCACATGAGTTTTCAGTGGTGTGGGTCATGGCAGCCTCTTAGTGACCCTTTAATTTATACAAACCATTTTCTTCATTACCAATGATGATTGCTTCATTTAAGGTTTCTCCCTTAGCCCACATAAGCGCTTATCCATCTATAAAGGCAACTCCGAAGCCTTTCTTTTCTAAATCTGAAATGGAGAGTAGGTTCTTCTTCAAGACTGGTACATATAGTACGTCCTTCATTTTTAGTGAATTCCCTGAATTCAGTTTATGGTCTGATTCTCCCACTCCCTTGATGGGATATTGGTAATCATCTCCAAGTGTCACTTTCTGAGAAAACTTCTTCTCTTAGATACAAGAGAGAATGTTTCTTTGTCCCGTCATGTGCTTGGATGCGCCACTATCAATGAGCCAAGTGTCCTCTCTAGGTGTTACAGATCCTGAGAGGGCCAAGATCAACACATGGTCTTTGATCTCCTCTCTTATCATCTTTGCGGGTGGCTCTTCATCTTCGACTACATGAGCATGGAGCCTCTTTTGTTTTCTCTTGTAGTCTTCTCATATAGCTAGACAAAACTTCGCAATGTGTCCCATCTTGTCAAAATGATAGCATTGTACAGATGAGTAGTCTCTTTCCTTTCGTTGTCCTCTCTTCTGAAATCTCCTTGGATGAGATTCTTCATGATTAAATTTGTTTGACTGTTGAGGCTCTTTATGAGTCTCCTTTTGGAAGTAGGGTTTCTTCTTTCCTCCTTTGGTGTGAGTAGCTAGGGCTTGATCATCATCCCTTGCTAGTAACGCTTCCCGATTCGTTACTCTTGTTTCTTCTTGGATGCATTCTTCCCATATATTGTCAAACTTCAGTTTCTCCTTTCTGAAACATATCGTCTGGATGAAAGCATCCCAAGGTCTTGTGAGACCATTTAGGGTTGTCATTATGAGTTCGTCTTCATCTATGGTATCTCCAATAGATTCTAGTTGTTCTTTGAATTGTGAGATTCTGGAGAAGTATTCCTGAATCATTTCTCCTTTTTGCATCCTTGTATTCTTCAGTTGAGTTCTAAGATTCATCTTCCGGTTTATGTTCGTTCCTTCATATAGTCTGGTCAAGGCATCAAACATATATTTCAAAGTCTTCTTGGATGACACATAAGGAATCATGTGGTCTTTGATTGAATCTGCAATGATTCTTTTGGCCCTTATTGGGTCTTTTTGATGCTTTGACTTTTCTGCAGTATCGTCGGGCTCTGGTAATTCTTCTTTGATGAATCTTGCTAGGTCATTCTCTTCAAGAATGAGGCCAATCCTATACTTCCAAGCACGGAAGTTTTCCACTCCTTCTAACTTGTCAACAAGCTTAATGCTTTCATACATCTTTACCTGGAGCTAGGAAAATGACCGAAAAATGAAAGTCCTCAAAATAAAAAACTGAACTTATTGGGAGGTGCGCTTGGCTGAGGCGAGTATCCTGGTGTGTTTGGATCTGAGAAAATCCAACTTTTTCTCCTCCAAACTTGATCTGCGGATTTGTGGACTGGTGCTTCTGGTTTTCTAGTACCTCTGGTACTCTGGTACTTCTGGTACTTCTGGTACACTGGTTTTCTGGTACTTTTGTTACTTTGTGAAACTAGGGTTTCACTTTCTGGGAGATCCAGCCACTAAAAAGGTGTGTTGAGAGTGCCAAACTAATCCTCGGGGGAGGGTGCACTTTTCTAGATGGTTTCGGGGTCGAAAATCTTCACTAAAAAAAAGCCCTAATTTTCATGTACGGTAACAGTGACGTTTTTCACTTGTGAAATATGCTTCCTTCAGCTTGGCTTTGATACCATGTTAATGTTTAAGCCATTATTATAGATTTTTTCATTTCATTAGATAACAATAGCATAATCCAAGATCATTGAGAAATACACAATCACAAGAGACACAACATTTATCCTAGGAAACCCACTAGGGGAAGAAAACCCAACAAAACTTCCTTAATATAGATAACTAATACAATTCCAAGAGATCTTTTATGCTAATACAGAAATTTCTCTCCCATATATGCGCCACTCTCTCTCTCCTTCTTCTCCGGTAGTAGATCTGAACTTGTCTCTCAAAATGAGCAAGTGAGTTGTGTCTAAGTGAGGCGCTAGCCTCCTTTATTTATACAAGTCTGGCATGTGTGAAGTGTCTCTTCACTAGCAGGGCCGACTTCTCAAACTGGGTGGGTAACCCCACCTTTATTACATTTTTGGGTCTCTTTAATATATGTTGGGGCCGACTTCTTATTCTGCCTATTACAATTGTCTTTTGACCAATCCGCGAAAGGGGATTTGGTCCTATTACAATAATCGACATGATCAATCCATAATGGAGATTGATCCTATGAATAATATATTAATAATAACAAGAATACTCTTTGCAGTTACATTATTTCAACATAAACTTCTTCTTGAACAACCATTTTCTACCAACCAATTTTCTTCCAGCTGGCAACTCAACTACATCCCATGCCTCATTCTTATCCAAGGCATCCATTTCTTCAACCATGGCCTTCTTCCAGATTTTACTAGCCTTTGAATTCACTGCTTCTCTGACAGTTTTGGGATCATCATCAGTAATAGATAAAGCAAAATTGGAATGAAAATCAGGTGGACTATACCTTTCTGGTTTCCTTCTAGCTCTCACTGATCTCCTCAATACTAGGGTATCAGGATCTTCTTCTTCTTCTTCTTCTGCTTCCTCTTCTTTAGATGATTCAAATTTTGAGTCATCCAACTCAAGCTCTATTTTCTCAAGTTCGTCTTGTGTTGGTAAGAATTCCTATTTGGACACTTCTTTTATCTCTCTGAAAACAACATCTCGACTGTAAACAGTTTTCTTGGTTTCTAGGTTCTAAAGCTTATAACCTTTCACACCATTTTTATAACCAATAAAGATACAATTTTCAGCCTTTTTATCCATCTTAATTCTATTTTCCTTTGGAACATGTACATAAGCATCACAACAAAACACTCTAAGATGTTGAAGAGAGGGTTTCTTTCCAAACCATACCTCGTGTGGAGTTTTATCATCCAAAACTGATGAAGGTGATCGATTGACCAGGTAACATGTTGTACCCACTACCTCTACTCAGAATTCTTGTCCTAACCTGACACCACTAAGCATGCTCCTTGCTTTTTCCATCGGTGTCATTTTCATCCTTTCTGCAACTCCATTATGTTGAGGAGTGTATGGAGTAGTATTCTTCCTTGCTATACCACACTTCTTACAGAATTCTTCGAATTCATTTCTGCAGAATTCTCCACCATTATCTGTTCTCAATACCTTTATTTTCTTTTCTGTCTGACTTTCTACCAGAGCCTTAAACTCTTTAAATTTATCAAATACCTTAGATTTCTTTCTAAGAAAACAAATCCATGTGTTCCTTGAAAAATCATCTATGAATGAAACATAATACACAGATTTACCTAGGGATGGAACAACAACAGGTCCAAACACGTCACTGTGTATCAACTCTAAGATCCCCTTTGTTCTTGTAGCACCATATGGGAATCTTATTTGATTATGTTTACCATATATGCAATGCTCACAGAAATCAAAATCCAGAGTGTAAGTAGACATACCTTCAACCATACCTTTACTGTCTAGTGTTCACAAGCCCTTTTCTCCAATATGCCCTAGTCTTTGATGCCACAGCATGGTGTTCTTTTCTGGGACAATATTGGTCTTGTCTCCTTCATGTCTCTGCTCAGGGACAACAGAACTGTTACACCCATTAGTATAAGTGCTTCCCAACAAATTGTACAGAGTTCCACACCGAACTCCCCTCATCAACACCATTGATCCTCGTACCATCTTGCAAGTGCCCTTTCCAAATACAGTATCCACTCCTGCATCTTCCATCTTGCTTACAAATATTAAGCTCCTGGTTAGTTTTGGAATGTGCAGAACCCCAGGGAGAGTTCTAATCCTTCCATATTTTAGCAGCAACTTAACTCTTCCATGTCCCAAGATTTTTGATGTCAAGTCATCTCCTAGGAATACATCACCACCATCATATTTTTCATATTTAGAGAACCACTCCCCGTGAGGAGTCATATGGTATGATGCACCTGAGTCAATCAACCATACATCAGGGTATGCATGTGTACTTGTAGATGCCAGGTAAACATCACCTCCTTCTTCAGTGGAGGTTTTCGCCTCTGTGGAAGAGTTACTATCAGATCCCTTTGGTTTTTCAACCTTCTTAGACTTGCAATCTTTCTTATAATGCCCTGTTTTACCACACTTCCAACATTTCCTCAAAGATTTTCTTGGAGACTTAGATCTACCTATAGATTTATATCTCCACCCTGAAGGCTTACCAGGGTTCCTATCTTGGGTACGCCCTCTTGCAAATAAAGCATCTATGTTATGACCATCCATGCTTTTTCGCCTCATCTCTTCAGATAACAAGGATGCAACTACATCTTCATACTTCAATGTAGATTGAGTGGTACTACCTATTGCTACAACTAGATTATCCCAAGAGTCTAGCAAAGAACATAACAAAGTAATACACTTATCTTCTTCTGCAATCGTAATATTAACAGAGCCAAGTTGACTTACCAGAGTATTAAAGGCATTTAGATGTTCTGTCACAGAATCTCCATCTTCCATCCTAAGATGATACAACTTCTTTCGAAGAAACAACTTGTTTACCAAGGACTTTGATTGATACAAATTCTCCAACTTATCCCATAGTTCCTTGGTTGTAGATTCTCCTGAAACATTCAACAACACCGAATCTGCCAGGAAGAGTCGAATAGTACTCCTTGCTCTTCTGTCCAACTTCTCCCAATCTTCCTTCGACATACCAGTAGGTGATGTACTAGTAGTTTATGCACTAGTAGGTTGTGTACCATTCATCTGTGTGTCAGTAGGCTACATACCAGTAGGTTGTTTACCAGGATCCACAACGATTCATTGTTCTTTGTCTACAATAAATTCCTCCATTTTAAACGTCCATAGCTCAAAGTTTTTACCGTTTAACTTCTCTATCTTGATTCTAGAAGAACTCGCCATTCCTCTTTATGCACTCAAATCACCACTGCAAAAGCTCCCACTAAACCCAGGTTTATCACAGACCCAAGATAAACTTGATCTATCAAGACCGAGCCAAACCCTCAACAACAAAGGCGTCCCTCTGAAGCCAAAAATGAGCTATGATACCACATGTAAGTTTTAAACCTATGAAGTAAAGCAATGCATATAGATTCTTAAGCAAAACAGAATTTAATCAATGGCTCATTCACATAGTACATAGAGATTTATACCGAAAACCCTCAACCAGAAAAACCTTTATTATGTTCATTATATCGAATTTCACCATTCATTATACAATATATACAATGTTTTTAGGTATTTCGTAGATACCAAAACCCTAATCCCTAAAACTGGGATTATTTTTAGTAAACCGCTAAAAATAGCAAAAACCGCCAAAAAAAAAATCGAGGCGCTGCCCATAACCAGGGGGGGCATACCTACCCCCCCCTGGGACCCCCCTAGGAAAGCACTCGACGCACACGACACAAGCAAAGCACTACTACGAGGGATCGTCAGACGCAGTTGTCGAATATGACAAGCCCACACACATACATGCAAAGAATATAAAACATACCCAACAGTAGCCAATGAGGTTGATCACATGTTCATGATGGTGTCGTGTCCTTACACAGGGTTATATTGGCGAGGATGTCCGAACATCCTCTTCACACCAGATGAGCCACCAGATGCTAGAGGTAATATTGTTGTTTTGTTTAAATTAATCTAGTTTCATTTTTTGTTTTACTTAATTAGAATAAAATTAATTCTAACACGTTCTTTAACTTGTTTTATTAAATTGTTTAATGAAAATGTGTAATTATTGTTTTGTACTATATATTTTGAAGATATTGGAACATTCATTGGGGACTTCCATCCTCCCCCACCAGATGACGATGAGGAGACTATGACTGAGTCCTCCTCGGGTGTAGATACTCGGTGGCATCCGCCGTAGGACAGATACTAGATTAATGTTGGAGTTGGACGACCGACTCTGTGCACTTTTGGCGAGGTGGGAGTCTGCCATGTGTTGATGCGAGACATCATGGAAAATCCTATGCTCTTGGAGCTTTGGAGGGAGATGTCGCATGATATGATTCCTCTTATGCATCATATTGTCGGAGCTACCAAGCTACTAGAAACGAGGAGGGATCTCGATGATATGCACTCTTCTTCCAGTACTCGTTCATCTAGTACCCCATCGATTGATGAGGGTGGCCATGATCCTTCTCTACATCATCCTCCTCTTCCTTCACCTCACCAATATCATGAGCAGGTAACACCTATTCCTCCTCCTCCTCCTCCTTCACCTCACCGAGATCATAAGCAAGCAACACCTATTCCTCCTCCTCCTCCTTCACCTCACCTAGATGAGCAAGCAACACCTATTCCTCCACTGCCTATTTATGATCAGAGAGTCGAACAACCACTTTCTTTTGACCATCAATCATCTTCTACTACAGACCAGACTTCCACTACTCTTGCATAGATGATTATCTCATTGGTTGGACTAGATATGTTATAGCAATTATTTGACTTTTTCATGATATATATATATATATATATATATATATATATATATATATATATGGTGCATTTTTATGTTCATGTTGATGTACTTAATTCATATGTTGGGGTTGATGCGTACATTGTTAGGTCATGTTATATATGTTTGTTAAATGTGCTTGATATATGTGTATGTTATAACAGTCTTCGTTAGATGTTCATTTTTCCTATTGATCATGATGATGTACTTAAATAATTTATATGTTGATGTCAATGTGTACATTGTTAGCTCATGTTAGATATGTTTGTTAAATGTGCTTGATAGATGTGTATATTAAATAATTTTTATTAGATGTGTGTGATGATGATGTTAGACAATGTTTGTGTTTTATTAGATGTGGTCACAAGGATGATGCCCTGTTAGATTATTAGATTTGTGTGCTAGCTAATTAATGATGTTTATATGTGGTAGAGGTATATATAATTAGATGAGTTAGCGAATTTAAATGTGTATTTTAGATGATGTTTATGTTTGTTAGATGGTTATAATCACAATGTTTTTTTCTTATTAAATGATTTTTATTATAGATTATGTATTGGTGAACTTATATAAAAAAAAATTATATGAAACATAAAGATTTAATTTAAAAAAAAAAATGCAAACATATTTTTATAAATTACAAAGTTCAATATGGTTGAAACTATAATTGTAAAATTACCATAAACATTTTTCTATTGCATAGATAGTTCCTACATATTCATTCTAACTAAAAATAAATTCAAAAAACAAATTACATATGAATAAATGTTATTTTCCATTGTACTATTTACTCTTTTTTAATAGACTCTTCTACACTAAAAATTGTTATTTTAAAAAGTTATGATCTTCAATTATAAGCATTTTGTTGGCCCTAAAATTGTATAGATGCAAATATTCCTATTGTTATTTTTGTCATTATAAAACTTAATATGGAGAAAGTAGAATTTCATATCCTATTAAAAATTCAATTGGTTTGACATTTTTCAGCATTTCACAGTTGGAAATACTTATTTTTAAGTGTAAAAACCTTTGCAAATCTTGCCAATTATTTTAAATCCCAACTATAAAATGTTTGGCGAAATGTTTCTAAAAACATGTTGTTACGACTTTATCATGAAAATAATTCTTATAATTTTATATTAAACATGCAATGAGATATAAATATCTTCAAATAACAATATAAAATTCTATTTCAATCAATCGTTCCATGCAATCACAAATAATTTGAAAGACAAACACATCACGCATCAAACTGACTGTTCACCAACTAAAATTGTTCAAATATTTGTTATAATTAACTTTCCATTTCCTCTGTCACAAGATGAATAAAAAACAATATATTTAGCAAAATAAAGATAACAAAAAGATACAACGACAATATAAATGATGAAATAAAGCATGTACATATCACTCTCTGTTTTCATCACCTTGATTATCTTCCTCACTTTGAATGATAACATTGTTTTTCTCAGAAATATGTTTTGATCTAAGGTCATATATTAATACAAAAAACCAATCCATATCCTACACATCTAGGTTAAAAAAAACTTGGTTGCAATGTTTTGGGAAAACACAAGGCTCCTTAGCTTCATCCCACATCTTTCTAGAGTTGATACATATCATCCTACTATCGTGATCTTCCTTTACAATATTTCGATCAAAGGTGTCCTACCACTTGCACCAAAAAATAACACATTGGAAAGAAGTGAAGTCCACTCGAATGATCTATTGTATCTTTCTAACGTAGCCTAACTTCCTTCATATTAGGTTTTGATCGTGGTCGCCAGCATGACTAGATTGGTCGAACTCGACTTCCATTCCACAATCTTGTGTCATGTGTCCATCATCGACATTTTTATCCCCTTTTTTTAGGGATAACTAGGAGATCATGTCCTGAGGCCCACAGGTCCTAGACATGGAGTACCGAGAAAAGGATTGACCTGAGCATGGCCCTGGAGGGCCTATCCTTTTCTTCTTCCATCAAATTTTTCTTGTCAGCAGTAGCAGGGCCCATCACCATCGGCTTGGTCTTGTATCGGAAGAGGTTCTTGCTCCATGAGGTAATTGGTCCAGGTATCATGGTATGTGTCACTTTTGATCATTGAAACTTTTAAATATATGCATCTGATTCCTTTTATCTCTAACAACTGCTTGGATCTTACATTATCCCACTTGACCATGCTTGGGGAGATTGACAGGGTGCCCTAACAAGCCTATGCCCATAGGTCTTGGTTTGCCACTGGGGGAATTTCTGAAAAGCCATCGTTTGCTCCAATCATAGCACCACTGTTTCATCTTATCTCCCGCTCATTTATCCCATTCCCCTTGTCCCGGCATTGGGTTGACTTGTTTGAAGCATTGCACCTTATCTCATGGGAAGAAGGAGCTAAAGGCCCAGAAGGTAAAAGCAGCTGGTAAAAGACAAAATCCTAGAAATGAAACCTTGAGATGCTTCCCCGTGGGATCCCCGAGAAGGCAATAAAATGCATCTCAGCAAGAAACAAGAGGGACCCGGAAAATAACAAACAAGGCCTAGTCAGAAGATAGGGGGTCTCATCACAAGCCAGCCTATTAGGTTCATGGGTACCTAACAGTATGAAATTTCCACCATCTGGTTACCACACCAGGGCAGTGACCTTTGGTTGCATGGCCAAGGGAAAGAGAAGAAGAGAGCCTAGCCATAGCTACACTCCTTGCTTCTCCTTTCCCTGTGATAGTTGTACCTTTAGAATCCAAGAGAGGGAGATGTCCTAAGCCTAGGTTATCTACACCTAGGGTTGTTTTTCCCTTAGGGTTTGAAGAAAGAGCATTGTTGCAGCAACACTCTCCCTCTTTAAGCTCTCTCGTCTTGTTTTTGTGCTTCATCTGAGCTATTCGTTTGCCAAAAAGGAGGAGAGAGCACGAGGCCTTGCTTTTGCAACACCATAATGAGCCTCTCTCCCCTAGGGTTCTATCTTTGAGGCCCTACTTTAGAAGCACCTTGAAAACTTTTCCCTCCATTCCTTTTAAAATCTCGTCTCCTTCAACCTGTGCGTCCTTCACTCTTTTGACTCCATTTAACCCTAAGGCACTGATCTCCAGCCTCAACGTTGAAGTAAGACCTTGATCCAAACACTCTCAAACTCTTTTGAATTGAAGCCCTAACTACACTAACCCTAACCTACTAACCCTAATTTGTTGACATCATCTTTGAATATTTCATCTTTATTGCAGCAATGTTTCATCTTGTGAGCAATTGAATGGTAGTTGAAGGCATTAATTGAGTTAAGAAGTGATTTTTCATATTAAATGTTGTATCATTCTAGTATTTATTGGTGAAGTGACATTACTGCTATTGCTACTTTGTAAACATTGGCTTCGTCAACATTTACTTTCAAATTGCTCATATTGAATGTAAGATAGTCACTGATTTATATGAGGTATTAACCAAGATTGCACGTATTAGTTTCCTTGTTATGTTGTCTCAAGCAGGTGCTCTCCTTTTCTTATACTCTATTATTGGTTGTTTAGCCGGGACTATCTGATCGACGGTAATCTGTGAAGGGGAAATTTGTCTTTATACTGTCATCCTTTTCCCTTTCAAAACCCCAAGTTACCGGGGACGTCTCCCCTGGGCCTAGCCTCCCTAAATAGAAAGAACCTCCCCATTGTGGTGACATTGGGTGGGGAAGGTTCTTGTTTCGCCAGTTTGACCTACTATTCTTTAGCCTTTCTTGTGTCTACAAACTGTGCGATGACATTTTGGCGTCGTTGTCGGGGAACACTGAGTCAATTCTCCTGAAATGACAAATCTTTTCGGTAAGCCTTGCCTTAGAGACCTTTACTTACAAGCTTACCTGGTGACTCCACAAGGGTGTTTTCCCTATTTCTTTGATAGTTTCAAGAAAACTATTTGGCGACTCCACAAACCAAAAAGAGGTTCAGTAATCCTCCTTTGTCTTACAGAAGGAATCCTCCCATGATCTCTCATGTTGTCAAATCACTCTTCGGGAAAAGCCTTCCTTTAAGAATCATGTCTAGCTCTCAGACCGCTACAATGAACCCATCCAGCAATCAAAGACAATGGTCGTCTGCTCTTTTTAAACCATTAGACATGTCATCCATACCAGGATACCCTAGGCAAATTCCACCCAAGTATGAGAAGTGGTTGCCTAAATTCACCGGTATTGATGCAATCAATGTCAAAGAGCACATGAGCAACTTTTGGGCATTTTTCCAGCTTCATCCCATTGGTGACGATGTTTAAGATTTGGTCATGAAGTTGTTCTCTGCTACTCTTTATGATGGCTCAAGGCATTGGTACCTAAGCCTTCCCGATGGAAGCATCAAAACCATGGATAGACTTTAAGAGGCCTTTCTCAAAAGATGGACTGTCAAAGAAGACCCCAATATGCTCCTCACCCGACTGAATAACCTTGCCGAATATTAAAATGAATCCATTTGGGAGTTTTACACCAAATTCGAGACTTTACTGCAAAGAATTCCCACAAGCCATCATCTGAAAGATGACTACCTCATCCATGTTTACACCAGATCTTTCAATGGCCAACTAGGGTATCTTCTTAGAGATAAAAACCCCCAGTCCATTCAAGAAGCCCAAGAGGTCGCTACTAAAATAGAGGGAAACCTCCTTTCATCCAAGATCGAGCCTTTTTCTAACCCAAGGGGGAGAATAGACACTAAACCAAAGATAGTTCACAATGTTGAGCCTACTTCAGATCTATGTACCAGTATCGCCAAGCTACAAGCCCCTATGGATGGTATCATAAATAATCCAAAGGAAATGATGAGCAGGATTGTCAAATTGGAAAGATTTGAGACCCATGCACCCAGGGTCCCGTACAAAGGGCAATTCCAGAAGGGAGGCAAATTTTATAAACCAAAAAATGAGCATGAAGTGCCAAATACCTTGGCCCCTGCAAACGTTGTTGATGAAAATCCTCAGTGCCTAGAATGCAGCGAAGTACATTGGGAGCATTATTGTCCTTACAATGGTGGCCATCAACAAGTCAACAACATGGATTGTTTCATGGAGCTTCCTCAAATAAGTATCACAGATGCAGAACATCAGGTAGTCGTGAAAGAAGCAGCCAGATCAGCAAGGATGGCAGTAATAAACAACCTGGACCAGGAATCACGAGAGAAGCTAAAGAAACAAGAATTTCAAGTGTACAGAAGAAATAATTTGAAACAACCTATTGTTGATCAAGCAAAGCCTCCACCCCTTGAAATACTTCCTCCCAAGACATCCAAGGCTGGCCGTAGGGTTGACCTGAACTTTGATTTCGAAGGGGAAATATCAAAAATGCATGTAAACGTCCCCCTGAGAGAAGTAATCAAGATCCCATCCATCAAGGAACACTTTCACACTTTCTTTTTAGGATCAGATGAACACACGGACCCCCCTATTATGTTGCAAGCTGATCACTTCAGGGTCCAATATGGTGAAAACCCTCCTTTCTTCATGACGTTGGCAATGAACGGAAAGAACCTCAACAATTGCATGTTAGATACAGGTGATGGTGCCAACATGATTTCACTTAAAGTCATGCATCAAGTGGGTTTGAAGGTCAAATGACCTCATAGAAATGTATCTGGCTTCGAATCTAAAGCCATACCCACACACGAGGTGGTTGAGAATGTTGAAGTTTGCCTGAAGGAGTACCCAGAGAAGATGGTCCACATTGACATCATGGTAGTTGATGTCCCAGATGTGTGGGGGATGTTGTTATCTAGGAAGTTTGTTGCAATGTTAGGTGGAACCCTTGAGATGGACCTCACATTCTTGCAATTGCCTTTGAAAAATGGAACAATAGGTTGTCTCCTTAATGTGCCAATAACCGGGGACCATGTGTAAGATATTACTCACCCCGTCAAGAATAACAAAGAAAAAGTCGAAATGATACAAACTCTTCAAAAGTATTCTCCAGAAGATATGCCCTTTGCAACAGAAGAGGATTTTGATCAGATCAAATGGCCCAAGAAAGAAGAATACCAACAACTCCTAGATGAATTCAAGAACAAAGAGATTGGGACAGTGAAGATATTAAAGAAACATGAAGATGATGTAAAAATTCACCCATCTCAACAAGAAGTGTTTACAGCAAAAGCCCACCCTCCTCCCTCATCACAATACACTAGGGTTGTCCAAGGAACGACCAAATACAAAGTCAGAAAGTACAAGGAGGGAGACATGGTATGGATGTGGGATACCCAGAAAGGAGAGCCAACTAATGTAAAAGGAAGCACTCAGTCATGGCTTGGACCCTTCAAAGTTGGAATGGAATCAGTTAACGACTCATATTATCTATCCACTTTAGAGGGAAGAAGGTGCCCATTACCTGTCAGCGGGCACCTCCTCAAACCCCACCAAGGTGGGGGGACCTGACTTCACAGTTAAGTGCAGGTAAGTAGGCAATTTGTATTCGTGTATTATACCATTTTCATTTCATGTCAGTTTGCTTTCGCAATTGCATTATTGATTGTTTTCTTTTCAGTTCATATATATATCTATATATGCTTGGGTGGCATTACCGCCCCATTTTTGTTACTGATGCCCCTATCGAGATTAACCAAGTCTGTATGTTATGCTAGAGATGTTGAGGTTCTCATGCGCTCTATCGTGAGCACATGTCCCCGAGTTGGAGCCAGATGTTATCCCCATTTTTTTGGGATAACTAGGAGATCATGTCTCAAGGCCCACAGGTCCTAGACATGGAGTACCGAGAGCAGGATTGACCTGAGTGTGGCCCTGGAGGGACTGTCATTTTCTTCTTCCATCAGATTTGTCTTATCAGCAGCAGCAGCGTCCATCACCATCAGCTTGGTCTTGTATCGGAAGAGGTTCTTGCTCCATGAGGTAATTGGTCTAGGTGTCATGGTATGTGTCACTTTTGATCATTGAAACTTTTAAATATATCCATTTGATTCCTTTTATCTCTAACAACTGCTTGGATCTTACATTATCCCACTTGACCATACTTGGGGAGATTGACAGGGTGCCCTAACAAGCCTGTGCCCATAGGTCTTGGTTTTCCACTGGGGGAATTTCTGAAAAATCCATCGTCCACTCCCATCATAGCACTATTGTTTCATCTTATCTCCTGCTCATTTATCCCATTCCCCTTATCCGGGCATTGGGTTGACCTGTTTGAAGGATTGCACCTTATCTTGTGGGAAGAAGGGGCTAAAGGCCCAGAAGGTAAAAGTAGTTGGTAAAAGAAAAAAGCCTAGAAATGAAACCTCGAGATGCTTCGCCCAGGGATCCCCGAGAAGGCAATAAAATGCCTCTCAGCAAGAAACAAGAGGGAACCAGAAAAATAACAAACAAAAAACTAGTCAGAGGATACGGGGTCTCATCACGAGCCAGCCTATTAGGCTCATGGGTACCTAACAGTATGACATTGCCACCATCTGGTTACCACACCAGGGCAGTGACCTTTGGTTTCATGGCCAAGGGAAAGGGGGTCTCATCACGAGCCAACCTTCTCATCTCTGTGAAAGTACTTGTGGGTAACATTGTCATCTTTGGTCACCATGCGAAGGCAGTGTCCTCTGGTTAGCCCTTGAATAAAAAGAAAAAGCAAACAAAAAAATAAAGCAAGAAAAGAATAAAGGAAAGAACGGGCTTGGAAAAAATGCATCCATGACAGGTACAACTCGCCTTCTACAAAGGCACCCACAGATAACATTATGCATCCTTGGCCCTCACTGGCACCCCATGTCTTGACATCCCCTAGCCAAATCACCTCACTTACATGGCTTGGATGAAATCTTCTTGGGAACTTTCCTTTTCGTGTGGAAACTAACCCAATAGGACGTCTTATCTTTTTCTCCAATCTTGTATTGCAGGTTTTTGTAATGTCTTTGAGCTATTGGCTGATGTATTAGGGTTTTTATTCATATGTTTAATAATATTGATGATGAGATGTGATTAACATTATTATGATCCCGGTGACTGATGAGCCCATGGAGGGCGTAGCTTTTGATGTGCAGGACCATGCTCGATGGACAGGTACCATTTGGACCAGTACACATGGGGAGATGACCAGTTCGGACCTCCATGGGGTTGAAGAGCCCACCAGATGGATGTTGAGACCCCATCAGGGGGTAGAGACATGATGGAGATGGATCAGGGCTTTTTGCACCAAAGAGGAAGAGGACGTTCCATCAAAGGCACTGCGGCAGGACTATACCTGGGGGGAATGACCACTTTTCAGTGGAATGCTAGCCTTGGAAGGCTATGGACGTCTCCATCTTCACCTTGATGTCATCCAGCTTCATGGATGCTTTTGGAGGCAGACTGGGCAGCAGTGGCACATGTGGCATGTTGGAGAAGCCCCTGGGGGCTAACGTTTTGCTCCTTGGTGTCTCATTTGCCCTAGAAAGCGCTAGCGCCTCCCTTGAAGGGGATTTTACTCTCATTTTTACTTGATTAGGGCTTTTTACTTAGCATTTAATGTAAAAACAGTATGATTTTGACACTATGGCCTTGTCGGCCTTTTTATGACCTAAAAAGTAAAATTAGGTCATTAATACACTATATATTGAGGGTTTTGACTCTCATTTTTATCATCAATTACAACTCACTCATAGTGAGGTCTGATTTTTAGAACCCTATTGAGGTTTTTGGATGAACTAGTGATGCACACTTGTTGAAGGAAGAGATTTTTTGGCATTTATGGTGTTTCTCTTGAAGGAAGGTGTTACAACTAGGGTTTGCATGGTTATTTCTTCATGAATTGTAAGTGTTTTTTTCTGCAAAACTTCTTATTGAATGGTTGTAGTTCAAATTTCTTGCGTATTTCTTATAAATTTGTTGAATCAAAACCCTAGGGGACAAACACACAAGTAGGTCGTTGTCTCAAGTCCCCTGATAAAGAAACCTTTAGCCATTGAAAGAGAAGAAGAGAGCCTAGCCATAGCTACACTCCTTGCTTCTCTTTCCCCTGTGCTAGCCCTACCTTTAGAATCCAAGAGAGGGAGATTTCCTAGGCATAGGTTATCTACACCTAGGGCCATTTTTCCCTTAAGGTTTGAAGAAAGAGCCTTGCCGCAACAACACTCTCCCTCTTTAAGCTCTCTCGTCTTGTTTTTGTGCTTCATCTGATCTAGCCATTTGCCAGGAAGGAGGAGAGAGCACGAGGCCTTGCATTTGCAACACCAGAATGAGCCTCTCTCCCCTAGGGTTCTATCTTTGAGGCCCTGCTTTAGCAGCACCTTGAAAACTTTTTCCCTCCAGACCTTTTAAAATCTCGTCTCCTTCAACCTGTGCGTCCTTCACTCTTTTGACTCCATTTAACCCTAAGGCACTGATCTCCAGCCTCAACGTAGAAGTAAGACCTTGATCCAAACACTCTCAAAATCTTTTGAATTGAATCCCTAACTACACTAACCCTAACCTACTAACCCTAAGTTGTTGACTTCATCTTTCAATATTTCATCTTTATTACAACAACGTTTCATCTTGTGAGCAATTGAATGGTAGTTGAAGGCATAAATTGAGTTAAGAAGTGATTTGTCATATTAAATGTTGTATCGTTCTAGTATTTATTGGTGAAGTGACATTACTACTATTACTACTTTGTAAACATTGACTTCGTCAGCATTTACTTTCAAATTGCTCATATTTAATGTAAGATAGTCACTGATTTATATGAGGTATTAACCAAGATTGCACATATTAGTTTCTTTGTTGTGTTGTCTCGAGCAGGTGCTCTTCTTTTCTTATACTCTATTATTGGTTGTTTAGCTGGGACTATCTGATCAGTGGTAATCTGTGAAGGGGAAATTTGTCTTTGTACTATTAGCCTTTGCCCTTTCAAAACCCCAGGTTATCGGGGACCTCTCCCCTGGGCCTAGCCTCCCAAAATATGTTTAATAATATTGATGTATTAGGGTTTTTATGCATATGTTTAATAATATTTATGATGAGATGTGATTAACATTTTTATGATCCCAGTGACTGATGAGCCCATGGAGGGCATATCTTTTGATGTGCAGGACCATGCCCGACAGACAGGTACCATTTGGACCGGTACACATGGGAAGATGACCAGTTCGGACCTCCATGGGTCTGAAGAGCCCACCATATGGATGCTGAGACCCCATCAAGGGGTAGAGACAGGATGGAGATGGATCAGGGATTTTTACACCAGAGAGGAAGAGTACGTTCCATCAGAGGCACTCTGGTAGGACTAGACCTGGGGGGAATGACCCCTTTTCAGTGGAATGTCAGCCTTGGAAGGCTTAGGACGTCTCCATCTTCATGATGATGTCATCTAGCTTCATGGATGCTTTTGGAGGCAGACTGGGCAGCAATGGCACATGTGGCATGTTGGAGAAGCGCCTGGGGGGCTAACGTTTTGCTCCTTGGTTTCTCATTTTCTATAGAAAGGGCTAGTGCCTCCCTTGAAGGGGATTTTACTCTCATTTTTACTTGATTAGGGATTTTTACTTAGCATTTAATATAAAAACAGTATGATTTTGACATTGTGGCCTTGTCAACCTTTTTATGACCTAAAAAGTAAAATTAGGTTATTAATACACTATATATTGAGGGTTTTGACTCTCATTTTTATCATCAATTACAACTCACTCATAGTGAGGTCTGATTTTTAGCGCCCTATTGAGGTTTTTGGCTGAACTAGTGATGTGCACTTGTTGAAGGAAGAGATTTTTTGGCATTTATAGTGTTTCTCTTAAAGGAAGGTGTTACAACTAGGGTTTGCATGGTTATTTCTTCATGAATTGTAAGTGTTTTTTTCTACAAAACTTCTTATTGAATGGTTGTAGTTCAAATTTCTTGCATACTGCTTATAAATTTGTTGAAACAAAACCCTAGGGGACAAACACACAAGTAGGTCGTTGTCTCATGTCCCTTGATAGAGAAACCTTTAGCCATTGAAAGAGAAGAAGAGATCCTAGCCATAGCTACACTTCTTTCTTCTCTTTCCCCTATGCTAGTCGTACCTTTAGAATCCAGGAGAGGGAGATGTCCTAGGTGTTGGGTATGTGTTATATTCTTTGCATGTGTGTGGGTGCGTCAAATACGACAACTGCATCTGACGATCCCTTCACCTAGAGCTCTGCTTTGTGCGTCGAGCGCCTTCATAGGGGGGTCCTAGGAGGGGGCAGGTATGCCCCCCCCTGGTTACGCGCAACATTGAAATTTTTTTGGGGGCGGTTTTTGCTATTTTTAGCGGATTTTGCTCATTTTAGCGGATTTGTAAATTAATCTCTGATTAAGGGATTAGGGTTTTGGTATCTACGAAATACCTAAATACATTGTATATATTGTATGGCGAATGGTGAAATTTGATATAATAAAAATAAGAAAGGTTTTCTCGGTTGAGGGTTTTCTGTATAAAATCTCTGTGTACTCTGTGTATGAGCCATTGATTAATTTATGTATTGCTTAAGAATCTATATGCATTGCTTTACTTCACAGGTTTAAAACTTACACTAGGCCTAGGTTATCTACACCTAGGGCCATTTTTCCCTTAGGGTTTGAAGAAAGAGCCTTGCCGCAACAACACTCTCCTTCTTTAAGCTCTCGTGTCTTTTTTTTGTGCTTCATCTGAGCTAGCCGTTTGCCGAGAAGGAGGAGAGAGCACGAGGCCTTGCTTTTGCAACACCAGAATGAGCCTCTCTCCCCTAGGGTTCTGTCTTTGAGGCCCTGCTTTAGCAGCACCTTGAAAACTTTTCCCTCCAGTCCTTTTAAAATATCGTCTCCTTCAACCTGTGCGTCCTTCACTCTATTGACTCCATTTAACCCTAAGGCACTAATCTCCATCCTCAACGTAGAAGTAAGACCTTGATCCAAACACTCTCAAACTCTTTTGAATTGAAGCCCTAACTACACTAACCTTAACGTACTAACCCTAAGTTGTTGACGTCATCTTTGATTATTTCATCTTTATTGCAGCAAAGTTTCATTGTGTGAGCAATTGAATGGTAGTTGAAGGCATTAATTGAGTTAAGAAGTGATTTTTCATATTAAGTGTTGTATCATTCTAGTATTTATTGGTGAAGTGACATTACTGCTATTGCTACTTTGTAAACATTAACTTCACCAACATTTACTTTCAAATTGCTCATATTGAATGTAAGATAGTCACTGATTTATATGAGGTATTAACCAAGAAAGCTCGTATTAGTTTCCTTGTTGTGTTGTCTCAAGCAGGTGCTCTTCTTTTCTTATACTCTATTATTGGTTGTTTAGCTGGGACTATCTGATTGATGGTAATCTGTGAAGGGGAATTTTGTCTTTGTACTGTTATCCTTTGCCCTTTCAAAACCCCAGGTTACCGGGGACGTCTCCCCTGGGCCTAGCCTCCCTAAATAGAAAGAACCTCCCCATTGCGGTGACATTGGGTGGGGAAGGTTCATGTTTCGCCAGTTTGAGCTACTATTCTTTAGCCTTTCTTATGTCTACAAACTGTGAAATAACATTTTTGCGTCGTTGTCAGGGAACACTGAGTCAATTCTCCTAAAACAACAAATATTTCCAGTAAGCCTTGCCTCGGAGACCTTTACTTACAAGCTTACCTGGTGACTCCACTAGGGTGTTTTCCCTATTTCTTTGATAGTTTCAAGAAAACTATCTGGCGACTCCACAAACCAAAAAGAGGTTCAGTAATCCTCCTTTGTCTTACAGAAGGAAGCCTCTCGGGAGCTCTCATCTTGTCAAATCACTCTTCGAGAAAAGCCTTCCTTTAAGAATCATGTCTAGCTCTGAGACCACTACAACAAACCCATCCAACAATCAAAGACAATGGTCGTATACTCTTTTTAAACCGTTAGACATGCCATCCATACCAGGCTACCCTAGGCAAATGCCACCTAAGTATGAGAAGTGGTTGCCTAAATTCACCGGTACTGATGCAATCAGTGTCGAAGAGCACATGAGCAACTTTTGGGCATTTTTCCAGCTTCATCCCATTGGTGACGATGTTGAAGATTTGGTCATGAAGTTGTTCTCCACTACTCTTTATGATGCCTCAAGGCGTTGGTACCTAAGCCTTCCCGATGGAAGCATCAAAACCATGGATAGACTTGAAGAGGCCTTTCTCAAAGGATGGACTGTCAAAGAAGACCCCAATATGCTCCTCACCCGAATGAATAACCTTGCCGAATATTAAAATGAATCCATTCGAGAGTTCCACACCAGATTCGAGACTTTATTGCAAAGAATTCCCACAACCCATCATCCGAAAGATGACTACCTCATCCATGTTTACACCAGATCTTTCAATGGCCAACTAGGGTATCTTCTTAGAGATAAAAACCCCCAGTCCATTCAAGAAGCCCAAGAGGTCGCTACTAAAATAGAGGGAAACATCCTTTCATCCAAGATCGAGCCTTTTACTAACCCAAGGGGGATAATAGACATTAAACCAAAGATAGTTCACAATGATGAGCCATCAACAAGTCAACAACATGGATTGTTTCATGGAGCTTCCTCAAATAAATATCACCGATGCGGAACATCAGGTAGTCGTGAAAGAAGCAGCTAGATTAGCAAGGATGGCGGTAATAAACAACTTGGACCAAGAATCACGAGAGAAGCTAAAGAAACAAGAATTTCAGGTGTACAGAAGAAAGAATTTGAAACAACCTGTTGTTGATCAAGCAAAGCCTCCACCCCTGGAAATACTTCTTCCCAAGACATCCAAGGCTGGTAAGGTTGACCTGAAGTTTGACTTTGAAGGGGCATTATCAAAATTGCATGTAAACGCCCCCCTGAGAGAAGCAATCAAGATCCCATCCATCAAGGAACGCTTTGACACTTTCTTTTCGGGATCAGATGAACCCATGGACCCCCCTATCATGTTGCAAGCTTATCACTTCAGGGTCCAATATGGTGAGAACCCTCCTTTCTTCATGACATTGGCAATGAATAGCAAGAACCTCAACAATTGCATGTTAGATACAAGTGTTGGTGCCAACGTAATGTCACTCAATGTCATGCGACAAGTGGGTTTGAAGGTCACATGGACTTATAGAAATGTATGTGACTTCGAATCTAAAGCCATACCCACACACGAGGTGGTTGGGAATGTTGAAGTTTGCTTGAAGGATTACCCAGAGAAGATGGTCCACATTGACATCGTGGTAGTTGATGTCCCAGATGTGTGGGGGAAGTTGTTATCTAGGAAGTTTGTTGCAATGTTAGGTGGCACCCTTGAGATGGACCTCACATTCTTGGAATTGCCTTTGAAAAATGGAACAATAGGCCGTCTCCTCAATGTGCCAATAACCGAGGACCATGTGCAAGATATTACTCATGTCGTCAATAATAACAAAGCACAAGACGAAATGATACAAACTCTTCAAAAGTATTCTCCAGAAGATATGCCCTCCCATTCATCCATCTGAATTCTTTCATGCCACTGTCCCATTTCCCCCTCTTCTATTTGTAAAATGTGACCCACAATTGTGTTGCCTCCTAATTGTAAAGAATGAATTTATTGATGGCATCAATTTTTGAATTCGTTGATGTATATATTCATGAAATCAAACCGACATATAGTACGTATGAGATAAAATTATACATTATGAAGTTCAGTGTGAAAAGGTACTGTGTAGAAATTTGACAAACGACAAGTCACTTACTCTTTATCAAGCGCCTTTTTCCATTTGTTTGGAGAAGCTCCCCTTCTCTTTTGTCTTCATCCATTTCGCCATCCCAAATCACTACACCTAGTGTGTTGTTGATCTTCTTGATGTACTCACTGGCATAATAGAAAAACTCATATGATATGTACCCCTATACCATAGACCCCTCGGGTTTTTCCCTTTCTTGAACAAATCCTTTCAATTTCTTCATGTACCTCTCTAAGAAGAACATCCAATGATAGGAGACCACTCCGACTAATTCAACCTCATCTACTAGGTGAATTAGAAGATGAACCTGCAAGTCCTTGAAACTCGTCGGTATTTCCTTCTCAAACATACAAACAATCTCAACTATCTCTTGACGCCATCGTGGCATGCTAGCCATATGAATCTCCTTTGATGTGATCCAATGTACAAATGTAGATAATTTAGATATGGCACATCGTAGGTCCTGGGGGAAGTCATGGTTCGCACACTCACACGCGAGCAGAGGATAATGACACTACAAAGTAAACACATACAAAATTAATTATATTTTATTTCATGGCATAAAAATTAAAACAAATAATAAAATCATGTTTTTGACATACATACTCTTAGAAGGTTCAAATGGTCATGTGATTTCAACCCCGAAAAGTGGTATTTCACAGTGAAGTTATGTTGTAGTGAAGACTCATTTAAAGAAGGATCCTTCACACCCAATATAGCTTCCTTTTCCAAAGAAAGATCATCTTTATTAAAAATCCATGGGACATCACCTTCTTTGAAATACCAAGAGGGATCAGCCTCTCCTCTACTTTCTTGTCTTGGCCAATGTTTCTTTTTAGTTTTTGAAGAAACAAGATCTCTCCTAACAACCAATGTTTCACTTTATTTTTATGATATGTGCCTCCATAAAGAAGATGAAACATTTTTAAATATATGCATGAGATCTAGTAAGTGGGCAATCTTAAGATGCTCCCAATATGGGAGCTCATAAAAGATAGATTTCCTTTTCATCCCAATGGGAAATTTCTCAACATAGGTGACAAAGAATTTTGGATCGTCGAACATAAGCTCCCCATTTGAACCAAACATTTATGTAATCTCCTTCTCCTTCTCTCTCTCGTATGCTCTAAGCCATTCTGTTGGTGTCATTATTGCAGGCCTTTGGGTTCTCTCTGGTTTACCATTGAAAGTAGATGTTTCTCTTCTGTAAGGGTGTTGTTCTGGGAGGAGTACCCTAGAGAATTCATACATTGTCTTGCGTAGGTGGTTAGACCACCTATCCTTCAGAGAAGGTCCACAACATTTACATCCATGATACCCTTTTATTACAAGACCTGCAAAATTATTAGTGTATACAGAGCACATTAGCGTTGAAGATCAGAACAATTGCAGCGAATTAAATATGCAAAAAAATATTGTTACATATATAAACAAATCAATAAACATGTGATTTACCATAGCAAACTCCTAAGCTTGGGTAATCATGTGTGGTGTAAGCACATATGCCTACAATGTAAAACTCCTCTTTTTTGTGATGGATCTTGATACATCGTATACATGTATCCCTTCCCATAATTCCTTCAATTCATCTACCAATGGTTGTAGGTAGATATCCGTATTTTTCACTTGTCTTCTACCACGGACTATAATATCCAACATAAGATGTTCATTCTTCATGAACAACCATGGGGGGATATTTTTATTGATCACTACTACAGGCCAAACAAAATAGTTGGTGTTTTAGAGGGAATATGGGTTGACGCCATCCATGGCTATCTGAGTCGTAGACTTCGTACTTCATCCTTGAATTTTTCAGGCCATGTATCCCCTATATGCTTCATGGCTATTTAATATGTTGGGATTCACATAACTCCTGACTCACTTCTGTGCGAGGCATGCCATCCCTACAACATAGCTAATTCTTTGCAACGAAATAGCTTTTGAATACTTGGTAATATAAGCACGTGCCTCAATATATTATGAGGAGGACCATGCAATTTCCCCTTTTTATTTGATTTATCGTACATGTCATGCCCACATTTCAGACATATCTCTTTGTATGCATATTATCCTCTATATAGATTACAATCATTTAGACATGCATGATATGATATGTACTCAACACCCAAAATTTTCAACACTGCTTTACCTTTTCGTAGCTACTGGGAAAGACATTATCAGTCGAAAGAACTTTATCTTTGAATAACTTGCAGTTAGTGGGAAATCAAAATGTACAATGTCATTTAACATTCATAAAATCAATCGTTTTTAATGTTGATTGTGTGACAAGATTTCTCAAAATATAAGGGACTTAATGGTCAGTTACCTCAATATTGTCGAGAAACATGTGTTTGACATGCCAAAATTTTCTTTCAAGTTGTACAGTAACATTGTTGTCTCTAGCTAGGTAGACTTTGACTGGCTAGGTCCAAAGAGAGGGGTGGTGGAAGCATATTTCAGGCTTTCGAAAAAGGTATAAGTGATATGAGCATCATCCCCTAGCTCATCATGCTGGAATGCATCTAAGAACATTGTCTCCATGGAAGTAGTATCCCGTAAATAATCATCCATACCAAAATCTATTTGATTGACTCCATTTCCAACTTGTGAAGCACAATTATTGTTATAGTCATTCCTAATTGGTGAATCTAGACATAGTGGGAATTGAATAGTGTTGATTTTTCAATAGTCAAGGTTAAGCATGAAGTTCATTCCATTTTTAGCATTTAACCATAACCATAAATGTTGCAACGATCAAGATCACAAGAAGAAGCACCATGCACAAGAACACAAGAAGTATCCTAGGAAACCCTTCTCAACAAGGGAAGAAAACCCAGCCAAATCATTTGTTATATTCCTCAAGAGAAATACCTTCACCACCAAGACAAAACCTAGCACAGAAGAGGGTGCTCAAACCCTAGAAGACTAGCGCCCAAGAGAGGTGCGCACTTTTCCCAAGAAGGTGTACTTGCTAAAATTTCCAAACTTACTTGAAAGATATATTTCCTCAATGGGGAATTTACCTTTACTTATATTAACCTGAACTTGCCAGCAGAAGTGTTTATTGGCACAAAAGGGTTGACCTCACTAACTTATAATATAATTAATATTAACCAGATTAATTATCTTTCACATTAATTACCAGTCACATTAAGGTGGGGCCGACCTGTACCTTTTATATTACAATTAGGGTTACAGGCAGGTCTGACTCTTGAAAAATATAGAAAGGGATCTGATACACCCACTAGTGCTCATCCACTATGGGCACATCTATAGGGATGTCCATATCTCTAGCTCACTGCATTACACAGAAGAACCATATCTTCACACGTTCACATGTGCTCATCCACTCTATAGAACTTCTTTCCCACTGCCTCACACAGGAGAGTCATCTGGAGTTTCTCATCAACTATGTTGCTCAAAGGAGGCTAATACATCATCTTCATTTATGTTCACATGACGATGCACCCAACACTTTGGGATTTCACACATTCACCTTGTGCTCAGCCATAGGCATGTCTAAATCAACAGATCACCTTTCCCAGTGGATAATCATCTGGAGTTCTTCTCAACTCTCTGAATGGAGGAGGTCATCTCTATGTTCCAGCTCTATCTCAGGTAGGAACCATGTACTCTTCTTAGGGGCTTTCTCTCAAGTTTGTAAGTTGGATAAAGACTCACATGGCTGCAATGATCCACATCTCATAGGTTTGTAAGCTGGAGAATGTCTCACATAGATGCAATCATCAACACTCCCTATCATCTAGGAAGGCATTCTTCATCATGCCAAGTCTCACACATATGTACTCTGAATTTTGTCTTGGTTGAAGTCATAAATACTCCCTCTCAACTAGAAAGGCATTATTCACCAAGTTAGGTTGGTGAAGATGTTTACAATCTGCTCATGTGTAGGAAGGTACTGCATGTGTACGATTTTCCTCTGCATCATATCTCTGATATAAGAATATTGCAGATGGTAGTACAGATGGAAGTGTATCGGGTTTACTGGATCAAGTGTCTCATCATAGACAACTCCCTCTGTTTATGAGAAACCTCTGGCTATATATCTTGTTTTGTATTTCTTGACACTTCCATCAGTTGCATGCTTGATCTTATAGATCCACTTGGAAGTTACCACATACTTCCTTTCTGGTCCCTGAATAATATCTTATACATCATTCTTTAAGATATGTTGGTATTCTTCTATTATGGCATCTTTCCATACATTTTATCATGTTGTTTCTCTAATACAAGGAGGCTCAACATCAATGAAGTGGCTCATGACTGAAGGATAGCTCAAAAATATCTTTTGCTTTCTCGAGATGTGCCTTGAGAGGTTTGTATGTGTCTCTGCCTCTTGTAGAGCGAGTCTAGGTAGGCCTTTTATGCCCTACTGCAATATCTATGAACATATCAACTAGAACAACTGGATTAATGTATGTCTCCCTCTGAACTGTTGAAGGGGGAGAAGGTATTGTATTACTATTAATATCCATATGAGATTCTCTGGAACTTTGAAAGACTATCTCTTCTTCAACGTCTCTGCTTGCCTCAATTTGTCTCTGACCAGGGATGTTTTTGAAGATTCATTGTATCCTTTCTTTCTAAAGGATCTAGCTTGGACTTCTTCTCTTTGGGTACATGAAAATATAATGGGCACCCAAATAAACTGAAGTGTTCAATCTCAGGCTTCATTCTGGTGAAGACTTCTTTGGGAGTTATGTTTTTCAAAGTCTGGTGAAGACTCTTGTTATGAACATATACTGTGTCATGCATGCTTCTGCCCACGGAATCCTAGAAGGATTTTGATCATGCATTATTACATTAGTTGTCTCAATGATGGTTCTAATCTTCCTCTTTCTCAAATAGTTTTGACTCCCTCTAAGTCAAGTGACTCCCTTTGAAGGATAAGCATCTTCCTTTGTTCTTAACCTGTCTAGAACAAGAAAACAAGAGGAACCAAAACAAGAATATCTCCTAAAGGAGAATAATGAGTACATCTCTAGAATCAAAACAATTTAAGGATTGTTGTCCCATCTACAACACTTACTTCCAACAAACTTTAGAAATATAGGTTAGAGGAATGACAATTACAACAATCAAACCTGGAGTCTTCACTTCCAGTGTGTCGTTCCTCTAAATGCACTAAGATTCCTCTGGATCCATGACTTCAGCAAAAGGTTCCTTTGTCCTGCAATTTTCACTCATGACAATGATATAAAAAATATACATACAAGTGCATACCTGAGGGTGTTGATATTTTGATGTCTTCATTTCTTTGAGGTCTTGTTTTCCTGGAACTGAGTTTGCTTGAATCATCAAGCTTTCCTCCCATTATGATTTTGCTCATTTTTGGATTCTTCACAAACCCTTGTCAACTTGGCTAGTAAACCTAACGGCTAGGCTAGGATAGCACTTTTATGTTTAGTTGGACTTATGACTGCCAACAATAAGCCTTTGGAAGATAGAAGAACACTAGTGAGTTGAAGAGCTCCTTCAAGGAATTGTAGAAACCCTAATTCTGAAATTTCTACAGAAATTAGCAAAACCCTAGAAACCCTAGGGCCAAAAATTCAAAATGATCGGAAATGAAATCTGAAGCTTGTTGGATGTGTGCTAAAGGAGGTCGTACACTCCTATGGTAATTTTAGGCCCAACGTCCAAGTTCCAAGTGTTGAAACACTCAAAAGAAGAGGGTCGTATGGATTTTCTGGAAACCCTAGGAGGGTCGTATGGTTCTGTAGAGGAGGAGGGATGACTAGTAAAAGCTTGTAGCTTGTGTAATGGGTTCTTCAAGACCCATGCTCTGATACCATGTTTATTTTTCAATAGTCAAGGTCAAGCATGAAGTTCATTCCATTTTTAGCATTTAACCATAACCATAAATGTTGCAGCAACCAAAATCACAAGAAGAAGCACCATGCAAAAGAACACAAGAAGTATCCTGGGAAACCCTTCTTAACAAGGGAAGAAAACCCAGCCAAATACTTTTCTCTATTCCTCAAGAGAAATACCTTCAACACCAAGATAAAACCTAGCACACAAGAGGGTGCTCAAACCCTAGAAGACTAGCGCCCAAGAGAGGTGTGCACTTTTCCCAAGAAGGTGTACTTGCTTAAATTTCCAAACTTACTTGAAAGATATATTTCCTCAATGGGAAATTTACCTTTACTTATACTAACCTGAACCTGTCAATAGAAGTGTTTATTGGCACAATAGGGCCGACCTCACTAGCTTATAATATAATTAATATTAACTAGATTAATTATCTTTTACAATAATTACAAGTCACAATAAGGTGGGGCCGACCTGTACCCTTTATATTACAATTAGGGTTATAGGTAGGTCTGACTATTGAACAATATAGCAAGGGATCTGATACACCCACTAGTGCTCATCCACTAGGGGCACATCCATAGGGATTTCCATATCTCTGGCTCACTACATTACATAGAAGAACCAGATCTTCACACGTTCACTTGTGCTCGTCCACACTACAAATCTTCTTTCCCACTGCCTCACACAGAAGAGTCATCTGGAGTTTCTCATCAACTCTTCTGCTCAAAGGAGGCTAATACATCATCTTCATTTATGTTCACATGACGATGCAGCTAGCACTTTGGGATTTCACATGTTCACCTTGTGCTCAGCCACAGGCACGTCTAACTCAACAAATCGCCTTTCCCACTGGATAATCATCTGGAGTTATTCTCAACTCTCTGAATGGATGAGATCATATCTAAGTTCTAGCTTTGTCTCGGGTAGGAACCACGTACCCTTCTTAGGGGATTTCTCTCAGGTTTGTAAGCTGGAGAAAGACTCACATAGCGGCAATGATCCACATCTCACGGGTTTGTAAGCTGGAGAATGTCTGACATAGTTGCAATCATCATCAAAATGGTGGTTGATTCAACCATTCTTGGCATGCTTCCTCTCTCAGTTGTGTTCTTATTGCATCTTTCTCTCGATTTGACATTGTAGTGGGGTGTAATGGAAGATGATAGGTAGGACGCTCATCATCATAATCCTAATTTAAAAAATATTGAACATTAGTACATCGATGGTATTAGTAAGCATAATGCAATTGGTTTGTTCAAATTACATTATACCAAACAATTATTACCATCATTGACCCAAGATTGCAGCTAGAAGATGGCATGTTACAATTCACAGGGTAAAGCGGCTATCCATTTTCATCTACCAACTGCTTGTGGTATGTTGCTCCTAATAAAAGATTTCAATGTTTTTGAACTGGTGGAATATTTTTTGCATCTGAAATCGATTCTAAATCAGGATGCTACAAATTTGGATACATTTTTATTTAGATTGACATGGATAAAAAAAAAAAATCAATTAGATAATCGAAATATAAATAAAATCTGAACTTACTAGAGATGGAAAGGGAGAACTCCGTAATGGACTTTGAGCAATATGGAATGACTTGGAATTTGAAAAATTGGCCATTCGATATAAGCTTTTCTCCCTGCATTTGAGCAAAATTAGCAATAAATTTTTAAGAATAATGCGACTTTTAGCAAAAAACGTATACTATGAAGTACTGCAAGTCATGTGGATGCATCCTAAAAGATAATTTAAGATGAATATACTATTTTATGTGCAAATAAAAATTCAGATAACTTTTAAAGCATAATGGAGCGCTTAATTAAACCAAACGCATCGGTGTGTATATAACAATGTAAAGCACAGGGGCATGTAATTACTAACTGCACCGGTGATCAAGATTTCGAATAAAAGGAATTGTATGATATCAATGCTCCAAAAATATTTAACGCACCGGTGCATTTTAGAAACAAACATACCAATGCATTATATTAATAAATGCATTGGTGTTTCGAAAAACTTATAATAATAAAAAAACGCCACTTTGTTTTTTTACAACTGAAAAATGAGCAGGAAATTATTTTTAGAAAATTTATTTTCATAAAGTTCTTTAAATATTATGAAGCTATTCACTATTTCATTATTTTTCCAAAATTTACAGGGAGAGAGATTTGCAAGAGACACATACCGGGGAGCATTGTGGAGTAGCAGAATACTTTGAGACAACAGAATTATTCAGAAGATCAAAATTTGACGAGTATGGTGATTCACTCAAAACCATTTTCATAAAGTCCTTTAAATAATATTAATTTATTCACTATTTCATTATTTTGCCAAAATTTACAGAGGAGAAATTTGAAAGAGAGACATATCGGGGAGCACTGTGGAGCAGCAGAATACTTTGGAACAACAGAATTATTCATAAGATCAAAATTTTAAGGGTATGATGATTCACTCGAAACCCTTTTGGAGCAACAAAATTATTCAGAAAAAAAAAAAAAAAAAAAAAATCGTACTTACCTTGAACCCTTGCTTCTTCTTGCTTATGTGACTGCAAAATTTCACCTTAGGGTTTAACTCCCTCTATCACTTCACAATTAGGGCTTTTCATTTTAGGCATTTTAGATTTAATGGGTTTGTGTTTCTATATATAAGGTGTTTGGTCTGTGATACAAGGGGACCACTTATTGCATCAAATCCAAACCCTCTCGGCTCTATGATGTTTAAAAAAAATAGGTTTTTGGTTATCGGTGTGCCTATTTGACTACAACGCACTAGTGTGCTTAATGATAAAGAGCACCGAAAATGTTGTAAAATAATTTTGAATTTTTCGATCATTGGTGTGTAATTTTTTTCGGTTATTTTTTTCGTTCATGGTATTTTTTTTTGTTTTTTACTCTAGTCTCGATGCAGTTATCAATACTTATCGCACCGTTGTAATTTAAAGTATTTAAAAAAAAAATGTTTTTTCTTGTCAATGTGTTTCCTATATCAAATGCACCTGTGCATTCATATTATTACAACGCACTAGAAACCAAATTTGTTTTTATTTTTTTTTAGCTAAAAATTATGTGATTTATTCAAAAAATATATTTACTAACTTCTATATTGAATGGTACAGATTGTATATTGATAAAAAAAAATGTGTGATAATATTTCAAGTAACAAAAACTTTGATCAGCACAATGATAGCACATCTAGAAAAGCAAAAAAGACAAGTTCTTTGTAAATTATATACAAAGTTAATATGTTTGAACTATATGTATTGGTCTCTGTGTGTCATGCAGAACCACAAAATGAGGAAGCTCGATAAGATTCTTTGTGATCTAAATGCAAAAGAACGTAAAATCTTGATGGAAAAATTGCAAAAGGATGAATCAAGTGAATAAAAAATTACTATTCAATATGAGTTCTTTTTTGAATTTTCATTAATAATATAGTTAAGAATATTAGATAACATGTTTCAAACAATATATTAATTCACATATGTTTAATCTTCTACAGGGACCAACAACGAAGGAACAAAATGTCGTCCTAAGAAAGTAAAAATTATAGAATATGTAAATGATGATGAATTGGTCCTTAACTCATCTAGAGTGGTGTTGGAGGTTAATGAAAGGGGGAAATTTTTTTACAAAACCATGAGGGATATAGTGGAACAAATGTATAGACGTACTTTCCACTTACAATATAGAAATCAATTTAATGATTCCAAGAACCAAGTTATATCTAAACTACAGGAAGCGTTTCCAAAGCAATGGTCAATGAGACCTGTCAGACCTCCAATAGCAAAAACATACAACAACAAAAAAGAATCATTCAAAAAGTAATATTCCTAAAAATGCTTTAATTCTAAAATATGTATATATTACTACAAAGCATTATTTTATTATTATTGTTTTTGTTATATTTATTTTTCATATATCAATACAAAAATAGTTTATTGTCTACATGTTACTTGTTTCAGAAAGATTATGAAAATCCCAAAGGATCAACAAGTTGATATCTGAAATATGCCAGTAGGAATGTCCAAAAAAATGTTCAAGGAGATGGTTAAAGAAATGGACATAATTGAATTATAGGAAGAGCCATCTCAACAACAACATGCTTCAAATGTATGAAAACATTGAATGTTTCTATTAAGTACATAAAAATAAATAATTTAGCATTAACTATTAATTTTCAAGTATTTTCTTAGCATTAAAGCATGGTGCGTTATTATTTATAAATGCATCGGTACCCCAATATTTTAGGACTGCCCTGGTGCTTTCGGTGAAATGTAAGCACTGATGCTTTATGTTTGAGAATGCATCGACGCATATACACCATGAAGCGCACCACCTTGAAAAATGTTCGCTAAAACCTCTGCCCGCCTATATTTTTTTAGTTATAATGAAGTTCCATTATAATCTCTGGAAAAACATCTGCTACCAAAAACGAATGTTTTCGCAGAGGTTTTTTGACAAATTTTGTAACACTAAAAACCTCCACTACAAGGTCTTTTCCTTGTAGTGGATCCCGATGGTGACTATTACCGAAGTTGGAGTTGTAGGGACTCCCGAACCAGAAACTTATGAAGTGTCATCCATAGAAGCCTAGTGAATAGGGCTACTATCAATAAATTTCGATCTAGGAGGAAAAACTTGGACCAAGGGTGATGGGAAATTTTCAGTTAGCGAAGGATTATAGGTCAGAGTGTATTCTTTGGCTCTGAGATCTTCAACGATTACAACCTTCGGTTTTGAAGCGTTAACTTCTAAGGGTTTTGTAGTTGAGATCTTGACTAGACCAGTCAATATAAAAGCACTGGATTGATCAAGACAACGCCTTAGTAGAGGCAGGGGAGAATTATTTCTAACTTCTTTTTCTAGTGGACGACCTTGAATTCTCCTCGATCTATGGGGCAATTGGTCAGCCACTTTGAGTTGTCAAATCTAGGTGACTATCCACACGCCTTCTTAAAACAAGCTACAATCATCAAGCACACCACTTAAAAAAAAGTCCTAGAGGTAACAATAAACACAAACTACTTTGCCAATGTCCTAGATCAGGTGGATTAGGTCCTGAAACCGTAACAATGATGAATTAAGGAAGGGACCTTCCGAATGGAAGCACATGTTTATTAAGTCTGATGGACCAATGAAGGAAAGAACGAGAAGCAACTATCCCAACCTCCACTAACTAGCCTTATCTGTTGCAAGTACCCACGCTTCGTGGGGCACCCTCCAAAAGTACTAAAAGGTGTGATATGAAATCTACCCCGAGTACCACAGAAAACCCCTTGTAGTCACCTCTGAGATCCCTAAGAAGAGACATTATGGTTATCGACTCGCAGTCAGCGTTCGGGGGGACAGTCGGCAATCGATATTGAATGTATGGGCAGGGTAACAAAGCCCGAAGGTTTTCCAGAGGACCGTCTATAAAAGGACCAATGTCACTTCATAAAATTTCAATCTATGTCAGATGCTCCAAAGGAATGATGCCAAGATGACCAGTATCACTTCAAGAAACTTTAACCAGGTTCAAAATTTGTAGAGGACTGACACCAAATGAGTCAATATCACTATAGGAAAAACCCCCAATATACAATCTCTCCACTATGCTTGGTTAAGCTTTGGAGGGGAATCTCCTTGGCTCTCTCTTGCACGACGTCGTGCTTAGCTTCTATGTGAGAGGATTTTCCCGGCCACACCTATACGACAACTGGATTTTACACTCCCTATCTAAGGTTCCTAAGTTTGTTTTGTGGCTTTGGAGAAATTTACTCTCCAACCTGCACCAAGGCCCTAGCCTACACTTGTTTGTGTATTCTATTAGACCAAAAAATGTTTAATAAGTTTTATTTATCATTCATTTTATTGATAGTTACTTACTCATAAGGGTTATGGATGAAACTTAGATGATGTTTTGACAGACCCAAAGAAAAACACCTTAAGAACATGTTGACGGGCGAAAATGACTGTCCATTAATTGGAAGAACGAGTTTGGTCCGGGGTTGTCTAAATAACCCAAGCCGTTTGGTGTAACTTGTTCTGACGGGTTTAATGGCTCCGTTGGCCAATCTAAAATTCCTAGAAGAAACAAATAAATAAATAAAAGAAATAACTATTAAATAACCACTTAATATATATATATAACTATTGTAGATAATATTTACAAAACAAATCTGTCTATTTTATTTATGTGCATGATATACAAGTTGCAAGTTTTAATCTAAGCTCACAAAAATCTATATGAAAATGGTTGCTTTAACAAAAGCAAATAAAGAAAGCACATAAACTACTTTTTTCTTTTTTCCTTTATTAATCTAAGTTTAAACTGAAAAAGATACAATGAAACAGGAATATGTGGTCGGTCAAAGCCAGACCATATATTAGAGTTTCGAAGACAAACTAACAACAAAAGAGAAGAACTAACCTATTAATGCATCCAATGTCTTTATAATCAAGAATATCCAGTCGCCTTGTCCGAGAAGTAAACCTGCAATGAACCTTAAGATTGTTCCGAATAAATGCGAAACAATATGTTGGAAACTGAGTTTTAATAACAGAACGTATGATACAAATAGTCGCAGTGATCTTGTGATTTACAAGCAATTAAATCTTGTTGTAAGAACTTTGCATTTAAACGTTCAACAGAAAATTAAAGACAAATCTCATAATTTGAGTTGAATATATGATCACCCTATATAATATCTGAAACATCACATATGGACAACATTTATAAATGATTTATCCCAACTCATAATAAAGCATGAAGACAAAAGCTATCAACACCTATTATTATGTCAAGATAAATAGAACTTAAACTAAGACATCATACACAAGAAGCTAAAGTTGTAATATGTATCTCTGTTTCATTCAAGTCTGTGCATCAATTGTCCATACTTCAGCCCCAGGCCAAGATGATTTGATTAAAAAAAATACGAGTTTATATAGGTTTCAGAAAAGCTAACTATCTTATCATATAAGATACGATTGAATCTCTATGATCATCTACTGATTACAAAAATAGAGGGGGAATATAACCACCCCAAATCACACTAAATCTTTAAAAAGCTAAAAAAAAGTTTAATCCTGTTTATACAAAAATGGACCGTAGATATGGCTAACAAGCCCCAAAAAATGCTTCAAATCACTTGGTCACCATAGACTCCCAAATATCCTGAAAGAAAAGATAAAATAGAGAGATTTAGATATACATTTAACCAATAATTTCCAAATTTCGAATTAGAATAGACTCGCTACAGAATCTGTTGATTCTGTAGCTAGTCTATTTTAGTAATGACATCTAATTTATTCAATGAACAAAATATAACACTATTTTAAGATAAAAAGAAATGTTACCTTTAACTGTAAAATCAAATCGTTTCACATGATTTCAGAATTTATCACCGTTGTTGTGGTCTTGACATTTTTTAATATGATGTTCCCTGTTGTTTTCAAGCATTTTCCTTGTCCCTTAATAATAGACTTGAGCTTATGATTTTCATTTGTTAAGGGGTCGACCTGATCAATAAGGGCTTTGATCTGTGACTGTAAAATGGGTATATCGGTGTAATACTTGTCAATCCAGAACATACAAGTTTCACATCGTGATTGTGTGATGGTCGATTGAGAATATCCACGGTTGTGTACCGGAACGTCCCCAAGGTGGCATGTAGATTTGTTACCAGACTTAATTCCTGGAAACCCTTCACTATGCTTCAGACAAGGCAGCAGATTATCCACGAAATTGTAAGATTGATCGAGATCTGTTTGGAAGGAAGGAGGGTCTTCTTCGGCCAAAAACCTATCAATCTCGGAATCTGAGCTTTCATGGATCTTGATCATCTTGATCGAGCTCACATGAGGGTTTGATTTATTTTGTAGCTTCCTTGAAATAAACCTACCTGCCCTTTTGTTTTTAAAACTTAAATCGATATCACCTTTATATGGCTTGCCTATAGGTCTGTTTGTGTCTTTGGCAGAGGCGTTAAGTTGTGCATCTTGTTCATGGGTCTACTCAACAACCTTTGGGTCGGGTATAGGCTTACTGTGGGTGGTCGTAACACAGGCCTATGTAGATGAAGGGAAAACTCCAGGAGAAAGTATGGTTTCCTCAATCACGGGCTTGTCAACTTCTACGGTATTGGAGTTAGCGAATCCATTTCGGGTTAGGAAGGCGTCCCAGTCATCGTTCTGTAACTTCAATTGATGTACAAGCATTATTTTAATCAAACCGTGGTGGAACATGCTTGAATCCAAACGTTGCTTCTTATACCTTTTTTCCATTTTATACAGGCTTCTCCACAGGTAATAAGGCATGTTTAATGGAAACCCAATGAAATTCATGAGCAAACGTAGGTGATATAGAAAAACGAAACCAAAATGGCCTTCACACGTCACGAATTGTTTCAACACTGCAAGCAAACCATGCCATTGGGTTTTTAATAGGGAGAATGACATAGCTTTATCACAACAATTGATCTTTCGAGATCTAAAGAAAAGACTCCACGGAACCTCCTCAAACTTAGCATTTTTGAACCACTTATGCCCACTCGCAGAAAGACATGTTGCCTGACCTAAAAACTCTTATGTAACTTCAAGTTGAATGTCCCCAACCTTGGCTCGACATCCATCAAATGAGAGGGCGAATTCCTGAGCGATTTGCAAGTTAAAACCCTCGAATCTCTCAAGGAAAACAAGCCAACCTTGACCCTCGAGATCCTCCCTTGCATCATCGCACAGGAGAAAGGTCTGAGAGCCATTGGGTTCAATCCTAACAACCAGGGCCATGGGAAATTCGACAAGCAATCATGCAAACATAGTGAGTATAGAGGGTTTCTAAGAGTGGACCAAAACTAAACTCTAGACCCGAAACTCATCAACAATCTATGGCGTATGAACAAAAAAACCTCAATGAAAAGATAGGCATTGATTAAAATGAATGCGAGGAGTGTTGCAAAACCCAAGACTGAGCTTTGAAATGATGGGCTCACTGTAGTTGGACTGCCACCTCCTACATAGTACAGGCCACGATTAGGTGCATTAAAATAAAAATGATTGCACAACAAGGTGGGTTAGGTTCTAAAGTTTGGGAGAGGGAAATTTTATAAACCAAAGTATAGTGACAAGGGAATGTATGATCAAGAACCACACAAAAATATATCGATGTTGAAATTGAATTGACCTTTGTTGATTCAAATAACAATCCATAAGCATGCTTCATATTCGAGGAGTCAAAACAAAGAGAATGAACTTCATAGCAAGGAGCAAAGACTTTGTTAACAAAAACTGTGGAGCCATTTGCCTTCCATAAACTTTTAAATAGAGTGGTAATACAATCATAAGTTTACATGCTTCGTTTTCATGCTTTCAGTCATGAAAGAAGCATGAAAACAAAAACACTAGGAATAACCGAAAACTTGCATTTGTCATTTCAAAAATTGCTTATGAAGAATAGAAAAATGTACGACCCCAGTTAGGCAGCTACATAGATTAATATTTGATGCTTTAAAGAATTGAAAACATGTAGGGCTGCCAACAAAACACAAAGCAAAAATGTGGTTTTTTCACTGAAAATTAGAAGTGCTAACAACGCTTTAGATAAAAACAAACTCTTTTCTTTTATACTTTTGAAAATGAAAAAAATACACTTTTTCTGGTATGCAAGATTTTGAACTTCTTTGCAATGCAACCTAAAATACTCTTTTGAAAGCGATGTAAGACAAAACGTAAAAACTTTGCAAGCAAGGTTTATTTTCTTTTATGGAAGGCTATTCTAACCAAAATCAACAACTATAAAAACAAAATAAAATGCCTAAAAACTTGAGTGCTAGTAAGCAAGACTCCTTTCTTGAAAAGTTCAAAGGAAAGGGATCAAGATGAAGGATGACTAACCATCAAGTTGTTTTTGTATTTTTTGTTACTAAAAGAAATGAAATACAATTGAAAATGCAATTTCTCTTTTTCTCTTATGAACAAAGGGAAGAAGGTACATAAGAAGAAAGAAAACAACCATGAACCATTGATGCACAACAATTGTAATGTTCCCAAGCCAATATGCTAGGAACATCACGTTTTACATGAATTTTTAACTGTTTCTGGTTGTGACATTTCGTCAAACACTTTGTTGATTTACTTGTTTGTATGTGTTTACTTGCAGGTTGACCTCTTGATTTCGGCCTTAGGGTTTATGTTCAATAATCACACATAGATTTGAAGATACAATCAATGAAATTACAAGATACACCAAATATGGAAGCAATAGCAAGACCTAACCTTTATTAATATAATGAGCAAGAACCTGATACAAGAGTGAGGCCGATCTGGAATGCTCAACATATGCCTCCATAAACATAATAAGAGATGCTACAAAATTCTCCAATAGAATACTACAAGCCTCCAAAGGCTGCATACTCAATGAAGACCAATGCAAGAATAGATCTGGGCCATATGAAGTGCCAAACCCCCAACCTGGATGATGCCACGCTCTGCTGGAACACTGGATACCCTCACAATTCAACCATGTTGTCAAAGACCACCAAACCCTCCATTGAATATGCCAAACTGTAGATCAGGAAAATGCAAGGACAACCCAGGTGCTCAAATCTCCAAGATACCTCTCAAAGTCATGGATCTAGCCTCCCTCCAAGGAATGGTGTAACCCCCTAGATGCCTAAAACCCTAGATAATTCGGTCTCCCTCCTTGAGGCCTCCAAATGCTCCACAAAACCACTAGAATGATACATCGAGGCCCGGTTACCTCCCTAGTGAAGTCCCAAGCGAAATGATGAAGATATGATCTATCAAATGGCTGAAATCGCTTTCTGAAGTGTGCTCCTCTCCTCCAATTCGTCCAATGCATATAGTAAATCAAATGGTACATAAAACTCCTCTGGAATGCACTAGAGCTAATGGCCAAGACCCTGCAATGAAAACCCAGGTGCTAGAATCTCCAAAAGCCCTTCCAATCACCTAGAACGAACTTCCCTCAATGGATGGTGCACCCCCTTGCTAGAAACCCCCAATGGTGTGCCCTCTCTCTCTTCATGTGCTTGTAGCTGGTGTAGAACCCTCCTGCACTGAGTAGATCTGAACTATAATGGTGTGGGGGAGTATTGCATCCCCAAGACCAAGCTTGGGACAAGCTAGGCAGAATCTTTCACCACTGAATCGTCCCCTAGGGTTTGTTAAGTCAAACCCTCAAAACCCCCAAGGTATGGGCTCACTAGCTAGAAGCCAAATATCAAAAGATAAGCATACATGAATGAGAGAATAGACACCCTTGCCTTTCCTTTATACTTCTTGCTCACCTTGTCCTTCCAAAGTGACTTTCATTTTATTAATTATTAATTAATTAATTAAATCACTTTAATTAATTAATTAACCTTTTTACCTTTGAAAAACACCTTATCTCTCCTTCTATCTTCCCTGGCCACTGAAAGTCACTTCTCATCATCCTATCTTGTAGTGTTTATCCTCCTGATTCCAATGAGCTATTACACTGAGAGGTCCATCCATGTATTGCGCCCAAAATGCCCTCTTCAATGAATTTAATTAACCTGTAGCTCAAAATACTCAAAATCATGGAAATCATCGAAATGCAACGGAACCAAATCCAATCTATGTGGAGTGGATCATGATGATGAAATAGGATGAGCGATGCAAGTCAGACCCCAAAATATACCTCAATAACCCCTATACTCGTTGTAATCTCCAACTTACTACTCTGGTCATCATAACACCGTGTAATACCTTGATGTCCCAAACTGGGGACATTACAGTCCTCCCTACTAGAATATTGCTTGTCCTCAAGCAATAACTGAACCCACCCAAATATAATACTGGGGTCCCATGTCAACCTGTGGGACACACAACAGGTCCCATCCAGAGATGAAATATCATACACTCCACCCCTTGGGTCCCATATCAGGAAATGAACTGCAATACCCTGTGAAGCATGGTCCTGAAATATATCAACTTCGTGAATCTTCTGCACATGACACATGGCCTCATCCCAGAATGATTCCATCCTTCAAGACACTACCAAGATCAACACGACCTCCATCAACTGCACATCTTGATGCCAGAATGAGGTATTGTAAGATCTTTGTGAGACACCCTCAAGTGATGTGCTCTCCTCAACACTGAATCTCAATGGAAAGTCAGAAAAAATTTCCCCTGCAAAGGTCCACTCGCCCCTGTCAGTCCATGAAATGCTCAACCCTACAATCCATGGGTCCCATGCTAGTCTCTGTCGAAGATCACCATGCTGGAACTGCATTACGTTGACCCTGTCTGACTGCTCCATGTATATATACTGGATCCTCAAGCTGAAGTACATGTGGTAATTGGACCTGTTGTCCAGAAGCTGCATCTGTAAAAACATCTCTGTGAAAGTAGTACCTGCCCAACCATCTCCATGTTCGATCATGATGATCAAGAGTGAGAAGTTGCCTTGATCCATAGGAAAATTCCATGCATGCCCACTCCAAACCAACCCCTGGTGGAGTATGTGGCTCTCTAGCACACCTTGGGTCATCATGTAGTGAAACATCCTGCTAACCAAATGAAATCCAGGATCCCATGGCAAACTTGGAAGTTTATCACTTCCAATCTCCTCTAACGGCTCATGTGTGAGACTGATCACTATCAAAGGCCCTTTGTGCTCATCTGCTATCACCTGGCCTATGATGCTCACCATCACACACCAAGCCTCAACTAGTTGCCTATGACGATCCACCTCTATCTGGTTGGATGACGTAAAAACACTCATGTCAGGTGGTCTTGGCCTAACCACTCCCCATGTCCTCAACCATTGTCTATCTCTCCTCATGTTGATGTATATGAGAAAAGTGTCAAGAAAGGCTAACAGAAACATCTGCAGCTTACTGTAGGACTGGAAGATATCACATGCTTTGGTCAATCCCAAGGATTCGACCGGAAGCTCGTCCATTGGTATCCATGATAAATACTCACCTATATTCATCACCGAATCCCAACCATCCAATACAGTCGGAAGTAACTCCTCCAACTAATGTTCAACCAACCTCCATCCCTCATCTCCCGTGCAATTGCTGATACGGTGAAGGTGCTCTCTCATAACTATGTGTTGTTGCAAAGGAGTGACATATGCATGCTCCCCTATGTGTGTCTCCTCCTTGCAAGGAAATACACCCCTCTGAATCCCACCATACATCTTGGCATGTCTCTGTGAGCTATCACTCACCACTGTATGCCCCGACATACTCTTGTCATCTCCTGTATACTCATGTTGCATCTTAGATCCTGGGTGTACTACTGGATCAACCTCTACATGAAGTTCAATCGTTCTTGGAACACAAATGGAGGTGTCCCCAAAAATGCCCCTGACTCCGGAGTTCCCCTGTGTAGGTGAGTGCTCAACTGTATCAAAGATCCTCATAGAAGGTAGCTCTTGCGCCTCTCGATCATAGCTCCCCGTACTCATCAGTGATCCTGGGTACTCCTCATGCTCCTCCATCATAGATACTCCCTCCCTAAGAGTATGAAAGTCATCCATGGAAATCCCCCATCTGAACTACCATGTGCCACTGATGCCCTCCAGTAGTAATCTTCCATCAATGCATGCATGTCATCACTACGCCTGGTGGCTGCCATGATCATATCCTCACTCACTCTCAACTGTCATGTCAAGTAGTGTGACTCCTGATCATATTCATGTTGAGGTGCCACCTCATATCCCTCACTCCTAGTGTCAGCCCCTGAATCCCTAACAACACTATCTGCAAAAGATGAAGCATTGAATTGATCCTTGTCTATTGTGCTACGAGGTCCCCCTATATGCGACTGCATAACATCCCCAACTGCTAGCCCCCTCTGAATCATATTGTATCTAGTGTAAGCAGATGTATCCTCCTATGAAATCACCCTGCTACTATCATCTGTGCCTGGATCTCGTATAGATGTGTCTAGACATGTGCTACGGTCATCTTGACCACTAAGGAATGCACCCTCATCACTGCAGGCCGATCCTGGAAGTAAGTGTCCCCTCAGCCTGTCAGTCTCCATAACCTGCTACACTAACAGAGTCCCCAATAGAGGTGACTCAATATCCTCATGCTGACAGTTAGGTATAAGGTCCATTGTCTCCAAGTCATGTCTCTCCTCCTGGGTCTGTGGATCCATGTGCCCATAGTATTCATCCCTCACATACAACTCCTCTATCATCTTTGAAATTCCATTGATATCCTCATGTGGCGTGGCTATCATGGGTTCCTGGATAGATGATAGATGTGTCATGGTTACCATATGAAGCTCGTCATCTCTATGTCCCAACACGTGTGAATCCTCGCTAGTGTCACCACTATGTCGAGGTGTAAGGTCATCAACAATATGTGATATGACAGTTGAAACATCGGTGCTACCATCTTGTCCATCCCACTGTCCCTTCAATGGGAAAGGGTCACTATCCTCCTCAAGTGTGCATAAATCACTAGCCTCTATGCAAGAGTCACTATCATCATCAGACTACTCCAAATAAGCATCTATCTCTAGCTCTGTATCCTCACACACCTCATCATCACTATCATAACACACCTCAATAATGTGCTTCTCACCTCTACCCCTACATCTGTGATCTGGTTCCCAAGGCATTTTGCAACTGTAGCAACGTTTCCTGCTCCCAATGGGTGTGGGGTTTCTCTGTTCTTCCCTCCATCTAGCTTCTTTGGCTCTCTTTTCCTCTACTATGTTGATCCAATGTGTAACCTTATCTTTGCTCTAGCTAGGAATTTTAAGGGATACAAACAGATGGAATGTTATTCAATCTCTGAAAGTCTTATCAAGGTTTTGATATTCCCTCTCATAATCAACAATCCATCCAGAAAAATCACACACATCCATATCTCCTTATGGAAGACCCCTCAGGCTGACAGGAGTCTAAGCTCTGATACCACTGTAATGTTCCCAAGCCAATATGCCAGGAACATCACGTTTTGCATGAATTTTTAACTGTTTCTGGTTGTGGCATCTCGTCAAACACTTTGTTGATTTACTTGTTTGTATGTGTTTACTTGCAGGTTGACCTCTTGATTTCGGCCTTAGGTTTTATGTTCAATAATCACACATAGATCTAAAGATACAATCAATGAAAGTACAAGATACACCAAATATGGAACCAATAGCAAGACCTAACCTTTATTAATATAATGAGCAAGAACCTGATACAAGAGTGAGGCCGATCTAGAATGCTCAATAGATGGCTCCCATAAACATAATAAGAGCTACTACAACATGCTCCAATAGAAGACTACAAGTCTCCAAAGGTTGAATACTCAATGAAGACCAATGCAAGAATAGATCTGGGTCATATGAAGTGTCAAACCCCCAAAATGGATGATGCCACGCTTTGCTCGAACACTGGATACCCTCATAATTCGGCCCTTCTGTCAAAGACCACCAAACCCTCCGTTGAATATGCCAAATTGTAGATCGGGAAAATGCAAGGACAACCCAGGTGCTCAAATCTCCAATATCCCTCTCAAATTCATGGATCTAGCTTCCCTCCAAGGAATGGTGCGCCTCCCTGGATGCCTGAAACCCTAGATAATTTGGCCTCCCTCCTTGAGGCCTCCAAATGCTCCACAAAACCACTAGAATGATATATCAGGGCTCGGTTACCTCCCTGGTGAAGTCCTAAGTGAAATTATGAAGAACTAATCTATCAAATGGCTAAAATTACTTTCTAAAGTGTGCTCCTCTCCTCCAATTCATCCAATGCATCTAGTAGATCAAATGGTACATAAAACTCCTCCAGAATGCACTAGATCTAATGACCAATACCCTGCAATGAAAACCTAGGTGCTATAATCTTTAGAAGCCCTTCCAATCACCTGGAACGAACATCCCTCAATAGATGGTGCGCCCCCCTTGCTAGAAACCCCCAATGGTGCGCCCTCTCTCTCTTGTTGTGTCTATGTCTGGTGTAGAACCCTCCTGCATTGAGTAGATCTGAACTAGAATGGTGTGGGGGAGTATTACATCCCTGAAACCAAGCTTGGGACAAGCTAGGTGGAATCTTTCACCATCGAATCATCCTCTAGGGTTTGTTAAGTCAAACTCTCAAAACCCCCAAGATATGGTCTCACTAGCTAGAAGCCAGATATCAAAAGATAATCATACATGAATGAGAGAATAGAGGCCCTTGCCTTTCCTTTATACTTCCTGCTCACCTTATCCCTCCAAAGTGACTTCCACTTTATTAATTATTAATTAATTAATTAAATCACATTAATCAACTAATTAACCATTTTACCTTTGAAAAACACCTTATCTCTCCTTGTGACTTCCCTGGACATTGAAAGTCACTTCTCATCATCCTATCATGTAGTGTTGATCCTCCCGATTCCAATGAGCTATTACACTGAGAGGTTCCTCGAAGTATTGCGCCCAAAATTCTCTCTTCGGTGAATTTAATTAACCTATAGCTCAAAATACTCAAAATCATCGAAATCGTCGGAATGCAACGAAACCAAAGCCAATATGTGCTGAATGGATCATAATGATGAAATAGGATGAGCGATGCAAGTCGGGCCCCAAAATATCCCTCAATAGCCCCTGTACTCATCGTAATATCCAACTGGCTACTCTGGTCATCATAACACTGTGTAATACCCGGATGTCCCAAAGTGGGGACATTACAACAATCAAACTGGAAACCAATCCCAACAGTCCATTACTGACCATTTGACCAACGTAAATTGTTGGATTACTGATACGGGGGGTGAATCAGTAATAGAGAAATTTAATACCTTTTTAACCATATAATCCAAGTGTTATATCAATGAAGCATTATCATCCAATAACTGCAAAGTAAATAAGCAATGAACAAATGAACAATCATACACATACACAGTACACCAGTGTTTTATGTGGAAACCCAAATCGGGAGAAAACTACGGAATGCTTTTTCTTATATGTCTTGAAGAATTACATTTATTGGAAGCACCAACTTCCTTTGTTTTCCAGCTACAACTGGAAGGAGGCTCCAACCCCCTAGTTTCTCAGGCTACAACCTGAGGGAAACTCCAACTCCCCAATTCTCTGGCTACAACCAAAAGGAGGCTACAACCCCCTATGTTATCCGGCTATAACCAGAAGGTGGCTACAACCACCTCTCCTTGCCCCGTCCTGCCACCTTGAAGTAGAAGTAGAATGATGGAACCACTATCACACTATCACTGTGAGATATATTGTTGTAAACATGTACCAATAAATCCGAACCATGCATCAATCATGCATCAACCTGTACCTCAACCTGTAATCAACCTGT
>ML788279.1:59141-71114 GCA_009831015.1 Picea engelmannii | reverse complement strand
TAACTCATACCGTTACCCATCAAACAAACTTGGGTCCATTACCCAAACCTGGGGTCTCCAACTTCTCATGGCCATAACTCTCTAACCATGAGGAATTATGTGACGTTCCACATACCACCAAAAATGACATGACAAGAACTATCCATCTAGGATATTTTCCTTTACAAATTCACTTTCCTTCATCTCATTATTCCACAATTAAGCATGGGTTCTCTTACTCCACAAAGCGTCTTCCCGTGAGGGATTTCACCATAAGGGGACCACTTTGGAGTTCATCCATATTTACTTCTTATCAACCATGAAAAAACAATAATGAGTCATATTTACATCAAAACAATATTGGATCCATTACCCAAACCTTTGTGCTACGGGGCTTTCTTCAAGGGTTGACATCAATGACAACCAACCTTAATCAACATAAATAACCTTATATCCAAAAGACTATCTTGACCAACAACAATATCTTTCAGATGATTTGATATTTTTCCAATACTTGACACAACAATCAAAGGAAAAATCAAACCCAGTAGCCTCAGACTGCACTGAAAATCAAAGACAGATCCTCCAGAACTGGGAGAAAGGCTAAAAAATCAAGTTTTTACATAGATCCACGACTCTGTACACTATGAATTACAGACATCCTCAAGTCATGCAAAGGCGAATCACAAATATCCATGACTCATAAAAGGACAAAGCGTGGATGTACCAGTAAAACTTGAAAAATAAAAAAAGCCAATCGAAAAGGAGGCTTCCAGAAACTTTGGAGAAAGTTTCTAGATGGAAAATGCTTTGAAAAGAAATCCTAGAAAAGAGGACAAGGTACAGGAATCAAAGACAACATAAGACATCCTAAGACTGACCCAAACTAGGAGAAGATATCCCGATATGGTCTCCAATTCTGTTATGATATTTTTCCCCTATGACCTTGGGTCATGTCACAACAGAGCGAGACCATATATAAAAGACAAAACCTACCCTCACACACAACAATGCTATGAGAAAAATAACTATTCTGGGGGGAGAGAGGGAGAGAGAGAGAGGCCTCACACCTTGTATCCTATGTCTAATGTCCATCCTCGCTCTCCACCTTAGATGTCGCTCTTGATCTCTATTGGTATCAACTTGCAAAAGAAGACCAAGTCTATGCTTCAACAAGGTAGTTATAGATTCAAATCATACATATAACATGCAAATATTCAAGTATATGAATAAAGCTAGCATATATCAACATATTGAAATCAATTTACACATGTATGAAGGGAAACATAACTCTTTTATTGAAAACAGTGAAAAAGGGTAGTTACAACTTGACTCGAACCGTCGACACTTCCTCGAAGCCAACCACCTAGGTTCCTCCACTGGTCCTTCAAACATCAACTCAACAAGATGGCCCTTCTTCGGATGATCCAAAAGGGATAGGAATACACCATATTGTCATATAGGATAGAAGGAGTATTGGAAAGCAAGTTCCATATCAGGGGGATGTTACTCAAAGGATCAAGGAAAATAGGGAAGCTTGCAAATTCATCAGTATAATCTTGCACCTAGGTTTTCCTCCTCATTTATGCCCTCAAATGTGTCTTTATACCATACTCAAGGGGTTGAGGTGGTTGAATTCCATTGTTTACAGGAGCAAGGTAGTTTGGGAATGAGCCCAACCGAAAAACCAGCCCGAAAATGTGGATTATTTTATATTTTCACATTTTTTTAGGGCATCAACGGGTTACAAACTATCAAGGCGTGAGCATCCATGGTTTTCACACTGGTGATCCATAGATGGAAACAAAAATATTGTTTTTTAGATGAGTTTGATGCAGGAGGATGGGATTTAGATTTGCAAGCTAGGGAAAGGACTAATCCATCTCACAAATGCCAATGATGTGGAAAATTCTGGATAACATGGTTGGAATTGAAAAATCAATTTACTTGGTCCATCTAAATAGGTTGGTCATCGAATGAATTAATGAGTTAATTCTAGAGACTTTGTGCATTAAGTTAAGATTGTAATCTCTTATGTCCTAGAGGAGGGTCTAGAAATGGAATAAATCCAAGGATTTCAAGGAACATAGTTTAGTTGGTGGCTATAAATGGCTCAGTTATAAGCCTATATTATAAGGTTGACTAAACAAACTTTGCAGGCTCGAATCTAATCAACTGATATGGCTATTTGATTGTGCAACATATGAAAATAATTGTTCAAACCTAAGTGGATTTATTTCCATGGTCCCTCATTCTAGGCGCTTATCTCTTAGTAATAGGGTGATTCATCTAGGCATTCCTACACTTAATTGCCCCTACGTGGTAGATCTAAAATAGTTAAACATATTTTTGGGCATTGTTCTTTTGCCATGTAAGCTCATCATTGGCTCACTAAATTTCATGGTCGATTCCTTCCCAACTCCATATATTAGAAAGCCACTTTCATAGGAGACAAACTTTCTTAGGCCATTGAAATATGTGTAGGATGGAAATTTGTTTGAATTGAATTTATCTTCCTCCTATGGAAGAAACAAAATGATCGTCATGTTTGATAAAGCATAACCTGCTAAAACTTTTTCTTAGTATAATAACTCATAGATTTGCGTTGTTTTTTTTATGCATGTTACTATATGTGAAAAAACGTTGAATTGGCATGACATACATGTGCTAACTGCTAAATTACTTGAGGATACTTATTTCATTATGAACAGGGAGCCTCACGTCAACTCTTAAACCCATTCATCTTATTCTTGATGGTCACAAAGATATGATGGAAGGGCATGCCACACAAAATTTGATCAACTTGTTCACAAGTGGAAAGAATGATGACATAATTGGACTTCAACACTTCAAAACAAAAATGTTAAATTCTCAAGGCTTGTGCTTCTATTTTTTAGATACGAAAGTGTCTCAAGGAGTGTGTGAAAAATAGCAAGGATCGAGGACCTACAGTTCCCTGGTCAAGATGTTATAAAAGCATTCTCTCATATTGTGCTAGAAAATGCATGTTACAAACAAAGAGTAGAGCCATTTATCATTAACCTTCTAATATCCAATGAGCATGAATCATAAACATAAGAAAATCAAGAGAAAGTATAAGAGAAAAGAGCACCAAGATCTATAGTGGAGAAGCTCTCACGGGATAGAAAACTCCACGCTAACAATATTTATTTATTGGTCCCCAATCCATGTTACAATAAGCCTCAACCAAGATTCCTCAAGCATTGATCTCTAAGAGATCCACATACTTAATCTCAATGATCCACTCAAAACGGATGAGTAATGACCTCAATACCTCCTTAATATACAAGTTTCATTGTAGAGAAGAACATTTCACATAGCGAATGTGAGATAAAGAGAATATCACCTAGCAAGTAACTTGGCTGCCCATACCCAGGAACAAGAATCCTCGTAGTCACCTATTCTAAGTAGCTAGAGCCACATAAGATATCCACATAGCCCACGTGTTGGTTAATAATGACTCTAATGATTCTCCATTACATGAAGATAATGCCCCACAAATGGTGACCTTAAATGTTGTATATGCCATCATAATGACGTTAAGTACATCCTCAAATGTGGCCACTAAATGATATTGCCACATATTCTAACATCCACCATTAATATTGGACTTGGGTAATTAACTCATACACATAAGAATATGGCATTACATTAACATTCCCCCTTAATGACAACTTCATACATCCATAATAAGTTGCAACAATAGATGAACTTTGCTTCTACCGACGACAAATTTTGAAGTGGAATAATGAGCAATGCCATCGACAACTTGAATCCTCATTAACTTGCATTTACCAATATTGAAAATATCAACCTATGCATGATGAAGTGAAAACAAACTTGAAATTGAGAGTTAATATGTAGAACTATCTATCTCTAAACATTCAAGCGAACCTCTTTGGTATAGTTGCAAACATAGTCTCCAAAGAACAACTTCACATGAACCTCTTTGAAATTAGTGAGCCAAACACAAGAACGTTGAAATCCAAGTGTAGCAGAGCCTATGTACAAATCATCAAAAGGAAGAACATTGTCCCAAAAAGACACCAAGCATGGCAAAAAAATATGTTGAAGCTATAAGTGATTCAACAACATTGTAAGTGTTGAAGATCAACAAGAATCCTCCAATAAGATAAACGAAAAATGTGATCATGATCATATAATGATCAATAGGATCAATAACTACTCTAGACACCCCATGTAACAAGATGGTGTTCCCATCATAATAAACATGTGTCAAGCAAAGCACCAAATAAATGTTGCCATCAAAATTGTTTGATGAAGACTTCTAAAATAGTCGATCAATCAAAGTGATCAAATTTTGGGCAAGACCACCTTGTTTCAAGTGGATAATGAGATTTGGAACCTATAGTTTCAATGTATACATGCAGACCATCTAATACTATTTGTCCAATGAAGCTTTTGGCTTGTTCACATCACTCTTCCCAATATACAATTGTATTGTACCCAGCCTCCATGTTGAGTCTCGTCACTGCAAAAACGACTTAGCCTACTGAATACGAATTTAAAAATGCCCCGTACATCTAAAAGAAAACAATTTATAGCAATCCCAAAAAAATTACAGCAAAACAATATGTTTGTTTACCCATGCATCTACAACATTTATAAACCATGAGTGCATCCAATAAGCACACAACATTCATATATTCATTTACATAGTAGAATAATCATATTAAAAACAACAAAGAACTTATTTGTTTATAAATATAACCAACCGGTTTCATACGAAGGATGAACCTCCCAACCATAGGTAGTGTTGTTCCAAGTCTCAAAAGTAGGCCACCCCCAAGTTGAGACCATGAGTCCATAAGGAGATCTGGCCCCACGGTTGTCCGCTCTCCACACTCAACAACCCAATCTTGGGCTCTACTCCTACAACAATTCCAATCCACCAACTCTCTCTTCCCCACAACCTGCATAACCCAAGGAATGTACCCCCTTCACTACTCGTAATGGTTTGGGCTGCACCATTCATTTATCGGGTCTTCCAATGCACTTGGTTGTCCAAGAATCTCTTAGCTAGGGACTTCAAGAACTCTCAACTACTTCACGAGTGCTCACAACAACCTTCACAAGGCTCTTAAGCCATTTCCTCAATAGGAAAACACACTATAGGTTGATAACATGTTTTCATAGGCACTCCAACCTAATTTCCTGCATAAAACATAACCAAACAATGGCTTCCTTTAAGCATAGCATGGTTGGTGCTCTTCTCAATACTCAGATCCTCCTTTGCTACCCAAAATATGCATGTAAAAATTGTCTCTATTATTCCTATGAATTTCCCTTCTTCTCCCTTGCTTTCTTGACTCTCACTCTTCCCAAAGATGATTGTACTTTATCCTATGCTCTCCAATAACCGTGGGATGTGACTGTTGTTGTAGGAAAATCTCCCTGCGGACAGGTAGATCTCCTCTTGAGCGCTAGACTCTTAACTCTTGAGACAGAAGATGCTTATCATGGACACTGACTTCCTTTTAAATCTAAATAAACTAATGTGTGAGGAGGAAGTAGAAAAGAAGTACTTTTTACCGGTGTTTGTCCCTGCACAATCCGAGTTGAGATCCAAACTTAAAATCGTCGATAAACCCTGTAGACAAACAAAAGTACAAACAACTTCCTACTCTACTGAGATTAGCTCGAAATAGATCTATCTATTAGAGACAAATTCATGTGAGATCAAACACAGAATTGAAAGAAACAGGCCAAGCATATTATATTAATGAGAACAATAATGAAGAAAACTTACAACCATAGATGTGAGTGCAACAGCTTCATCAAGTTCCCCTTGTCCAAACCCTTGCTTAAACAGTCCATGCACAAAATGTTGATGCTCCAAATGACATACCACTCATGAGATCATAAGTTGGTATAATTCTCAATCTTCCTCTTTTCTCCTCCATGGAAATCCCTCATTATATGGGATTTGGAGATTTAACCACCATGGAGAGAATCGCTCATCAAATCCACTAAGAAAGGGATCTCTAATATATTTAGGGAGAAAATATTTCTTAAGGATTTTGGGGAGCAAATATCTCTCAAGGATTTTAAGGAGGAAATATTTCAATCATCCATGAGATCCTCCACCTTCCCTAAAAAATAGGAAACCAAATGTGAGGTGGATTCTCACACTTAATTACTTTCTTTTTCATGAATATTAATAATGATTCATGTGCACTTGATTCTCATACTTAATCAATTTCTTTTCCATGAATATTAATAATAATTCATGTGTACTTGGTATTTTGGCCTTCATGTAATATATCCCTCCTCCACATTGACTAGGGATTGTGACATAGGTTATTCCATGGTGTCAAGGTGTATGCGACACTTATATGACACTTTACGACACTTAGGGCGAGGTACCTAGGTGTGAAAATTTCATGTGTAACAACTGCTCACACCCACCCTCTTACAAGAGTTAATCAATTGTATTTGGGAACACTCAACAATAAATAGAAGGTCATACACAATGTTAATAATTTCATGAATGTGGGTTGGATTAATACCCATGAATAATTCCCCCTTGAACCCCTCTCTCTTATGGAATCATAGCACCCCGTCGTTTTTGTCCCTCTGGTATCACAACCAACGGTTACTACTTTTATTAATCACTTCAATGTTCATAATATACAATTTGACCATCAACCATATTAATCAATATGGACTCTTTCCCCAAACATATTGGCTCACCGGCCTAAATGACAGCTACACAATTACATTATATTGCGAGGATTAAAACTGGGGATGTTACAATAATTTTTCACCACTTGTGGGCTTTTGCATGTCACCATTGACTAAATGTAAAAAGTTGTTTTCCCTAAACTATAAACCATCATTATTTTGCAATCCAACTCGTGGAATTTTACTAGTTATGAGGTCTTTATGAAGATAGGTTGAGTTTATCCACAAATTAACTTAATTGATTAATGGACTCCAACAAGTTTAGTGATGGCCCAGTACATGTACATTAATGGCACATCAATCACAACCTTAAATGTTACACATGTTATTGTAATGACACTAAATACATCCACAAATATGACCACTAACAACATTACTACATACTTTGATACATGGTTAACCAACAATCGATGTCGCCCTCCACACCCCCACCCTAAAGGTAAGGACAAACCCTTCCTTATGCTCTTAATATAAAGCTTATCCCATTGATTACCCAATTTATGATCCTAATTATGTGTGCTTTGACTTTGTGTGAGAAAAGACCAATCTGTATTATTATTTATGGTTTTATGACCAGTGGTATGCTTTAATCATTTATGTGCTTAACTGTCTTAATGAGTTTTACTTTATTTAAAATAATAATAACCTGCAATGGTTGCTAAGTAATCTATTTTTTTTACAAAATGCATATACATATTTCAAAAAATATCATATATTATTACTTCTTTGCACATTACATGAGATGTTGTAAAGAGATAATTTTATTTTTTTCAACTTTCAATCCCTTTTGTAATGTCTTCAAAATTATATTTAATGAAATTAATAAAACATATTTAAAAACATTGGAAACAACTACAAAGCAACTAGAACATAGTTACCAACTTAATGAGAACTGTGACCTCAAAACGAGAACTCTGGCCCAAAAAACCCATATTTTTGCATTAAAAACATCAAAATCAACCCCAAATCAAAAAGTGGTGCTACTGGTAGAACCATGTTTTAAACGGGGTCATAATTACAACATTTTTCAAACATGGGCTTCAAAACTTAGATAGTAGCTCAGAAAAACCTTAAAATCAACACCTAAAACCAAATAAGATGTTTTTGAATTTTTTTCTTTTCAAAACGTTAAATTTTGAGGTCATTTGAAATCGTATTTTTATCACTTGGTACCATTATAACCAAAACCTCAAAATCAACCATCAAATTGAAAAGTATTGCTACCAGTAGCACCCATTATAAAATTGAGGTATGAAAATGACACACTTTTATAATGTGGTAAAAGAACTCATCATTATTTTAAACAAAATCTTAAAAGAAACCCTTAAATGTTCACTTTTTAAATGTTATTATCACACAAAGCACAAGGTAATTCATAACGACATGAAAATATCACAATATACTTTAAAAATTCAACGTCACTTTTTAATAATTTTTTACTTTTAATAATAAAAAAGTAAATACAAGTTACATTGAATGAAACAAAAATAATTTCTTAAAAGTATTGTTATATTGACCATATTCAAAACATATGAGCTAAGAAATTTTGTGAGCTAACAAAATGGTGAAAAACAAAGAAAAACTAGAAAGAAATGAAAAAAATTTAAAATTTCCCCGAAAAACAATAATTTAAAAAACAAAAATACATTTTTTTGTTAAAAAGAAGAGCAAAATATCCCTTCAAACTTAAAAAAAGAAAAAGAAAATGAGAAAAAAAAAACTGAAAAATAATCAAAATTCAATAAAATATTTAAAAAAAAAACATTTTAAAAAAATAAAAATAAATAAATAACAAAAACACTAATATTACCTAAGCTATAAATTTATTTAAATCTATTTTTTGAAAATAAATATGAAACTATATAATATGTTTTTTTTTTGTAAGTAAGAAGTTTTATATATAAAAGGCCTTCAAAAACCAAAGCAAAGGTACAAAATACGGAAATTAGCCGTACTGTAGTTACTGGACTGCCCCAATAGAGGGGAAACCAGTCCAGCCAGCAGGTGAGTCAAGAATAGGTAGTTTAACAGTCTAATATATCAGTCTCAAACTGTCTGGACATCAACTAAAAAAAAAGAGAAACTATTGAAACTTGAAGGACCCCTATGGGCTTAAACATTTGGCAAATAACCTGGCCAGGTGGCATGAACGGCCTCGAACCAAGGTTCCTCTTCGATGAATGTCACTTGACCTGCCCACTGCATACCATCTTCCACGTTGCTCTCATCTCTGTTGGCATCTGGCGAGGTGTCCTACAGCGCGCGTTGTCCTGTGTCCACCTCCACGGCCATGTCCTCATGCTTGTCTTGCTCCATCCCATTCTCTGCGGAGCGCTGCGTCTGGGCGTTTCCTTCACTGGTCGCTACACAAGATTCCGCTGCTGAAGTCGCACCTGCCGGGTCCGAGGGGAAAGCCTCTTGGAGGGAGGAAAGGATTTGAAGAAGGACCGAGACTTTTCCATCCGTGGTCTACAGACGGAATTGGAGGTCCTCCACCCCCTGACGGAGTTCGAAGACCAGACCGAAGAGAATAATGAGACTTTCTCTCGACTGCGTGTCAAAGAAAGAGTCAGAAGACTGGTTCTCATTGTTTTGAGGCTTGCGAAAAGGAGGTGGCGCCCCCATGGGCTTCCTTGAGGAGTCAATAACTGGTGTCTGGGGGGACTCGACCGTTCTGGGAATTGGGGGGATAAGAAGGTGTCGCGAGGAGGAACACGGCGGTCCAGAGATGATAGCTAAGCAGTCAAACTGGGATACAGGCGGGGCGGGGGAGGCGGGAAGAACTGGCTCGGGCTGGAGGGATGGGGAGGAGCAAGTGGAAGGCGACTCAGGGGGCGAGACAGAAGGTCGGGGAGGATTCCATGGAGAGCCTCTTTGCGGCCGCCCCCTTTGGCGCGGCATGAGGTTCGTCGCGTGAAAGCCAAAGAAAACCAAGTGCAACAGGCAGAGGTAGAGTGCCTGGAGATGAACAGGGGCTACAATTATCATGAAGGTCCGGTTTGGATCAAGCCAGGGCAGCGGAGGGGAGAGCCAGTCGGGTCGCGAGCGGAGATGAGAGGCAAACACAAGCAACCAGGCCATGGAATGAATCGTAAAAGGAGACATAAGTTGTAGAGTTAAGCCACTGCAACGTCGTAATGGCGAGTTAATGCAGGATCGGGGTGGCGGGTGATGGCACGAGCTCGTCACATGGCCCTGTGCCTCGTTGGCCGATCCGTTCCTCCTCCTCGCGCCAGGTGGTCCGCACTAGCACCCCATCCGGGGGGAAACTATATAATATGTTAATAATGTTACAATGTTATAATATAATAATGTTACAATGTTATAATATAACAATGTTATATTATAACATTGTTATTATATTATAGCATTGTTATAATATAACATTTTATTTTTGTAAGTGAGTTTAAGATCATGTATTACTATAGGGGAGTTATGATACAAAAAAGGGGGACTCCCTGGTCTGCCAAGAAGGAAACCAGGCCGGAGTTCCCCGAGTTGCGCTTTCTGAAATAAACATAGGCTATGACTAGGCTACCACCATGGGAAACCAACCCAGTCCTACCATATCCAATTTTTGACAATACAAGCTCAACAAACATGAAAAGGATAAACAAAATAACAATAACAGACGTTGAGACTAATACAGGACTGACTTGACAATAGATAAACCAGACACTAGTCCAGGATGATGATATGTTTCTTTCCTTCATCCGTTTGGCCCTTGTTCTCCTCCTTTTGGGGGACCGTGCGCGTCTTTCTAATATGTGTTGGCACTCCTTTCCCGCCAGATGGTGTGATGTCCATGTGGTCGACATAGCGTAGGTAGAGGTGGAATTGAGCAGCCAATCGCTCCATCTTGGCTTTCTAGTCCGTCTCAACCTTGGTTAGCATTTTGCTAATGGTTTCCAGACTGTTGAGGCACCTCAAGATTTCGTTCAGCAATTTCGTGTGTTCCTTGTTGTTCTCTCGTCTGGTGTCCTTCCTTTCCGAGCTCACTTTGCCAATCAACATCTTTTTTTACCACGCCATCTCCATCATTTTGTGGTAGAGGATTTCTCTGGGCTGCATGGCTCCTAGGTCAGTTACCCAGTCTGCTTCCTGAGTCAGAGCATCCGATGTTTTTCCCTTGCGTTTTTCTTTGATTTCCTTTTCCAACCGGGTAATGGTCACCTTTCCTTTCTGTGAAACCAGAGTATGAAAGGTGTCCTCCACATCTTTCACCGCCTGCTCCATCCTTGAAACCCGTCAATGATTATTCAGAGTTCCCTTCCCTGGGGGGTTTCTTTTGATGTATGTTCACTTCATTCACACCATGTCGTATGGCCTATGGTAGCTCCTTTGCTGAATTCTCAACCTATTCCGGTCTACACATGGGTTCCTCCTTTCCCTGCCCTTGTGTCTTTTGGAGACCCTGCAATTGCGCTCTTTTGTTTGCATCTATTCATAATGTTTCTTCTCTTATTGAACTTTCTCTGTTGCGGGCTCGTCCTTCCAATCATGGTCTGCCCGTAGAGGTGAACCTTCCCGTCCTTTTTCCCCACCACGGTACGTATGATCCTGATGACTCGGTCATTATCCCTGTATGGGCCCTTGCCCCTGCTTGCTTGATATCCTACTGGGCAACTCCTTGTACCTGGTCCTTGGCGTGGTGGATCGATATTGGTCTGTGTCAATCCCACTTACCTTACGTCATTCATTGCCTATTGTTTGTTGTCAATACTTTCCCATGGTCTTTCCCCGCAAATATTACTGTTGACACGACCTTGTTGTCGTACCCTCGCCTGTTGTATAGTTTGATACTACATTGTGATTGGTAGTTGAGTGTTGGGTAGTCATATCCATCCTGGGTCCTTCGTGCCTTCCGCTAGGCCTTTCGTTGTCCTCCTCGATGTGACCTTCCTTGCTTAAGTTGTTGTCACGATCTTTTATCGCTAGTTGGGTGCAATTTGTTCTGAATTGTCCTTCCGGGATGTTGATCCAGGTAGTGTCTAGTTCTGGTCCTTCCTTGCTAACCCCCTCGTTGGCAATTTTGTCCGCCAAGCCATTTTCTGACCTGTGTACCCAGCACAACTCCACGATGTTAATCGTTTGCAGATGCTCCTGGATTTTTTGTAGGGAGTGTGTCAAGAACCAATGACTCTGAACCTTGCCTACTCTGGTGCCATTTTGGAGTCTCTTCACCGTATTGATGACCGGGGTGGAGTCACCTTCCACGATAGTGCTGGTCATCCTTTCTCAGCTTAGAATTTCGAGACCGAGCTCCAG
>ML788279.1:46524-59091 GCA_009831015.1 Picea engelmannii | reverse complement strand
TTTGTAGGGAGTGTGTCAAGAACCAATGACTCTGAACCTTGCCTACTCTGGTGCCATTTTGGAGTCTCTTCACCGTATTGATGACCGGGGTGGAGTCACCTTCCACGATAGTGCTGGTCATCCTTTCTCAGCTTAGAATTTCGAGACCGAGCTCCAGGGCTCCAAATTCCGCTACATTGTTGGTTGAGTTTCCCAAACTCCCAGCATACAGCTAGATTATGTTACCCCCACTATCTCTGATCAACCCTACCATCCCTGTCATTCCTGGGTTTTATTTTTCCACCCCGTCAAAATTTAACTTGAGGAACCCTGTCGGAGGTGGTGTCCAATTGCGCTCTCCTAATTGGAGTTGCGGTGGCCACCCTACCTGTGTGTTGTTGCGCCTGTCTTTTAAGTGAAAAGCTTCCAGGATTCAGGAGTCCTGGCCTGTGAGTTGCGCTTTTCCAGTCTGGCAGTTGCGGCTTTGCACCGTTTCTCAGATTTGTGAGATTATTGCTTCCTTTAGTTTCCCTTCCGGAAGGCTTTCATTCATGAACATGTGTCGGTTCCTTTCTTTCCATATTGCTCATATGATCATCCCTGGCATGAGATTCCAACAGAGGTTTACCATTTCATTTGTGTTGTAACTCTCATTCCAGTTATTGATGGTTGTGTTGATGTTACCTCGGGTCCTATTGGACTGGTGGAAGATGCCTGTCGCCCAATCCCATATCTTTGTTGTGTAATTACATTCATCGAGGAGGTGATTCATTGTTTCTTCTTTATCTTGACAGAGGTGGCATTGTGATGGGACTATGAAACCCCTTTTCCTTAGGTTTTCCCATGTTAGAATTTGGTTGTGAAGTACTATCCATTTGAACATTTTGATTTTTGGCCACTAGGGTTGCCCCAAATCTTTCCCCACTGTTGCGTTGGATCTTCTGGGTCCTGGTCCGCGATGTAATTCCAGGCTTCTTTTAAGTCGAATTTCTCACCATTTTTCCTACCCCATCTTAGTTATTCCTCTTCTTCTGAGACTACAATTTTCCTTTTCCCCAATTCCCCCTCCACCTCTTTCGTTATTATTGCAATCTGATCTCTGTTTTGTGGATTGAGTTTGTCCCAGATCCTCCATCTGTCGCGGTCATTTTCTTGCTTCTAGTAGTGATGGATTTTGATTTTGCCTTGTGTGGTCATCTCCTATTGAAGTTCCTCCTTGTCAGGATTTTCCATTCTTGGTTCCTATTGCCACGCGTCCTCCCAGAATCTGGTTGTTTTACCATTCCTTACTTCCCAGAAGCTGTGTTTCTGGATCCAGGTTTTGTTGCGTTAGGCTAGATTCCCGATGGCTAATCCCTCCCTTGTGCCCATGAAACGAATTCTATCATGGTCGTTGATGTCTGAGGCATACTTGGTCTTCCAGAGGGTTTCCCATGGTGTTGACTTTTCTTTGACCCATCTCCACCAGAGTTTCATCTCGTAGGATTCATTGGTTACTTGTGGGTCTTGTAACCCCATGCCTCCTTTGCATTTTTTATTTCAAACCTTCTCCCAAGCCACAAGGGCCCATTTTTTCTTGCTTTCCGCTTCTCACCATAGGAAGTACCTTTGGATGGCTCTTATTTTTTGGAGTATTCCTTTGGGAGTGGGAAACACTGACATCATATAGGTTAGAATTGCTTGAAGAACAACTTTGGTCAAGATAAGTCTCCCCGCTAGGTTGAGGGTTCTGTAAGTCCAGTTTTTCACCCTCTCCTGTAGCTTGTTGATCACTCCTTCCCATGTTGCCATTTTGCATGCTCTGTCCGTCAAGGGGATTCCCAAGTATTTCATTGTGAGCATTTTGCATTCAAACCCCAAAATATTTTCCAAGTTCCTTTGAATTGTTGGGTTGGTATTGAAGAAATATATCATGGATTTGGAGTGATTGATCTCTCCTCCCGGAGCTTCCCCAAACTCTTCTAAGATACTTGTATAGGCTTTCTCTTCCTTGACCATGGGTATGCCATGGAGTAAGGTGTCATCAACGAATTGTTGGTGCGTGGAGGTAGGGTCGATTTCGAAAGGTTTGATGCATGTTATTTCTCCTGTTGTGGTTGCGCTTTTTATGCTTCTACTGAGTCCTTCCATCATTAGAATGAACAGGAAAGGCGATAGTGAATCTTCTTGTATGATGCCTATTGACGGCTAGAAGCGTTTGGTTGGGGTTCCATTGATTAAAAGTGAGTAGCTTGTCGTTGAAACTAGGTTGACAATCCAGTTGATCGAGTGTTACACCAAGCCAAAGGCTTCCAGAGTCTTGACTATATAGTGCCAGTTAATTTTGTCATAAGCCTTTGCTAGGTCAAGTTGGATTATCATCCCCCCTCTCCTCTAGGTTTTCAATGTGTGTATCAGCTCATGGGCATGGATGATGTTGTCCAAAATTTGTCGCCCTTCTACAAAATCTGCCTGTTCCTGGGAAATCGGTGTGGGTAGGAGAGGTTTCAGTCTATTGGCTATGACTTTGGAGATTATCTTATAAACCACATTGCATAAAGCTATGGGTATGTAGCGGTCTGGGGTCCTGGCTTCATTTTCTTTGGGGATTAGAGTAATCATTGTGGCATTTAGTGCTTTCAAAATGGAGGCCGAGCATCTCGAGTCTTCTACCACCCCATAAATGTCATGTTTGACCACTTCCCAGCAGGATTTGAATAATTCCACTATGAAACCATCTGAACCTAGGACCTTTCCATTGGGCATCTCCTAGACCACTTGATCGATTTCCTCCTTAGCGTTGGGTTCATTTAGGTTGATATTTTGTTCATCGGTAACTAGATTGGGGATGTGCTGAGTTATCCTTTGTATGGCCTATGTTCGGTCTTGGTTGGGTTCCTGGGCTATCCCATGGAAGTGGTTTACTAGTATATTTTCAATCTCCTTCTGGGACTCTCTCTCGATCCCATCCTGATCCCAAATTTTCAGGATTTTGTTGTGGGTTCTTCTAGCAATGGTTAGCTATGAAAAAACCTTGTATTATGTTCTCCTTCCTTTAGCCACCTGATTCTAGACTTTTGGTGCCATAGAGTCTCTTCATGCTGGCATCTTGCTTCCCATTCTTGGGTCAGTTAGATCTCTTCCTTTTTTCGATCCTCTTTATAGCCCACGTATATGCATATTTCCTGGAGTTTCCTCATTCTGTCTTCAATAAGTCTTTTTTCTTGGTTTATGTTTCCAAATATTTCCTTGTTCCACTCCTTGAGTTTATGTTTGATGTACTTGAGTTTCTTATAAAGTTTGAACATCATTTTCTCTTGCTCAGTTTATGGCTCCCACCACCATTGGTTGATGTTCTCCTTGAAGGTGGGATGTTCGATCCAAAATTTCTCGAATCTGAAAGGTCTATTTTTCAGTGTGGTTTGGAAGTTTTCTTCCAGCTGGACTGGCCAGTGGTCTAAACCCCCCTAGGGATGGATGTTGCAGTCTAAACTTAAACCCTATAGAATGATGGACTTTGACACCAATAATCTGCCTAGCCTCATCACTATCTGATGTTGATTTATTTGTTTGTTGTTCCATGTGAACTGGCCATTACTGGTTTTGATGTCCACCATCTCCATTGTGTCAATGAAATCTGAGAAGTCTTTCGCATCTCTATCCAATCTCCTAGCGCCTCCTTTTTTCTCCGCAACTGTCGTGATGATGTTGAAGTCCCCGGCCAGTATCCAGTGGCGGTTGCTAGAACAGGCTTTTAGGTTTTCTAGGTCTAAGAGCATTCTTCTCTTCTCTTCCAACATCTGGGGACCATACACATTAGTGCATAGAATCATCTCTGTGTTCCTTGTGATTTGCATGTTAACCAAAAGTGTGTGTATGTTGGCTTAGGCTGCTACTAGATTCATCACTTGTGGGTTCCACAAAGTGAGAATACTGCCTGCCATCTGTTGTCCTTCAATAGCCAAAGTCTTGTACTTGCTCCATTGTTTTTTGTTGATTGTTTCCATTCTGTCTACGGTACATTTTGTCTCTTAGATGAAACAGAGGTCTGGTTGTTCCTTCCTCAATCTGTTTTTAAGGATTCTTTGCTTTCGTGGGTTGTTTAGGCCTTTAATATTCCATGTTATAATCTTCATTTAAACATGTGGGGGGGAAGTTGGGAAAGAGCTTTTTGATCTTACCTGAATTTATCAATAGAGCTCCTAGTTCTTCTAGGGCTACACTGTTTGATTTTCTTCCTTTCTTCCTTCTCGTCTGCTTGGGTGAGAGTTGTGGTTGTCCCTTGCCTGCCTTGATTCCTAGGTGTCCTATCTCCCCGTGCGTGTGCTTGAGCCCTCTGGATTTTTCTTCCTCCCTTAGGAGGAATAGGTATTTGATACAGTCTAATTGCTCCGCTGGTACATTGTCTAAGCCATGTTGTTTCCATTGCTCCAGTATGTTTGGGAGATCTATTCCTTCCCTTTCCACAATATCTCTGAGATCTGAATATTTCATACCTACTTCTCTTGGTGTCATTTCCGCGTCTTCGTCTGCCTCCTCCATGGGTGTGTTGGCGTCTCTGGTTTCTCCATCCATAGGAGTTGCGCTACCCCCCTGTTCCATCTTATTGTTTGGATTGTTTGTGTTCTCATTTGTGGCTTGTTCTTTAGCTTCTTTATATTTTTCCTTTTCCTTTCCTCCTTATTTCCCTTTGTTGGTTTTGTCGCGCCCTTCCATTCTAGTCCTGGCTTTTGCATTGCTTCCCATTGGGTATTTACTCGGTTTCTTGTTTGCTTTATTCTTGTGATTTGGCTTAATAAACCCATCCTCATCCTGCTGTATTTTCGTGTTTTATGCTTCTTGTTTTTTATTGAGAGGGCATTCTCTGAATAGGTGTCCATGTTCATTTCATCTTCTACATCTGAATGGGATCTCCTCGTATTCGATGTTTTGTATCCATTCCTCATCCCTAAATTCTAGGCTTATGGCTTCTGGGAGTGCCCCCGAAACATCCATCTCTATGCAGATCCTTGCATAGGAGGTATATCTCCCTTTTAGGGTTGCTTCTAATGTCTTCACATATTTTCCAAGTTCATTCCCAATTGCTTCGAAGGTGGAGGGTAGCCAGTAATCTAGTGGCAGAGAGTAAAGCCTCGGCCATACGGGTACATTCTTGAAAGTTTCTTTCTCTGGGGAGAAGTTTTCCTTCCATGGCTGCATGTACAGTTCTGCTGAGGCATGGAAGTATGCCCCCCCCTCAAAGACTTTATCCTTGTCCTCAAAGTTCATGAAGATTGTTGTGAAGAAGCCTTTCGAACCCAGGTGGATTTCCACTTCCCCGTTTGGCTTCCATTAATATTTTATCCAGTTGTGCAACGTTCTTTTTGTGGGCCACAAACCCATGAACTTGCAAATTAGTGCATGTGTCTTCATCTGGTCCTGGAAGAGTTATGTTTGTGGGTCTTCCAGTATCACCTTAGGTATTGGTGTTGTTTTAGGTTTACACAGGTTGTGCCCTTTTACCCTATTGGGGTTCTCTGGTTCTTATGCATCATTCTCGGTTTCTCTGGCTTCTTCCCCCATGCGATCCCTTTTTTTTCGGGTTGCTTTCATGATTCTTTTGTTGTCCTGAACCCGAGGTGCTCGTCATTGGTTCCTTGAAACCTTTGTCGCGTGGGCCTTTCCCCCTGTCCACCACTACCTGCTTGTGTGAGGGGGTTCCATTACCGCCCCCTTTGGTAACCATGTTGCGCTCTGTTGTTTCTGTGACTGTCAAACCCTATCATGTCGAAAGGTTTACGGTTGGTAAGTGTGTTATTGAATCTGTCATTTCAAAAGGTATGCAGGCTTTTGGCCTAGTTAAGCTTTGTTTCTTTGTTTCGTGACTAGACCACGTCCTTGCTCGGGTTTGAGCACAAAACGTGACCTTCGTTGCAAGAATGACTTTACCATCCAGCCGCCTCCACCGACGTTAACATTGTTATAATATAACATTGTTATATTATAACATTGTTTTTGTTTTTTTAACAGCAACTGGGGGAAAGTTTAATTATCGTCCGAAAAATCAGCTTCCAGGGGCTTTGTTACACTGGCAGATTCCATCGACGGGACAGACTGCTCTGTCATTAGCGACAGGGCCCATTACACTTTTAAACAGAGTTGACTGAATCCAATATTCCTGTGGAGCATTCCCAGTAATTGCTAATATGACCAAGACCGAGGAAGCAGGGCCGCGCAGATCGTGGCGACTCTCCTGAGTAGAAGAACTGGAAGCATGCCTTAAGGGAGCCTCGGTCTGTGCAAATGGAACACTGGCTCCTTGAATTTCACAAGAATCAATGTAACCCTGAATGCAACGGATACCTGGGCCGAGTTTCGTCCTGTCCGTGTCACGGGATATTGCAGATTGAGACGATCCCATTTACAGAGATGGTGCTCCTGCTCAGGAGCGTAGCATAGTTGGCCCCGTGATCAGCTTGCTTATTGAGACGCTGAAGGACATGGAAGCAGTTTATGGCTTGGAACTTTCCAGCTAAGACCAAAATTTTCTGGTAGATCCGATTCGATTGGAGGCTGGAAGGTTTAGTCTTCGTGCGCATGGCCTGCACCACCAATTTAGAGTCCCCGAAGACTGAAATAACTTGGATGTTTAGACTGATTGCTTGCCAGAGACCTTGCCACAGGGCATAAAACTCAGCAGAGTTATTAGTTTGGGTTCCTAGCCCCCAGACATAGGTGGTTCGCGTGGAGCCTGAGGGCGCAAGTATCACTCCTCCTCCGCCCGAAGGACCTGGATTGCCCTTTGAGGCGCCATCGAAGAGCAAACAATGAGACTCCTGCCTATTCTCCATTTTAGGAAGTCCTCTTTAGGCATTCGAATTTCCCACACAGCTTGAGTTAGAGACCTAGTAGAGGGAAATGCTAGGACACTTGTGGTTAGAGTTGTAATCCAAGCAGTTTCTTTCTCATTTAACGCCTGAGCATTCCAAAGCGCAGGCTTGTGTTCCAGGGACTCTCCAAGTAGAGCTTTGGCTCTCATTGCCACTTTTGATGGAGGACTCTCCACATTCCTAAACAGGCGATTGTTCCTTTCAAGCCACAGTTTCCAGAAAACAAACTTAGGCACCAACAGCCAAACTGTTTTGAGCATGTTCTTGTTGACAAGACTGAAGGGGGAGTAGACAGCCCAGTTGGAAAGGAGCTCAGCAGTTGTGGGGGGCAGGACAAGACTGGGATTATCCATGGCCAGGACTTCTTGCCATACCCCTTTTGAGTAGGGACAGGAGAGCAGTAAGTGGTCTATGTTTTCTTCATGGTTCTTACACAGGGAACATCTTGAGGGGCCTTCCAGGCCTCTTTTTCTTAGGTTCTCAGTGGTGAGGATACTTCTATGCGCTATGTTCTAGTAGAAAAGATCAACTTTCGGGATGGACAGCGTGGTCTAGACGAACTTCCAGTGGGCAAGATTTGGAGAAGCATGAGGGATCTTCATTAAAGATTGGTAGCCTTCAGCTATAGAGAAACTTCCAGATTTTGTACCCCACCCTCTCTTGTCCCTGGTAGCTTGGTTCAGTGGGGCTTTGCCCTGCAGGAGCGTGGTTAGTAGCTTTGCCTCCTCTTCAAGCCTGGGAGTGTGATCGCCTAAATTCCAATCAATCCAGTTGTTTTCATTATCCCAGGCAGAGAGGTCCCATAGGGTGAGGACGTGCTGCTCCTGAAGCCACTGTTTTATGTTCTGGATTCCAGGATTTTTCCCCAGGGGCTCTTCCCCAAGTATTGGGTCTTCCCACACTTTGATTCTTTTCCCATTACCAGGGATCCAGTACAATAAAGATCTGAACTGTTCCAATGCTTTGAGACAGAATTTAAAGATAGGGGAACCTTTTCTATTGGGGGGATTTTTATCTAAACACCTCTGTCTCTGCCCTGTGAAGTATTTTTTCCACAATACCCTCTTGCTCCAGCTAGATCTTCCGGACACCAGTTGCCAAAGGAGTTTGGATCCCATTGCTAAATTCTGAGCATGAATGCTTCTAACTTGGAGGCCTCCTTCTCTATAAGGTTTTTGGATTTTGTCCCAGCTTACCATATGTAACTTTTTCAGGTTTCCCTTCCCTCCTTCCCAAAGAATTTTTTTGCAGAGGATTTCAATCTTACCGATGAATTTATTGGGGGCCAGAAGTATAGAGGATTGATAAATAGGAATACCGTAAAGAACAGATTTCAGTAAAACTAGCTTACCTGCTAGGGTAAGCCAGTCGACCCCCCACTTCTGAATCTTTGCTTTTAACTTGTCAATGATGGGGTTCCAGTTCACTGAGTTGCTAGCAGTTTTAAAGATCGGAACCCCCAGATAAGTGAAAGAGACCCAGTTCTGCAGGCATTCCATTTCCAGCGCTTTGGCGATTCTTCCAAGTTCTGTTCCAGGGCAGTTCCAGCAATATATTTTGCTTTTTTGCAGGTTGATTTTACTTCCTGAAACCTGATTGTAGATTTCGAGCTCCTTCTTGAATCTCCTTGCAGTAAGGATTCTGGCGCCACCCAACAGCAGAGTGTCATCTGCAAATCGGGCATGATTAATGTCCTTTACATTTGGAGCCATGCGGAGACCAGGGAGGGAAAGATCTTGCTGACAGTTGTTTAGCTGGAAGCTGAGCACCGAGGCCTGTATGGCATAGAGGAGCGGGGACAGGGGGCATCCCTGGCGCAGCCCTCTGGAGGCCTGGAAAAAGTTTGTCGGTCTCCCATTGACCAAAGGAGCTATCCAAGGGGAGCAAATGCATCCTTTAATCCAGCCAATGAGCTCAGGGGAAAACCCAAAATTCTCCATCACCATGAAAAGAAAGTCATGTCTTACTCTGTCGAATGCATTGGCGAGATCTAGTTTCACAATCATTCCTTTCTCTTTTCGGTGGACGCTAGAATGGATGGCTTCTTGAACAAGAATGGCATTGTCTAGAATTTTCCTGCCTTTTATGAAACCTCCTTGGTTTTCGAGAATGATTCTTGGCAGAATTTTTTTGAGCCTATTGGCTATAATCTTGGTAACCAGCTTGTATCCTGTGTTGCAGAGGGAGATGGGTCTGAACCTGGAGAAGTTAGAGGCCCCTTGCTCCTTCGGGATCAAGGCCAAGAAAGAGGAGTTTGTGCTCCCTCCCAATTTGTGGTGTCTTTGGGAGTTCCTTACCATCCAGAGAAGATCATATTTGATAATATCCCAGCAATTAGAAAAAAATCTGGCTGTGAATCCGTCTGGGCCAGGAGCGCTGTCCGGGTTCATATGGGACAGAGCAGATTTGAGTTCTTTCATGGTGATAGGGGCTGTAAGGGCGTCATTATCAGAGGCTTGAACCACTTTGGGAATTAGCGAGAGAGGTTAAGCGTAAGGGACCAAGGGTTCAGCAGGGGGAGCTGTAAAAAGGTCTTGGAAGTGGGAAAGGGCAGCCTGTTTAATGCCTTCAAAATCTTTCACCAGATTGTCTTGATGGGATATTTCTTTCACTGTTTGGTAATTTTTTCTAGCTGCAGCTTGTTTGTGGAAATAAGAGGTGTTTTTGTCACCTCTCTAACCAAAGGCTTCTAGACTTTTGCCTCCAATACTCTTCTTCAACTCTGCAGGCTTTGTAAAAGGATTTCTGAAGGTTGCTTTCTGTTTGAGAATTGCTTTCAGTGATGGGAACAGAATTCATGTGAGCTTGATGGTTTTCCAGGGCAGCTTGAGCATCTTTTCTGCAAGTGACCGGAGAGGAATGAAGCTTAGCCCAGTTCTTCAGATCAAGTTTTAACCGTTTGAGTTTTCCTTCCCAAATAAAGGAGGGGTTTCCAGTAATCTTTTTACTCCAAGAGTTGGCGACAATTTGAGTAAAGCCATCTTGCTGGACCCACAGGGGACTAAACCTAAAGGGGATGGGACCCAGATTCTCATCAACGGAGAGATCAAGAAGGATAGGTTGATGGTCGGAAACACAATTGGGAAGGATTTTGGACGAGCCATGAAGCCCCAGAGTGAGGAAGTTGGAGTGAACCAAGAACCTGTCTAGTCGAGCCGCGATGTGCCCTGGCCCTAGCCTTTTATTAGTCCAGGTAAAGTTGCCATTGGAGGGTTTTATGTCAACAAGATCCCATCCTAAGATGGTGTCTTCAACCCATTCCCGAGAGGGATCTCGGACAATAGAGCCCCCTTTCTTCTCATTTACATCTAGAGTGACATTCAGATCTCCTGCAATGATTAAATTCCCGGGCCTGTGGAGGCTGAGGAACGCTTCAATTGACTCCCAACAATCTTTTTTTTCAGCTAACAAAATTGGAACATAGAGGTTGAACAAACTTACATGATGGCCCGAGGCTTTGTGAAGGAGTTTGGTGAAGATCCAGTGCATGGTACTGTGAGCAGCGAGTAGCTCAAATATGGAGGGATCCCAGAAGGTGGCTAGACCTCCTGAGGCCCCCCTGGAGCTGACAGCTTTCCCCGTGCTTTTTTTCCAGAATGCTTTTCCTGCATGGAGGGCAGAGTCATCCTCCATTTTTGTCTCCTGAACTAGCAGGATCTCAGGCTTATTGATTCTTACTAAGTCTCTCATTGCTTCAACTTTCTGTGGACTGCCTAGACCTCTGCAGTTCCAGGAGATGTACCGCATTATCTACTTTTAGAGGGGACGGCCCCTTTGGAGGCCTGGCTTTGCTTGGATCTTGTACTCATCATACCTTTAAGAGTTTTCTGGGAGCCTTGCATAATATCTGCATAGGAGAATTCTTCCCTTTTCTTTTTATTTGATTTCCTGCCCCTTGGGTTCTTGGCTGGAGTTGCATGCGAGCTCTCAGACTCCGTGGATCCTTCATCAGTGTCTCCTCCTGGGTCAGAGTCTTCTTCCATTTCTCCGCACGTTGGAGAGCTTCCAGCTAAGGGGTTTGCTGGTTCAGGTTGGATTTCCCCTGGCTCCAACGAGGTGGCACCTTGGGTGCCTTGCGTCTCTGCGGGACCAATGCGATCAGGGGGAGAGGATTCACGTATGACAATAACCGGAGGAGCTGTCGGGTCATTCACCACCGAGGAACTTGCCCCTTGACCCGTGATGCCTGGCTTCTGAGTTCTGGCTTGAGGCTGGACGGGTTCCTTCGTCGAGGCTTTTGGATCTGACTTCTGAGCATTACTTGGTGCTTTTTTTTTATTTGGCTTGGGGTTGGCCTTCCATCTTTTGACCCTTTGCCATCCCTCACCTTCTTCTTCCGGCTGGCCTTTTGGGCAATTGCGCTGGAAATGGCCATATTCATGGCAGAGCCGGCATTTAAAGGGAAGTTGTTCATAATCGAGTTTCTGGAAGTGAGACCAAGAGCCTAAGGAGAGTTTGATGGCTTCTGGAAGACCTGCCTCCAGATCCACTTCAACACAGATCCTCGCGCAGGAGTACTGGCCTTTATGATCTACTTTGTCAATGAAGCGCCCTAGGGTGTTCCCTATTTTTTCCAGGGCTGGAGTATTCCAGCAATGGATTGGAAGATTAGGGAGCCGTACCCAGACCGATGCCTCTTTGGGTACGTCCACTGTTGGGTCAAAGTCTGGAGACCACCTATTCAGATAGAGTCCTTGCGTGCCCATAAAATAGGGGCCACTTCGGAAAATGAGATCGCGATCTTCTTTTGAGATAAATTCGAAGACGAAGAATCCTCTCCCCACCGGGTAGCAGGTGACACTGTGCTTCAGGTGGGGTCTCCAGTTACGCTGAATCCAGTCGTCCGTGGTTTTGGCTGAGGGCCAAAGCCCCATGAATTGGCCGACCAATCCTCTTTCAGCAAGGGCCAGGGCGATTTTGATGGAGTGCTCCTCTAGCAATGTGATTTTTGGTATGGAGTCGAGTTTCTTGATAAATTTCGGGGCCTCTTTGGCCACCGATTTCTTCCCTGACGCAGCTAGAAGCCTACGAAAAGCCTCTTCGACGGGGATCGGGGAGGAGGGAGGGGAATTCCTTCCCCCTGGCGTGGCCATGGCGGCAGCCTTGAGCCCGGGATCCAACCCTAGAGGAGGGCAGCGAACGATCCAGTCTCACGCTCCAATCCAGCGCACAGTCTTTTTTAATATTCCAAATCAGTTATATTATAACATTGTTATATTATAACATTGTTATAATATAACAATATTATATTATAACAATGTTATCTTATACCATTGTTATAATATAAACATTGTTATGATATAACATTGTTATATTATAACAATTTTATATTATAAAATATGATTATGTTTTTTTAGATATTTATGAAATTTTTGTGTAAATTTTATTTTTTGAAAGTTTTTATATAAATTTTAATTTTTTGTTGTAGTTTTAATGTTTTTCAACTTATTTTTGTTAATTTTTATTTAAATTTTGTATTAAAATTTTTATTTTAAGTTTTTTAATTTGGGGTTTTTGTGTATATGTTTTTAATTTTGGGGGGTTTTTTCACCTTTTAAAAGTTTTTTTGGGATACAATTTATTTTTTTAACCTTTTTCTTAATTTTATCTCATTTTCTCTAACTTTATATATATATATAATTTTATGGTTTTCTTTTCCTCTTTAGCTTTTTAGGTTTTTTTTCAATGGTTTTTTCTCATATAAATTTGTTTTTAAAATGTTTTTGTTTTTTAAATTTCA
>ML788279.1:29951-46211 GCA_009831015.1 Picea engelmannii | reverse complement strand
ATAGTGTTATTTAACTACAATTATTTTCTATGTATTGAAGTAAGATAAAAAAAAAGGGTTAAAAATGATATTTTCCATTATATTTAAACTGTATGGAACCATAACTTAATTAAGGACAGATAATTATAGTCACCGAGGTGTAGGACAGTCAGTGACAAAGTGTGTTGTTAAGGCGCTTTGTGATGTTGAAGTTACCGGTTGAAACCTGTGGAACAAAAAATCCAGCCATGTTAAGGGTTGGTGTGACTCAGGCCGGGTGTGATCCCCGGGTGATTTTGATGGCTTAGATGCCCCTGAATCGCGGTTTCTTGGCCACAGGTTAGTCCCACATGTCACAGGCAAACTAACAAAAAAAACAAAAATGACAGATAATTATCTGAAAAATCTTAATTTCAAAAAACTAAATGGTGTACAACATTTTTAACATTGGATGAAGCATAGAAATATGATTGAATAAAAATAAATAAAAAATAAAAATAGAAAAGTTTGAAAATAGATGAAAAAACATCGTTGAGAAAAATATAAAAAAATAATAATAAATAAAAATAAAAATAAAAAATAAAATAAAATTGAACAATTTGAAAATAAATGAAAAAGCGAGCATTTAAAAAAACAAAGTGGAAACCTTATGTATCAGAAAATTTAAAATATCAAAAAAACACCTAAAAATGGAGGGGGGTTGCTACCGATAGCACCATTTTTAAAAACGGGGTAAAAAACTTGACCCCCCAAATAACGAGAACTCTATAAAGTTCTTGTTAAGTTGGTAACTATGTTCTATTCCTTGCCTCATTGAAAAGTTGAATTATCGAATCCCAAAAATAGCCTAATTTAAAAGAACGTATGTCTCATGAACTTGGTTAAAATAATCACAAGATCTTACGCATTAGTGATTATTAACATAACAATGGTCTTGACAAGATAAATATAATGCACATTAATCTGCAAATGGATACTAGACTAGTCAGAATATATAATATTATATTCTTTAAAATGAGAAATACAAAAAATCGATGACTTACACTTAAACATGCTTCAAACCTAAATTTAATTTATCTTTTTTTTTTTTTTTTAAATAACAATAATTCAATTTAAAATCACGATTTAACCAAATGTTGATTTTACATTAAAAAATATGTGAAATATGTGAAATATTTATCATATTTAAAATCTTTGTTTATCATCAAATAAATCCATATGTGAAATATTTATCATCTTTAAAATCTTTGCTCGTCGTCACTTTATGACTTTAAAAAATAAGCACTTGCAGTTCTATTCGCGTCAAACTAATGACGTGCCACGGTGCCTCTATTTCACCAAACTAGATTGATGTAGACGCTTCTCTTGTCAAGTCGGATCAATGATCAAGTATATCAAATGAAGTGGCATGCCTTTCGTGGAAACAACTTCACCACATGTCACATTTGATATATAGCTTGTTGTTCGACATTTAACACTTAGCAACATAGAACCATTTCTCTGCATGTGAAACACCTAGCAACTTTTTAAGAAAATACTAGTGGTGCTCTCTTCCTCCCAGATGGCATCTTTGTTTCCCTTGTCTCACAGATACCTCCACCTCCTAGGAAGGAGGGATAAATTTGTTGTCTTTCCATGTTTTGTTCATGGAACTGTGTTATCTACACACTAGACAAAAACAAACATACAAATATATGAGATAATCTTATGCAGACTCTCCTAAGCTACATAATGAGATTGCAGATGAGGAGATGAGAATGCAGGAAGGGCACTTCCACATTTTTGTCCAACTATGTTGCTATTAAGGTTCATGATAAAACCCTATGCAGACTCTCCTAAGCTACATAATGAGATTGCAGATGAGGAGATGAGAATGCAGGAAGGGCACTTCCACATTTTTGTCCAACGATGTTGCTATTAAGGTTCATGATAAAACCCTATGGTTAAATGAACAGATTCATATTGATGTTGAGGTTATTCATATAATAACAGGTCTTCCCATCAAAGGAGAACCTGTTAAATTTGTTTCCAAAGACATCAATAGTTGGATCAATAAACTCACGAGTAAGACCCTTACTAAAGGAAGGAACCTATTCCTAAACTTCAATGCCTTTTCCATTGCGAATTATCTATTGACATGCGAAAATTAAGGAGTAGAAAATGATGGTTCTCGACGACACTATAACATTTTTTGCTTTTAATGGTAATCACATTAAAAGTCACTTCACTGCACTCATAAGGAAATTGTGTAAAACAAATTGTGCCTTCAATATAATGTAGGTTTATTTTGGGCAATGAAATATTTTGCACTTTGTGTTTCTTACTCCATTTTTGTCTCCCTCAGAAATTGATTCTTTACCACATTGTAAATTGTGTAAAAATTTATCAACTCTCAGAGAAATGATGCTTTGATATCAACTTATAATATTGCACTCTAAAATAAGCAACGATATAAATATAGTCACTTATTATGCTAATCCCCTGCATGCACGAGTGTTCAGAGGGAAATAACTTTAATAGAACCCATAATAGGTCATTAAACAATGATATATTGTTACTCTTAGTGTATTGATATGGGGTACGACCTAATTATTGAAACAAGGCACAACTCCACAATTAGCCGAGGATATTTTTATAAATATATTTTTATCTCAAAAAATTATAAAGAATTCTTAATTCTTTTGTCCAAGCATAGTTTTATTATCCATGTCGTCGGGGATGTATATTGCATTCTCTTGGATCAGGTATAAGTTTGGGCATGGGCCAAACATTTTCGCAGTTTTTCGAAGTTTTACATTAACCAAGGAATTTCTTTATTTTTCATTAATTTTGAAATTGAGTTATTTATCATACCATTGGTACATACATGGATTTGAACTCTTATTCTTAAATGGGTATATAACGATGTCAAATAAGTTCGTACAACATATTTAACATAAACGTACCTTGTTATTATTGCTTGTTGTCTTTCCAGGTTTGTAAAACAAACTTGTAATGTCATATTAACTTGAATAATTTCTCCTTGGACTTCTCTCTCTAATGGAATCAAGACTCCCCCATCGTTTTCGTCCCTCTCATATCGCAGCTAACGATTACTACTTTTATTAATCATTTCAGTGTTTATAATATACAAGTTGACCCTCGGTCATATTAATCAATATGGATTCATTGCCCCAAACATATTGGCTCACCAGCCCAAATGACATCTACACAATTACATTATATTGTGGGGATTAAAATTGGGGATGTTACAATAATTCTTCACCACTTGTGGGCTTTTCATGTCACCATTGACTAAATGTAAAAGGTTATTTTCCCTAAACTACAAACCATCATTATTTTGCAATCCAACTCGTGGACTTTTACTAGTTCCGAGGTCATTATGAAAAGAGGTTGAGTTTATCCACAAATTAACTTAATTCATTAATGGACTCCAACAAGTTTAGTGATGGGCCCATTACATGTACATTAATGACACACCAATCACGACCTTAAATGTTACAAACGCTATCATAATGACACTAAATACATCCACAATTTTGATTACTAACAACATTACTACATACTTCAATACATGGCTAACCAATAATCATCGATGTTGCCCTCCACACCCCCACCCTAAAGGTAAGGACAAACCCTTCCCTAATCTAGAGCTTATCCCATTGATTACCCAATTTATGATCCTAATTATGTGTGCTTTGACTCTGTGTGAGAAAAGACCAATCTTTATTATTATTTATGGTTTTATGACCATTGGTATGCTTTAATCATTTATGTGCTTAACTATCTTAATGAGTTTTACTTTATTTAAAATAATAATAACCTGCAGTGATTACTAAGTAATCCACTTTTCTTTATAAAATGCATATATATTTTATTTTTTAAAGTATCATATATTATTATTTCTTTGCACATTACATGAAATGTTGTAAAGAGATAATTTTATTTTTTTCAACTTTCAGTACTTTTTGTAATTTCTTCAATATATTTAATGGAATTAATAAAACATATTTCAAAACATGGGAAACAACTACGAAGCAGCTAGTCTCTGCTTCGTTGAAAAGTTTGAATTATTGAATCCCAAAGGTAGCCTAATTTAAAAGAACTTGTGTCTCATGAACTTGGTTAAGGTAATCGCAAGATCTTATGCATTAGTCATTATTAACATAACAATGGTCTTGACAAGATAAATATAATGCACATTAATATACAAATGGATGCTAGACTAGTCAGAATATATAATATTATATTCTTTAAAATGAGAAATACAAAAAATCAATTACTTACACTTGAACATGCTTCAAACCTAAATTTAATTTATATATTTTTCTATAAATAATAATAGTTCAGTTTACCCCAGATGGGGTGTCATCGAGTTCATCACGTGAGCGGATAAGTGGGAGGACACCTGGTCGCAACCCACTCAACACCTTGCCACCGCACATCGCACTCCAGCCCAACATTTAACCTCTAGATTTATGTACCCCAATCACCACCTTCGCACAGAGCCAGTTATGGCTATGGCGCTCCATCTCCTTGAGGAAGTTAATGTGATGGGTTGGCTTCCCAACCAGTCCCATCGCAAGCTCCGATTCCATGGCTTTTGTCACGTGTTGATGGATTCATATGCTCATTCGCACACCTCGCCTCTTGCTCCTCGCAGTCCCATTTCCATTTTTCTCCACCTATGGTTCGAGTTTATCCCTCCGCTACACCATTGGTTCGTGTTCATCCTTCCTCCCCACCTCTGGTTTGTTTTCTCCCATCCTCTCTCAGTTTGCTTCACGATCCCATGACAGAGAGGAAAATCAAAGCGTGGGGCGTCATGGTATAACGCGAGGGGGCGAGGCTCGCGAGGATGAGGTCAGCAAGCTTCTCAAAACTTGCCTCAGACTCCAGACCGTGCCTCCACTCTGGAACTCCCTCCTTTGTCCTCACCATAGGCATGTAGAGAGAGTGGTTTGACAGTATGGGAAATTCCCTTGGCTTTGCACCCAAGCTCAGCCTAGAGTCGTCGCCCATACACCAGTCTCCCTCCCGCCTCCCCCCTCCTTCCGCTCCCCCCATCTCGACCTCCCCCCTCACTTCTTCCTCCTCCCCTCTCCCTTTTTTCGCCTCCCCACTTTCTTCTTCTAATGCTCCACCTCCACCTGCTTATGCTTAGTGTGATAGGCTCATGAAATTACAGAATTCTCTGGACATTACCTAGAATTTGGTCTTCGAAGTCAAGCGCAACATGACGGAACTACTGAATAGGGATGATCGTCGGGAACGTTGCGAGGAGTGCTTGGAGACTCTTCTTTGTGATCTCCTGCACACCACTCCAGACACAAGGACTCCAGCCAAGGACATTGCGCAAGATCCACAAAACGAACAGACGCAAGGCCCAAGCTCAAGATGAATATGGCGTTCACAGGTTTCACTGGATTTTTGATGTCTTTAGACGGTTTATATGCATGGGTTCTAGCCCTGCGAGGCACCTTAGTTTCTAGGCTTAGCATAGTTTTTTGTTACAGGACTTTTCTTTCTCCTATCACTATAATTGTATGGACAACTGTGAACTATATGCACATGTGGCAGCATTGGTTTCCCATCTAGGTGATGCTACCACGGTCTCACTGTCTATCTAGTCGGCTATAATTTTTGGACTCTAGAAGGTTTTAATATATTTTTCTAACCTACAAAAAAAATCAATTTAAAATCACGATTTAACAAAATGTTGATTTTACATTAAAAAAATCTGATGAAATCGAAAGAAGTAATAAACACATTTCGAATAAATCCATATGTGAAATATTTATCATATTTAAAATATGTGTTCATCATCAAATAAATCCATATGTGAATTATTTATCATCTTTAAAATATTTTCTCATCGTCACTTTATGACTTAAAAAAATAAGCACATGCAGTTCTATTTGTGTCAAACTATCATCATTTTCTTCAACATTTGTTGCCACTATCATCATTTTCCTTCAACATTTGTTGCCACCTAATTGACTCCATTTTACCCTAAAGGCACTAATCTAAGACTTCTTATTGAGTGATTGACCAAAACAACCATCAAAACCTACACCTTAAGCCTTCTACTAACTAATTCTAACATTAGAATAGCCTAACCTACTAACTTTGTTGTTGTTGTTGTTACTAAATTTAGCTACAACCATACTTTGCAGCAGTAAAAGCTTCTAAAAGAAATTGAAAAGGTTGATTAATGCATTGCCTTGCTTGCTTCTGATAAATGCTAGCATTATGATGTTAATGATTGATTATTCTTGGTCATTTTGAAGTTGTTTCAAGGCACTTATTGTGAAATATTGTCTTATAAATATTGTTGCTATAAATTTATGTTTACTTCATCATTATATCAGCCAATTGCTTTTATTTCTGAAGTGTGAACGACAAGTTGTACTTGTAAAATACATAGTTTCTTGTTGCTTTGTTCCGAGTAGGTACATCTTGATATTTCATCACTTCATTGGTTATAACCCCGAGACTTTATGATCAGTGGTGACTTGTGAGAGGGGACCTTTTAATAGATATCTTGACCTTGAATTCTCAAACCCCCAGGTCACTGGGGACGTCTCCCCTGGGCCTTCAACCCTAAATAGAAAGAGGAATACTATTGAGGTGACAGTGATAGAATAACTTCAAGTTTCACCAATTATCTTTCCATTTACCTTTCCTTTGATCAAAGTACAAATTGTGTGATAACGTTTTGGCGTCATTGTCGGGGAACAATGAGTCAATATTCCTCAAACAACACTTTTTCGGTAAGCCTTTATCCAAAGCCTTTACTTCACAAAGCTTACCCGGCGACTCCACTGACGGTGATTCCCTCTTTTCTCTTTGATGATCCCTAAAGTGATTATCTGGCGACTCTACCGATGATAAAGCCAACAATGGCTTCTCAATGGGACCGAAGAAATTTCAAACCCTTAGACATGAGTAAAATCCTAGGATACCCTCGACAAATGCCCCTGAGGTACGAAAAATTGCTCCCTAGATTCACTGGTAGTGATGGGGTTATAGCCGACAATCACATGGATCACTTTTGGGATTTCTTTCAACTCCACCCTATTAGTGATGATGCTGAGGATTTGGCAATGAAACTTTTCTCTTACACTCTTCATGGAAATGCTAGGAAATGGTATGATGATCTCCCTGTTGCTAGAATCACATCTATGGACCAGTTAGAAGAAACCTTTCTCAAAAAATGGGGTATTAAATTGGAAGATATCAAAACGTTACTAAAAAGACTCGAATATATAAAACAAACTGAGAATGACACTGTTGGGGATTTCCAGGAGAGGTTTGAGAGATTGCTATATCAGATTCCTAGAAGCCATTATCCTGGAGACAAGTACCTCGTATATCTCTATACCAATGCACTCTTAGTGCATTTAGGGTTCCTCCTAAATAAAAAGGGGCCAAAAACAATGGATGATGCCTATTACATGGCCATGCAAATTGAGGAGAATATCTCTTTATCCAAGGGAAAACACATTTTCTCTCTAGGAACCAAAGTTGATGACCCCAAAGGTACCCCAGACACTCTTAGTTTGGAGAGAATAGTTTCTCTTGAGACCTTTACTGTTGATTTCCGAGAAGAAGGGGAACAAATAATCGACCAACAAGAGGCTAAGGGGAAAGATCTTGATGAGTTTTTCCAATCCCACAAGGAAGAGCAAAGCATTACTCATTCTTCTGCCAAGAATAATGAAGACATGGTTGAGGAGCTAGAACCTGAGGATATCAAACACGATGATGAAGTATGTATGTGTCCTCCTCCCTCTGATGAAGCTATCCAAAATCCCATTTTTTCTACACAAGAAGAATAGGATGAGGTTAGTCACTTTCCTTTTTAGGATTTTGATAATACCTTGTTCTATGATTCAGAGAGTGAAGGAGAAATGAAATCCTTGGACAAGATAGATCCTCCTTGTTGTGTGGTTGAAGATGTAGAAGCAAGTCTTCCATTTGATGAAGTTATCCAAATACCTGAAGCTCCTGCAAAAGAAGAAGAAAACAATGTGAGTTGTCTCCCTTCCCAAGTTTTTAATGATTCTTTACCTTGTGATGTGGAAAGTGAAGAAGTGTTGGATAACTTTACCCATTCATGCTATAATGATTTTGTTGATAATATTGAAGAGTTCATACATGTTGAGAAGCATAATTGGGATATTATTGGACATGATGGGGATCCCATTTATGACATTGAGGGTCATGTCCAAAATTTGCATTTACCGTTATCGCATGAAGTTACTAATGAATTTGACATTTGGCAACAAGAACATGACATGATTACCAAATTTATTCAGACACCCAAGGATGACTTGATGCTATGCTCTCCTAATAATTTTCGGTCATACCTTGAGGACTTTGATGATTGTTCCTCTCAGCACTTTGATTTATTCTATGAAGAAAGTTATCAACCATCGTTGTGCTTGGATCTTGATAAAAGTGAGGAAGTTACTTGCCTAAGGCATGATACTTGTGATAAGATTCTCCCCCTTCTTTTAATTACTTTACCTCACTATCTCACTAAAGGTATGGTTTGGAAACATGTCCCTAATCCCAAGTATTCTGTAAGACAAAAACTCATTTTGGATTTTAAGGGAAGGTTGAGTACCTCATGAAGAAGTTTATTATCATAGTTTTCCAACTTCCCCTTAAGAAATTGTTGGTCATCCTTTCGGTTCTTGCTAATCCCTTCCCAGGCCTCAAGTTATGAAGACGTCCAAGGTAATCAGCATTCAAACTCCTTCAGTCGGTCTTTTGAACCTTTGAATTTTCATGTTCCTTTTCTGAGATGGATTGAGCACTTTCTTGAGAGTATGAATTGGTACCACTTTTTCCCTCCCACCCGCCTCCATCAGCTAGACCTTGCAATTTCCAATAATACAATACATTTTCTAACTCGTGTTATTTTTGTGCTTAACTTATCACTGCACAGAGGCAAGTATGGGGAGACATTGTTAGGATGGTTTCACTAGCTATTTGACTACACCTAACATTCATCCAACAGGTAAGTAGAGGAAAGTAGGTATGCATTTGCATTCATTGTATATACCATCTGCATTTCATGCTAGAATAGTTGTATTTCCATTTGTATATATGCTTGTTTATTTTTCATTTAATGTACCATATGTGAGTCGAGGGTGATATCACCACCCCAAATGATTACTAATAGTCTTTTGTTGAGATCAAGTAGGTCATGGGTTATGCCAGAGATGTTGAGGTTCTCATGCACTCTACGGTGAGCACATGTCCCCCAGCTAGAGCCAGATGTTAACCCCTAGCCTAGGGATAACTAAAGAGATTATGTCTTGAAGCCCACAAGTCCTAGACATGGATTACCGAGAGCCATAGTGACTTAATCCTGGCCCTGGAGGGCCCATCCTTCTTCTTCTTCAGTGCCTCCACCTTGTCAGCAGCATCCATCCCATCAGCCTAGTCCTTCGGCAACAATGGGTCTTTCTCCATGAGGTAATGAGTCTGTGTATCATGGTATGTGTCACTCTGATTCTCAAAACATTTGAATATGTGCATTTAATTCTTTATACTTCTAACGTGTGCTTAGACCTTATGCCTTTCCACTTGTCCACACCTGGGGGAATGACAAGATGCCCTAGTAAGCTAGTTCCCATAGGGTTTGAGTTGCCACTGGGGGGGTTTATGAAAGGTAATCACCTGTTCCCACCATAGTTACCACTTTTCATCTTTTTTCCCTCTCATCCATCCCATACATTGATCCGGGCATTGGGTTTTCCAAGCTAGCAAAGGGTTGTACCTTACCTTGTGGGAAGAAGGGGCTAAAGGCCCAGAGGGTAAAAGTAGCTGGAAAAATATAAAAGCCAAAAGAATGAAACCTTCGGATGCTTCACCCAGGGATCCCCGAGAAAGCAATAAAAGGCTTCTCGGCAAGAAACATAGGGACCCGTAAAAATAATAAAATCAATACCTAGTTGGAGGATAGGGGGTCTCATCACGAGCTAGCCTATTAGGTCCATGGGCATGTAGCAGTATGAAAATACCATTAAGTTGGTCACCACGCCAGGGTAGTGGTTGTTGGTGGCATAGCCAAGAGAAAGGGGGTCTCATCACAAGCCAACCTTCTCATTTTCGTGAAATGCTTGTGGGTAACATTGTCACCATGCCAGGGCAATGTCCCCTAACTAGTCTCTTGAAATAAAAAGCAATAAGATAAAAAGATAAAAGGCATGAATGGGATTGGAAACATTTGCATCCATGACAAGGTGCAACTCACCCTCTTCAGAGGCACCCACAGGTAAGCCATACATTTCCCTGTCATCACTGCACCCATTGCTCATACATCCCTTACCACCTCACCCACTTACATGGCCTGGATTTGTCTTCACCAAGAAACATCCCACATCCAATGAGCACTAGCCCAATAGGACATCCTAGCATCCCCTCCAAACTTGGCTTGTAGAATAGCATAACGTCTTTGAGCACTTGTCTAGGAAAGGGGGTTTCATGCACATGTTTAAATAATTTGATTATTAGATGTGATTGACATTGCTATGATCCTTGTGACTTATGAGCCCATGGAGGGCATACTTGTTTTGTTGCAGGGCCACACCGACGGACATGTACACATGGGGAGATGATTAGTACAGACCTCCATAGGGCTAAAATCCCACCAAATGGATGTTAAGACCCTAGCCAGGGGCAGAGGCAGATCAGAGGTTTGCACTGGAGAGAAAGGAGGACATTCCACCAGAGACAACTTGGCAGGCCTAGACCCAGGGGGTCTTGCCCTTCTCACCATGATGTAGGCCTTGTAAGACCCATGACATCACCCATGTGACCCATGATGTCACCCAACGTTTTAGACACTTTGGAGGTAGTTGTGTGACAAGTGGCACTTGTGGCAGGATCCAAAGGCCCAAGGAGGCCTAACGTTTTGCTTCTGGAGGCCAAGGTTGCCCTAAGAAGGGATAACGTCACCCTAAAAGGGCATGACATCATCCTTTCAAATTGATTTAAGGTTTTATTATGTCATTTAATGTAAAAACTGGATATTACATGTAATTGGCCATGTCATCCTTTTTTACCTAATTCTGGTCATTGATATTGTATAAATAAGGGTTTTATCCCTTGTATTTTTCATCATCTTTCACTCACACTTAGTGAGGTCTGAAATTTTCTCCCTACTTAGGGTTTTATGACTGAAATTTAGTGTGCACTTGTTGGAGGAGGCTAATCTTGGACTATTTTGACAATTTTCTTGGTGGAAGTGTTCAACTAGTGTTTATGCTTGATGATTCTTGATGAATGTAAATGAAATTTCTGCAATTCTTCTTCATTGAATGGTTATAGTTATGTTTATCTTGCATTTGCATTAAGATTATGAAATTTCTTGCTTGAAATCCTTGGAAGCCTAGCACATGTTATCGTCCTAGCTTTAAGAGCTTTTACCTACTAGATTTTGCCAAGAAGTCGATTTCCTTGAAGCTATTGCTAAGGGCCTTACCATTGCAACACCCTAGCATTCATTGCTTCATCTTAGCCGTCATTTGCTTCATCTTTGAGTTAAAGAAGGGGGAAAATTACTTAGGCTTAGGGTTACCTACACCTTAGTAGTTATTTTCCTCTTAGGGTTACCTACACCTTAGTAGTTATTTTCCTCTTAGGGTTTGGTAGTTGAAGCCTTGGCTCACCAACACTTCAACTATCAATCTCTCTTGTCTTTGGATCTCATACTATCATCATTTTCCTTCAACATTTGCTGCCACTTAATAGACTCCATTTGCCCTAAAAGTATTGATCTAAGACTTCCTATTGAGTGATTGATCAAAACAACCATCAAAACCTACACCTTAAGCCTTCTACTAACTACTTCTAACATTAGAATATCCTAACTTACTAACTTTGTTGCTACTATTACTAAAGTAAGCTTCTAAAAGCAATTGAAAAAGTTGATTAATGCATTGCCTTACTTGCTTCTGATAAATGCTAGTATTATGATGTTAATGATTGATTATTCTTCGTCATTTTGAAGTTGTTTCAAGGCACTTATTGTGGAGTATTGTCTTATAAATATTGTTGCTATAAATTTCTGTTTACTTCATCATTATATCATCCAATTGCTTTTATTGAGAAAGTCTATGGTTTTATGAAGTGATAGTGGCAAGTTGTACTTGCAAAAGACATAGTTTCTTGTTGCTTTGTTCCAGGCAGGTACATCTTGATATTTCATCACCTCATTGGTTATAACCCTGGGACTTTCTTATCAATGATGACTTGTGAGAGGGGACCTTTTAATATATATCTTGACCTTGCCTTATCAAACCCCCAAGTCACTGGCGACGTCTCCCCTGGGCCTTCAACCCTAAACAAAAAGAGGAATCCTATTGAGGTGACAGTGATAAAATAACCTCAAGTTACACCAATTTGTTTTCCATTTACCTTTCCTTTGATCAAAGTAAAAATTGTGCGATAATAGGTTCAATACCAAGACACAATTTATTCCATACCACGGCCGCATTGGCAGGAAGCGTGGGAAACCCCCTCCAAACAGAGGTAATTTCTAGGTTATCATCACTAATGTTATGATCCATAAAATTACAAAAGTACACACCATGTACGAAATGTCAATGTGGAGCACAACTCCAATATAGATAAGTTACACAATAACTCCTTAAAGAATAGGGGAACCCCCTCCAAATAACCAAAAACCATTCATACTTCCCAATTCCATCTCAACAATGAATACATGATCTCTTATATATAGTTATTCACACTTGCACATGAGGCCCCTTTATCACTAGGCCGGCCCTATTACATATGTATTTACACATTACATGTACATTTAGGCCCATATATTCCCCCCTTGGGGTTATATCATATACATTTACCCATATATATCCCCCCCTTGGGTCATAACATAGTACCCTCCTTCAAAAAGCTTTGTCCTCAGAGCTTTGCATTTAAAGCCTTCACATGTGATGAAACCAAGTAATCTGATTTTTTTATGTTCTTGCTTTCTTAATTCCATTGTTGATGATCTATCCATCCAAAATCATTTTATTTCGGTCTTAATCCTTGGTGTTTAATTGTTGAATAAATTTATTTCCTTTGATTCCATGTATTTTTGTTGAAGCTTCTCCAATTTGTAGTTGTTGTTGGTCTTTGATAATAGTTTTTTGAAGAGTAGTTTGGTGATCCCTTGTTCCATTAATATTGACAAGTATTCCATCTTCTTCCTTCATAATGTTGATATCGTCCTTCTTGTCTTCCTTGAAATGTTTCTTGGTAATGAGGGTGTCAATACGGTTTCACATTTGATGGTCTTCCTTCACTCTGCACATGCATTTCATCTATCTTCTTTTCAACGAAAATGGAATCCTCGATCATCTTTGCTTGGTCTTTGATTACTCTAGCCTTCGAGATAATACCATCATATTTGCCATGTACATCCTCTAGATGGAGTTCAACTTCTTAGGGTATATTTTGTTGACCTTCTTGAATCTTGTCTTATTTCTCCTTTTGAAGTTGCAATGTGATCCCATCTAACAAATTTTGACGTCCTTCTTCAATTCTAGCTTGTATTTCTGATTTTACCTCATCAGTATTTAAGGATTCCTCAACCTTCATGCAAATTTCATCTTCCAGTTCTTTGGTAGATTCTTCAGCCAATATCCTTCTTTCTTCTTTGTCTTGACAATTCTTTTTTTCTTCTTTCAATCTATTGACCTCATCCAATAGTTTTTTATTATGGTTTTGTAATCTACATATCTCTCCATCTTTCTTTTTCAAATCTTCCCTTGACTCGTCATTTTCCCACTTTGATATATTATTATTTTTTTGCTTTAAGTTCTTAACCTCCTTAATGAGTGATTCACTAAGGGATCGTATCTTATATAGCTCCTTACCCTTCTTCTTAATCTCTTCCTTTGATTATTTTAATTCATCTTGAATTCTATACGATTCCTCCATTTTTGTATCCCTAATCCATTTTTCTGAGAAGAGTTTTTCAAATTATTCCCATGTGCACTGTCATCTAGTATTTTGATCAACACTTATCCACCATTTCCAAGATTCATCAAAAAAATAATCCCTTGCTTTCCTAGGAGTCATATTATATTCTTTTACCAACCTCGACCATTCCACAGGATTGATTTCATCTTTATCTTCATCTCCTGTAAATTTAGGTATTTCTATTGATTCTTAATTGAGGTCTAATCCCAACCCTCAAATCACAACCTAAATATGTTAAGGATAAAGATCTCATATAGTTGTAATACTTGTTTCGATATTCTCTTCTATGTGTTATCTTTCCAATGGATTTTGAATTATTTTAATCAGACAATCCAATCAAAAGTTATGATAGTTTTAAGTGAACATGCATTTGAAACCCTGATTTGGAGTCTGTCCTCCTAGCCGACTGTTATCACTGAAAAATCATCCGCAACATTGCACACAATGGTTGAAGAAACACATCAACGCCAGCAACAATTAGTCCACCTACATCACCAAATTCCATCAAAAGGCAAAAAACTATATAATTGTGTCAAAAATCAAAGTGCGCAAATTCACCAAAGGAAGCGCGTGCATAGTGCGCAGTATGCACGGGCCAACACAACCCTCAACGCACACTATGCACAAAATCTGCAACTGTCTACAAGAGAATTTGTGCACTTCTATGAACTACACATTTATGGATCTTGTCGTCCCTCAACCACTTCTAGTCTGACCCCCAACACGATTTGACACTCATATTTGAGCAAAATCTATCTTAGAGGCTAGTCAAGGACTAGAGGGTGCTCTAAAAGGCCCCTTGTTCACACTATGAACAAATTACATTTTTCCATGGATGGATGTTATAAATAAGAGCCATGGGTGTGTTAAGAAACCAAGATCTTCAAAACATTGTTATGTTGCAAGAATTCTTCTTTGAGAATCCTCTTTTCTCTTTGAAGCCTTCAAGCACCATTGCAATAGGCCATTCCACTCACCTCTTGAGGGAATAGGCATTGTTTTTCTTCACCATTTGTCATTTATTCGATTGTATGGAGAGAAGAGCTCTCAATTAGGGAACTCAAGAGCCCTCCCAAGGAGGAAGAGGAGACTCATGAGTCCCTGCATTTCTCTATGATGTTTTGCCTACTAATGTATTGATCCATTGGTAGCATTATGTTGGTAATTGTTTGATTTTCATGGTTTTAAGTTTCTCAAGCTTTCTAACCTTTATTTCTTAGTTATTTTTTGTTATATTTCTTTGTTTTCATGTGTGTTTGGTTTGTCTAAACCACTCACAAACTTTTGTCTTGTTTAGCAGGCTTATCTAAACATGCAAGTGTTGTTGTTTTGCTCACCCAAGTGACAAAACCAACACAATATATTGGCGACCATACTGGGGATCGTTATCAAATTCCTCTCTATTTGAGCCTTGAGAGCACTTCATTTTGATTGTTTTGTCTTGCAAGTACCAAAACCGGCCTAACCTAACTTGGCAAAGTCAAAATTCAGAGTTGGGCAAGGAGTATGTTAAGAACCTGACTAGATCTACAAATATAATCACCACAAATACCGAATACGCAATAGATCCACAAAGCAATATAGAAGAAACCACACTTTGTTATTACCAAACCCTTGAGGTAGGGAAACACCATACAATGGATCCTATTATGGAAGGGATCCTCTCCTGTTCACTTGCCTCTTCGAGGGGGCATCCTCCTATTGAGTTACCACTCCAAATACAATATTTATTTTCATGTCTCATTACATTGCCTGAACCCCTTTATATAGTACTACCATCACCTAAGAACATTCTAGAGGAGGAATCTTCTAGAAGTAGAACCTTCTAAGAAGTCCTTTTACATTTATTATATCTAACTACCATAGTGGGCCTTATTTACTAATATAGTGGACCTAGTCCACCTTACATTGAATGACCTCCACTATTATCACTATGGGCCCTCTAGGCCCCCCCACTACCTCTCTAGCTACCTTACATTCCATCCCCCTTATGAAAGCGTTGTCCTCAACGCTTGATGTACAACCATATTCCAGGGTCCCATGGATAATTGTGGACCATAATGCTAAAGAAGACTGGAGAACCAAGGTCCCATGTAGAAAGTAAAGCCACCATGTTGATGTAGTCCAACCACCATTGTAAGTCAGGGTCCCATGTCCAAGTGCTCATGTGAACTCCCCGAAGAAGATTTTGGAACCCAATAACCAACTCCAAATGATGCTCCAAAGACTGACACCTATCATGTGGATCCAAATAAGAAGATCCATCCACATAGT
>ML788279.1:9825-28890 GCA_009831015.1 Picea engelmannii | reverse complement strand
CCTTCTCATAAGAAAGGTTAGCTAACATAGGCACTTAAGGGGTAAAAAGAATCATTATTCTCCTCTTTTTGCTTTGTTGCCACATGGATGGCTCATTTGGCTTGTAAAATTTTAAGTTAAAGTTATTGCTTTCATACACAATCACTTAAATTGGGACTAGAAGTTAATTTAAACCCTCAAGTATGCTCTTCTCCCGCATCGTTGTGTGATCTCAGGAATCAGAAAAATGGTTAAAATGACATTTCATCTCCCTTAAAAAATCTTTAAGAGAGGACAAATCCCCCCTAGGGTTCTTCTTAGTTTTTGAAATCATCTTAAAGCTTTGTAAGGGCCCATACATGCCCACATGTTTGCAAACTTAGGACAGTTTCTAAATGCTTTCTTAGTTTAGATCACAATCTAGAGAAGTTTAAAGATCAAAGTAACAGGCCCATACATGCCCTCATGTGTACAAATATAGGATAGTTTCAAATCTTTCTTAGTATAGACAACATTTTAGGGAGTTTAAAGGATTTGTAAGGACCCATATGTCCACATTGCTAGTTCTTTAGGGCTTTAAATATTCCGCAAGGTTGTACCAAAGAAACATAGTAAGCTAGGTAAATAAGATTTGTAAGGACCACATGAAGTCCACATGCTGCAATCTCACACTTATCTTATTAAAATCTTTGCACACTTGTCACTTTCTTGCACACAAAGCCACTCCTCACACACATAAGTTCTATTTAAATAGTGGAGGTCGAAGTAGGAGTTCTCCTAAGGAATTATGAAAGATCTGACTACTTCTTTGGAAATTATCCACACCAATTAATTCAAACGAGGTTGGTCCATGACCCCAATCTCTCACACCACCACATCTAAAAAAATTCTAATAATGCACTAAATCTTCCTCCACAGGGGGTGCCAAAAGAACTTTTTTAGTCTAAGTAGGATCTCGGGGGTAGGCATCCAAATAACCCCTCGTTATCAAGTTCTCACATTTTCAAACAATAGAAGTTGAGAAATAGGGAACTTTCAAATCCTCCAAGTCAAGTGTTCCTACACCATAAGGCATGGAGATACCCGTGAAAGGTTGAAGGTCGAGGTCCGGTTGTTCTGTGCATCCCTCTTTGAGACACCCAACTCTTATGAGGGGATCCAGCTTGTGACCCATTTATGAGGCCGAAAATCTAAATTCTGCACTTTGACCGAGGTACTTAGTGGCCAAACTTAGGATATCTACCCAGGTGGCAATTGTGGGTTCCAATCGCATGTTCATTAGATTTTGTGTGGTTATTGGCAAATATCATCAGTTCTTTCAGAATATGCGACCTCTACCCCTCATTATAACTGATTACTTCAACCTTCACTAGTTCCTCTTTCGGTGGCTTTAGACCCCACTGTTGAGTGCTATTGGAAGGCCCAGTGCTAATTGAGAGGAAGGACGATACGTCTTTTAGGACATGAACATTTGATTACATCCAATTGTTAGTTGAACTATTTTGCGAAGGTCAAGAATATACAAAGCTCTTGTTCAATTATTTTTCTCTTATCACCATTTGCACACATTCACTTTGCTAGTCGGAAACCATAGGGGAACCACATAATATTCGTCGTTCCAGATGCTTGCAAAATCTCCCTCCTATTCTAGGAGGAGTCCCTAGTCTTGCCAACTCACTGGCTCAACCATCTCACACCCCTGCGAGTGATATTGTTTTGGGATCAACTTTACTTGGTTCCACTTTGCTTGGTTCAAATTCCCAAGGCCATCCATCCACTAGTTCTCTTTCGCAAGGAGGCAGGGGTAAAACTTCTTCTCAAGGGAGAAGTACAACCCCACCAAATCCCTCTCAAGGGACAGGTCCATTACCTACTCACACGATGGATGGAACTAATCCTCCACCAAATCTCCCTATGCCATACTTGGCATCCCTCAACATTCTTGATCTGACCAAACTCACGAATCATCCCATTTTACATGGCCCAATATGCCTACCAAACGACCTTCAAATATTCCAAAATTTGAAAGAAAACCGGGGGAAGATCCCGCCAGCCATGTTATGACCTTCCACTTATGGTGCTCTTCAAACAACATCATGGTTGTTTCCATCTGCTTAAGGTTATTTCAGAGAACTCTCATGGGCTCATTAGCGAAATGGTATGTGGACGAAAAATCAGGGTCCCATGTGACCTTTGAATCATTGGCCAAGGCCCTTTTGTCCTTTTTCCAACTACCAGTTCGTCACGATAATGGCTTAGAACATTTCTCCAAGTTCAAACAAACCAATGCTATCCATATAGTCGACCACTTCCATGAATAGCTTCGACGACGTAGTTTGTGTAAAGCGGAAACCACCAAAGAACAACGTCTTGATTGGTTTCTTAAATTACTCGTCTTTGTTATTGCCAAGGATGTAGCATCCACTTTTCCTCAGTCAGAAGAGGAAGCCATTAGCAAGGCCCAATAGTTTTACCTCATCTATGCTTAGTCAGTTTACTTATACACAGTATTTTCTGATGCACCCCAACCCATACCATTCGGCTAGGACAAACCTGGGATGTCCCACGCTGCACATGGGTTGATTGGTTCTATGACCCATCTCAACCATTACGGCCACCCATCACCCGCTTATGGTGGACATCCATATTCACAACCATATGGAGGGATGTCTTATCACCCTCCTCCCACTCACCAATAGCCATATCATGTTGCTACCCCTCCACCAATGGGTGGACCCTCACCGGTACCCATGATGCATACAATCTCTCAACCAAGTACAAGCTCACCCTCAACCCCCACATATAACCTCAGCAATAGTGGAAGTGCTTCAACTTCATACACGCCATATGGATCATCTCCATAAAACAATCCATATTTTCCATTTCCTGGTCCTCCACAGCCGGTTACTCCTCCACTAGGACAACCACGAGCCAACGTTAACTTTGTCCAACCCTCTCTGATTCAACAACTTCATACTTTTGAACAATTGAATACGACAAATCTAGCCCATTTGTCGAATAATGCCAAGAAGAAAGGAAAAAACTAAAACAATAACAACCCGGGACCCAAAGGAAATAAACCCCACAAAACCATCCTGTTGGGGGCAACCAGAATCAAGGCAACCAAAACCCCCAAGGGGCCACCAATAACAATCAACCACGAAGAGGGAAGAAAAATAACCTCTGAACAAACTTCCCTTGCGCTCTATGCGGTGATTATGGACATTGTACACACCATTTCCCCCAAATTGTTGACTTCAAATGGATGAAAGAATCCATGAATATGCAACGTCCTCTAGCATCGCCTACCCCTCAATAGGCCCCGCAACAGTATTTGCAACCACCACCTCTAGTTGTTTTGCAGAACCCTATTCCACACTAGGGCATGATGAATACCCAACAAGAGGTACACACTGCTCCACCACAAATGGGGCAGTATCAAAACCCAAGTCCCAATGAACTTGGAAACTCGGTCAATCTCAATATCCTCCTTTTCAGCGAAGAAGAGATTCTTCTATAAACTTGCGGTTGTCAATATGGTGTTCCCTCTGAATCTACCCAAACCACCTTAGAAGTGGCTCCAGCTACAGTCAGACAACCATTGATGTTTTTGTTCCCTAACACTAAACCAAACCCTCGTATACCTTGCATGTCGTTACGACGGAATGTACAAAACCCTCATGCTAGGGCAGCCCATAACTACAGTCTAGTCGACGACTTAGCACAGTCTCCTGCAGCCATGTCTATATTGGAGGTACACCAAACCTATCCAACTCAGCGGAAATCCTTGTTTTCTGCCTTTGGGGTAGTCAACCCAGTTGATACTAGACTCGTCACTTTTGATCTAGATAGCGGAGAACCACGCCTCCCCGCCCTAGTATCTTTTTAGATACCAGTTAATATCTGGAACATCACAGTTCATCGATGTATCATCGATGAAGGTGCATCCACATGCATCATGTCTAAAGAAGTATGGAAAAAACTCGCATCACCTAAGCTAGTACCATCTCTCATCACCCTAAGAGATTACAACGATTGCCCATCATCCCCGAAGGTCTCTTTCAAAATCTCCATGTAGAACTTGGGGGAAAAACCATCCTCATCGACATTGAAGTTATCGACGTCCCACTTGATTACACTATCTTGTTCGAACATACCTACATGTATGTTATGAAGGCGGTAGCCTCTTCTGTGTTTCAAGCAATGATGTTCCCCCACAACGGGAAAATCGTCACCATCGACCAACTTACACTTTACGAGCCTAGTCATTCCACCAACATTGATAACATTCTCCCCCTTGTCCGCACTAGCTCAGATGCTTTTTCGGGCATCGACATGGGTCTCAAAAATTTCAAGGACCCATCCTTGTTGGGGGAATATCAAGGATCCATCCTACACCCTTCAACACAAGTGTGTGTAGTATCCTCTAATGTAACAGATATCAGAGACACTACTCCTCTCACCGAGGCCCCTCCCCACATCGAAGTTCCACCAGTTGGAGAACTATTACCTTAGGAGTTCCCTGAGAACCCCGCTGCACCACTTATCCCAGATTTTCCCCCCCTTCAGGGGAAAATCCTGGTGTGGGAGACAATCTCTCAAGCCATTACCCAAATTCCCTTTTTCTACCCCCCACTTAGAGTCCAAGCATTCTAGGTAGTTGCTACTCTTACACTTCCCAACATGGTTCTTGCCATCCATATATGGTATCTCCATCCACCCGCTATGGTTCCTGCATCATCTCTCCCTCCTCAGACAAAGGGATTACCGATGCAGATCCCAGTACAGGCTCCTGCCACACCACCCGCACCCCCAACTAGAAGCAACACCACCACCAATGGGGGTAGACGAAACAAGAATGATCCCACAACTCCACTTCCCCCCTGAGCTCAACCTCCTTGTGCACTATGCGAAAGAGAAGGATACCCCACTAACATATGTCCTACTCTTCCCGAGTTACGCAATCTAATCCATCTCCCTAGAGAAACCACATTGCTCCCCACTCCACCAAGTACATCCACTTCTACTATGGAGTCCTCAACCACGTGCAATAAAGGGTTGCAAACCAAATTCACTTATGCCATCTGGTCAAAATATGGCCACTACACTCATCATTGCCCAGCTCTACCTCAATTTCACCAAACGTCAACTGTAGCACGCCAAACATCTCAACCACTCCCTACTGAGGCCCACATTATTGATATTCGATATATTTCATCATTAGTCCCCAAACGAATGAGGTACCATCCATAATATCGATACATTTACTTTATGTCCATCGGTCCCTCGCACCTTGTACACGATATCTCGTCTACGTCCTCACCACTTGAAGACAGTAACGCTTACCCATTGACAAATCCCCCTGTCACCTCCCAGGATCTCCTATATTCTCGCATTTTTCACTACGACAAAGATATCTAGAGGAACTCAGTACCCCTGATTGCCCATGGAATGCGCTCCATCATCGAGCATTTTTCCTTGCACAAGAGGCCTTTCACCCTCCTATCCAAGCCATCATGTGCGCAATCGAAACCAAGGATTTTATTCCTTCGGGGCATATAGATTGGTTCAACAACCCTATCCCTGCCCCAGATGCTTTTGAAGAAGGCAACATGGCCAACATCTCCCCCATCGTCAAAATTGACATTTCAATTAAACCGGGAATCGTAAAAGAAATCACCATTCACACCGCATGCTCCCCTGAAGAACTCATTGCTTACAAAGCTATCTTTCACGAATACCGAGATAGTTTTTCCTAGTTATATATGGAGATGTTCGGCCTTGATCTGTCTATAGTTGAAGATCGAATCGACACTTGGCCAGATGTCGCCCATGTTCGTCAAAATAAACGCCCCCTTCACCCATCCAAAGTTGTGGTTATCAAAGCCAAAATTGACAAGTTACGCGTTGTCGGGTTCATTTACCCCATTGCGTATACTTTGTGGGTCTCCAACCCTGTCCCCGTTAACAAAAAATAGAGCATTATTCACATCTGCACAGACTTTCGCGATCTCAACCATGCTTGTCCTAAAGACAACTTTACAACCCGTTTCATCGACCAAATCATCGATGACTGTGCCAACCACGATGCACTGTCCTTTATGGATGGGTTCTCCGAATACAATCAAATCCAAATTCATCCAGTAGATCAATACAAAATTGCTTTTACTACCCCTTGGGGTACCTTTGCTTATCACGTCATGTCTTTTGGACTAAAAAACGTCGGTGCTATGTTTCAATGGGCCATGACCTATGTTTTTCATGATCTTGCTCATATCATCCTTACTTATTTGGACGACCTCGCTGCTCGATCCAAAAAGCGAACCCAACATTTAGACGACTTACACATCATTTTCCAACAATGTTGCCAATATAATATTCGCTTGAACCCCCTCAAGTGTGTATTTTGCGTCACTGTTGGGCGCCTCCTTGGGTTCATTCTCTCCCAACACGGCATCACTTTGGACCCCCTCAAGGTCCAATCTATCACAAAAATTCCACCACCGAGGAATTTACGCCAACTGCAAAGCCTACAATGTAAAGCCAACTTTTTAGGTCGTTTTGTCCCAAACTACGCCACTCGCGCACATGGTTTTCTCTGCTTATCGCGTCACGATATCCCATTTCGGTGGGACAACCATGCTCCAACAACTTTTGATGATTTAAAAGCCATCTTATCCAATGCCTCTTTGATTAGTCCCCCAGACTATGATCGCGATTACATCCTCTACTTATCAACCTCGATTGTCTCAGTTGCAGGAGTCCTCATCCAATTAGGGGATGATGGGAGTGAACATGTGATTTACTACATTAGTAAAAACCTTTCAAGGCCACCCTTGAAATACAATCATGATGAGAAACTTGCCTTAGCAGTTGTCCTCGCAGTCCAAAAACTGTGACACTACATTATGCTTCGAACTACCAAGGTCATAGTAGATTCCAACCCCATGCAGTACATGCTTAGTCGAAGTCAAATTAATGGAAAATTTCCCTGATGGATCGTTATCCTCCGGGAATATGATATGGAGTTCTCTACTCCCAAAAGAAAGAAAGCTCTTGTCCTCGTTGAACTTATTATGGCTTTTCTCTCGGACGTTAAAGCTTCCCCCATTAATGAGGATTTCCCTAATGAACACCTCTTCTTCATCCCCTTCGATGACCCCTGGTATGATGAACTCCTCGTCTACCTTCGCACACAGAAGTTTGGGTCTCATCTCTCTCAAGATGATCATCGATGCATTCGCCATCAGGCCCCTTGATACCTCCTCATCGGAGGCATTCTCTATCGACACGGGGTCGACACCATTCTTCGATGATGGCTTACCATCGACGTAGTTGACAAAGTCTTAAATGATTACCACAGTGGCGCTTGCGACAGTCACCTCTCAGGTATGTCCACCGCCAAAAAAATCATTCGAGCAAGGTACTTCTGGCCCACTTTGTTTCATGACTGCATCTACGTTGTCAAGCGATGTGACAAATGCTAGCTTTATGCAAACAAATCCCGAGCGCTACCAACTCTTCTACATCCAATCATCACAGTCGACCCCTTATGTAAATGGGGCATAGACTTCATGACTTACCACCCTCCATCCAGTAATGGACACAAGTACATTGTCATGGCAGTAGATTACTTTACCAAGTGGGTTGAAACCATGCCCACATTTAACAACACCGTTGACACAACAATGTGTTTTTTCTTCAACCACGTCATTACCCGATTCAGAGTCCCACTACAGTTAGTGTCTGATCACGGTAAACACTTTGAGAACAAGATCTTCGCGGAACTCTCCTCAAAGTTAGGCTTCACCCATGAGTTTTCCTCCCCATACTACCCTCAATCCAACGGACAGGTCGAGGTTGTCAACAAAGTCCTCAAAACCATGCTATAATGTATCGTCGACAAACATAAGACCAACTGGCATCATATGTTGTTTTTCGCTTTATGGGCTTATCGCACAGAAGTCAAAACTGCCACCGGTTTTTCTCCATTCCACCTTGTCCATGGGACCGAAGCCACCCTCCCTATTGAGTGCGAAATCCCCACATTATGCACTGCCATTGAGCTATTACCTGACACTGCTCCAATGGAGCAACACCTGCTGACTTTAGAGTTGCTTGATGAAGATTGTCAATCTTCATTACAACACAATGAGGCAGCTAAAAAACGGTCCAAAGCTACCTTCAACCGCCATGTCAACCTTCGCTCATTCAACGAAGGTGATCTCGTTTTAGCTTATGATATCGCCCACGATACTCTCGGCCATGGGAAATTCGAGTCATTATGGCATCGACCCTGCATCGTCCAACATTGCCTCACTAAAGGTGCCTACATATTGGCCTCTCCAGAAGGCTACCCTCTCAAAGAACCCGTCAATGGGTTGTACTTAAAGAAGTTTTACGCCTAAGCATAGCCCCCCTACCTTAGGTTTTTCTTTGTACACATTTGTAGAGTTTTTAGTCTTCTTTACTGCCACCACTCCTCATGTCTGATATATCATCTGTGTTATTGACAGATGCACCATCCATCGACATACCACATCGGTTACGCTGACGGCGTCAGCCGCTGGACCCAGAATCTCGCTTCGGCTGCTCGGGCCCTCTATACTCCCTTACATGTCCTGCTCCACTCCAGTGGCATATATTTGGGCTCAACCACCAACAACCAAGCCAAATATGACGTTGTCATTGGTCTTCTCCTTGAGGCCAGTCACCGCCACATTCATCACCTTAGCGTTCTTTTAGATTCCCAGCTCGTCGTTCTACAACTTAACAACGTATATGATGGTCACGATCATTGCCTTTTTTTCAAATACCTGCAAGTTATACTCCTATCTCGCAACTTTGATTCCATCACATTTACACATATTCCAAGAACACTTAATCAAGTAGTAGATCACATGGATAACCTAGTATTAGATTGGCATTTATCACATTAAAACAACATTTTATACATAGCATCATACATTTGTCACAACACATAGAAAATACATCATACATAACAACATAAAGCATAGAGACATGCATGATAAAAAAATATATCCATATATATTTATAATGAAGGTCATGAGTGTTTACAAAAAATACACATGTATAATTGTTCGTAGGCCCATGAATCCCCCCACCCCTATGAGTACAAAAATGGGTATCAAGTACCCTATACAAAAATGGGCTCCCAAGCCCGTACATACAAAAACCGACACTCAAGGTGCCCCCAGAGCTCCCCCCCCAGGTCCTCTGTCAGTCGGGGGCGCCCCACCAGTTGGGGGCCCTCCAGGTCTAGGACGCAACTGACCAGTCATCGTTGCCCCCGCCACTGCTGCTCGACGTTGCCCCCGCCACTGCTGCTCGACGGATCAGGGTCTGCCACTCTGCTGGTACTCCCACGCACTGCTCCAGGACCTCCTTGTCCTGGATATGGGCCCACATGCCCTCAGGCACACCCTGTAGAACCCGCTCGAAACGTCTGCACATGTCCTCCAACATCACCCTGGCATTTGCCTGCGGCTCTCTCATTGGTCCAACACCAATATCATCTCGTTGTCGCCTCTGTCCAACCCTCGACTCTACAGGCGCAGGTCGAGCTGGGCCCCGGTGAGCCGACTCCCCGACAACCTCCACCTCTCGCCCTTGGGGTCCCACATCTGCAAAACAACACCAGAGATAGAGTCAGCATCCATATACACATATAATCAATGTTATCTATCAAAATCACAAAACATAAAACTATAACACATACCTCGTTGGTCCCAGTCCTCCCCAGAAGGCAACACCATGTTTGGATCATGACGGTAGTCCATACCCACATATGGATACCTCAGAATAACCTGTGGCATCTGGTGCCACACTCGAACCACCGTGGTCGTGAAATAATGGCCACCCTCCTTGCCTCCATGTCAGGCCAACACGTGGGCCCACCGCATCAGTTGCGACTTGCGTCACCATGTGGGCTCTAGCAGAATCCTCGGGTGCAACAAAGGCACCCTCTCTAAAAACCAGGCCACCATCAAGAACCCGAAAGCAAAGTCACTAGATTCGGCTCGCCGACACCAGTTCAGTTGTCCCATCATCTTAGTGTGCATAAGCACACCCCATGCAAACAAGTCCCCATACAGGACCTGCTCCACTACTATGAGTTGAGCACTAGTAATCTGCTGAGTACCCAAGGATCCGTAGATCCTCACCACCATCGTCACAATGCATTCAATAAGGAGGCCATTAATGGCCTCGATGCGGATGACTGAACCCGACATAGGGTTCGACCCAGTACAATGGCAAGCTACATGTCTCCACTCGATCCTCCCCAGGCAGATGTGGCTCAACAGGCAGGGCCATCCCACGGAATGGGAGCCCTGTCAAAAAATATACATCCTTTATCACAAAGAATGTAAGTTGCTCCCCCCTCACTATGAAGCACTGAAGATCAGTGCTCCACATCCCGAACAGATACTGTAGCAGGAACTCTTGTTATTATATCAAAGGGCATTCAAAGAACTTGAGCAACCCGCAGGCTGCCAAGTGTCTCTGCACACCCAACTGCTCTCTCACTGCCTCCCGTAATCGGTCCGAGTCACGCTCTCTCCAGTGGACCGACATGGTGTTGTATACTCTGTTGATCACCTGCATCCACACATAAACATTTGATTAGCCTCATAATCCAGCAAAAACATAAAATTATCAAAAATTACAAACCTTTAGCCTTGCCCACAGTGCGCGACATTCACCCAGACAACTGCGCACATGTGCGCACCTATTCTTTGCATAGTTGCATACTCATGTGCAACTGTCTGAGAAACAACTACGCATGAGTGTGCATCTGTTAGTCAGACAGGTGCGCATCTCATGCATGCTTGTCTTCCCAACCCTTGTGCTCACATGTGTGATTGTGTCAAGCACAACCACACACTATGCGAGAAAAACATGATTATACCCGCACACATATGTGTGGGTATTCATCCTTTTCTCGTGCACTGGGGGGGCCCTACCCTTAAAATCCCCTGTACGACACTCCGCATAGCCCATACCTACAAACTATGAATTTCACAAAATGCGGGATGTTAGGACCACTAACCTGTCTCTCCCCACTCCCAGATCGGTAACCTCACGCTCCCGTAATCTTGAAATCTCCTCACAACTATCTCGTCAGTTCAACAATAGTGACAAGTACAAATGAGGTGGCATTATGAGCCCACCAACCATATATAATCGCTTTTTCCCAACTTCCACACTCTGTTACAGGAGCCCAGAGCCTCCGTTTTATGATCCATTCTCAGCGATGGGATCCTGGTCCCGCCATCTACATAGTCACATTCCCCGGGTCATCATCTACACTTGGCCTCGGAGGAGCATTTTTCTCACGTCACGTTTAGGTACACGTGTTCCCTTTCAATTTTATCAAACAATTGTTATATGTTCTTTATCATCAGAAATTGTTCACGTCGGGTATTTGGTTTTCATGTGTGCAAACACTTGTTCCACAAGATTACAACCCCTTCATGTATATGTTCGACACTAGCATGTAATTATTCCCTCTGTAGATCAATTGTATATCCCAGTCACACCCTCTGACATTTACCTTTAGCGTCCTTACATCTGCCTCTGCAGTACCATTACCTCTGCCACATTTGGGTACTGTCAATCGGTAGCACTCTCCCCCACATGAGTTGTCCCATTCATAGTTCCCTTTGGCAAATTTACACTCTTGTTGATTTCACTCCCTAGGGATGGGAGTCTTGATAGTCTTATGCACTTCTGAGAATGAACCCCATACTTCTTCTCATCATATTGCTAACCTTCCCAATGGACTCCTAGGTTATATCATCTCGGTCCTATTGACTGCATCTCCGCAGTATCATTAGCCCTCCATCTCATCCACCATCAGTTTTCCCATCTGCAGATTGTCCTCCATCCATTTTCCTAATACAGAAACCCGCCCATGGGCCCCCCACCCTCCACCAGTTCTCTTTAACAACTTGCGCTCTCCACAGGCCAAGCCATCTTTCACTGGGGCACCCGTTTTTGTATCTGTATACTCAACCCAAATTATTCTTTATTTCTTTGTAATTGTAAAAATCCTTTGTTTCCAGCGTATACATAGCCTTTTTCGTCGTCATCCTTAATGGCCTTCTTTTTTCTGGCAAAGCAACCCATGTCGCCCTTGGTTGGGGCATCCACCCTTTTGTTCACATTGACAACATTCACAAACCCCGAGAATCCCAAGTCCATGTACCCATGATCTCTGAATTTGGCTACTTTGTTAGCCTCTGGCACATTTTAACCCCATATTTAGTCGTCCCCCTGACACTAGATCTAGTTTTACGGTTGCTGCCAGTCATCCTTCAAAATTCCCCAACCAAGGGCAGTCTTGAGTTCCACGGCATATTGACTTCGTTCATGTTACCTGTCGGTACATGATATCATCTATTACTCAGTGGATTTCATGAAGCCCTTTGCTCCTTGGAGTCATGCCTCCCTTCCTATCGACATCAACACAGTTTCTAGAAGGGTGACAATATCTTGACTCTCATTACCTTTACAATGAGGAGTCTCGGACGACACAAAGAGAATCATCATTTCTCTCTGATTTTGTTGACCCCCATAACATTCGACTTCAACAAACTCTCATGATACGGTGGGTCTTATTATGCGACTATTGTAGTTGTTTCATACCAGCTGAATACCTCTAAATTTGTTAGGCCATCAATGCATACGAGTCATCGACAATTCTTACAATCGTCCTTGCCTCACTTCAGAGTCCATTCACCATTCAGAACTATCATCTGTCATTATCAACCGCCTCCGAGGGCGCTATAGGTATCTACATCAACATCCATCTATAGCTACAGTCTCACATTTTGATTTCATGACACGAGCATGGAGCATGCCCGCCTCGTTTGTACACAAAATTTCTGTTTTTGTCCCTAGAGAAAGGTTTAGGTCCCACATTTTTCCCTCTCCCTCCGACGGATCGCTCTTACAATTCCTCTACTCACTCTTCATTACAATGGCACTCTCAGCAAGAGAAACATTGATGTATTTCGACTATGCGTATGCTCCTAACCTCACACATAAGGGGGCATCTGTTATCACTGAAAAATCATCCACAACTTTGCACACAATGGTTGAAGAAACATGTCAATGCCAGGAGAAATTAGTCCACCTACAACACCAAAATCCATCAAAAGGCAAAAAACTATATAATTGGGTCAAAATTCAAAGTGCGCAAATTCACCAAAGGAAGCGCACGCACAGTGCGCAGTATGCACGGGCTAACACAATCCTCAGTGCGCAAAATGCGTGACTATCTATGAGAAAAGTCACACACTTCTACGAATGATGCATTTATGGATCTTGTCGGCCCCTCAACCACTTCTAGTCCAACCCCAACACGAATTGACACTCATATCAGAGCGAAATCTAGCTTGGAGGCTGGTCAAGGACTAGAGGGTGCCCTAAAAGGCTCCTTGTTCACACTATGAACCAATTACATTTTGCCATGAATGGATGCTATACATAAGAGTCATGGGTGTGCTAAGAAACCAAGATCTTCGAAGTGTTGTTATGTTGCAAGAATTCTTCTTCGAGAATCCTCTTTTCTCTTTGAAGCCTTCAAGCACCATTGGAATAGGCCATTCCACTCACCTCTTTAGGGAATATGCATTGTTTTTCTTCACCATTTGTCATTTCTTCCATTGTATGGAGAGAAGAGGTCTCAATTAGGGAACTCAAGATCCCTCCCAAGGAGGAAGAGGGGACTAATAAGTCCTTTCATTTCTCTACGGTGTTTTGCCTACTAATCTATTGATCCATTGGTAGCATTATGTTGGTCATTCTTTGATTTTCATGGTTCTAAGTTTCTCAAGCTTTCTAACATTTATTTCTTAGTTGTAATTAGTTATATTTATTTTTTTCATGTGTGCTTGGTTTGTCTAACCCACTCACAAAATTATGTCTTGTTTAGCAGGCTTATTTAAACATGCAAGTGTTGTTGTTTTGCTCACCCAAGTGACAAAACCAACACAACACCGACCTTACTTATGATGTATCTCTGCAATTTCGGCCCTTATTAGTCTGAGATTGTGACCTATAGTACTCTGAAATTTCTTCTTTGCAATGCCAAAGGTATGACCAAAATTTGATGTGCCAAGTGGAAGTTATGGTAACTTCCCCACACCTTGTTGATTTTTGGCCTTTACGGGAGAGAGCACTTTTACAGCGTGCCCCGTGCACAATAATTGATATCAAATTCTAAAAATTGTACCATAAATACTATGTCCTATCCATTGTTCAATGCAACTAGTCTCGCTCAATTTGGATTCTCTATGAATAATTTATGGTTGTTTTACCCGAAACAATTGTTTGAGACTAGTCAATAGAACTAGTTAGCTACCCAATCTTGCATAGGGTGTATCTACAAAAGTAGGAAGACCCAGAAGTTGAAATTTTTATCACAGAGACCTTGATAATTTCTGTGAGTATCCTTCGGATTTCATGGTCTAAAATGTCACAGAAAAACGTTTATAGCAAAAATTATGCGATGACTAAATTCAAGATGATTCCCAAACCCTATTTTACACAGGCTATATCTCTGAACGTATAAGGCCTCAAGAGCTGAAATTTGAACTCCACGTACCTTGATCTGTCTACTAAATATCATCCAAGGGTTTTCTTCTGAAACATTGTAGAATAAAAGTTATAGTGAAAATTCTAAGGTGTCCCAGATGCAGCACGAAACCCTAAGACCTTGAGCTCTGATACTAAATGTTATGATCCATAAAATTACAAAAGTACACACCATGTACCGAATGTCAACGTGGAGTACAACTCCAATATAGATAATTTACACAATAACTCCTTAATGAATAGGGGAACCCTCTCCAAATAACCAAAGACCATTCATACTTCCCAATTCCATCTCAATAATGAATACATGATCTCTTATATATAGCTATTCACATTTGCACATGAGGCCCTTTTATCACTAGGTCGACCCTATTACATATGTATTTACACATTACATGTACATTTAGGCCCATATATCCCCCCCCTTGGGGTCATATCATATACATTTAGCCATATATATGCACCCCCTTGGGTCATAACATAGGCACCCAACTCTTTTACGGCAACAATAATATATTTCACAATCATTTTGGTTTATTAGTCAAAGGTAACTTTGCTACAAATATCTTTGAAATTCATTCTCCCCCTGGCACCTCAGATCGATACATTGGAAACCTCAAGAAAAATCTGGTGTTTTTCACTCCTTGGATCAACATACCCATTGGACCAATCAGTTTCATGTCGATATTGGTCCCTTCGTTTGGAATTTTCATGTTCTAACCTCTCTGGATTATGAGATTATTTTGGAATGACGTACTAGAAACCTCAAGAAACCTCTCGGGCATTTCACTCTTTGGCTCAACAAAACCATCAGAATTATAAATCCCCTCACCCAAATTTAGCCCAACATTGTCTCCACGTCCCTCACTGGTTTACAAGCTTTTCTTCCCTATTCGATATCATCAATTGGTCCACCTCGTTATTATGGGAATTGGGAATCAGTTTGATGGTGGGCATATCTTGGAAAATCACAATGATTCTTCCTCTGACTATTGTTGGGTTCAATACCAAGACACAAGTTATTCCATACCATGGTCATGTTGGCAGGAAGTGTTAGAAACCCCCTCCAAATAGAGGTAATTTCTATGTTATCAACACTAGGTGGAAAATTCCTGAGCAGTTTAGATCATAGGTTCTTTTGACCACAATGGATCCATATTGGTCTGACATCAAGAGAATACTAAGAAGGCATGAGGATATGGTAGAGGGAAGTAGATTGAGTTACACTCAAGTTGACAACAAGGTGAATCAAGTAGACAACAAGGTGAATGGACATGAACAAATAATTTTGGTGTTGCTCCATCATGTGGAAGACTTAGAGGAAGAACAACATGAGACAAGTGAACTAAAGCAAGTTGTAGTAACACTCAGGCAATGAGTGGAGGCTTTGGAACATGAATGCCATCGGTTGAGAGTCGATGCCTTGCCACAACATTCAAATGCATGTTCTAATTTTCAGTGGAAAACAGAGTTACCATCAGAAGGACAAGCTGAGACTTCGAGAGACAGAGACATTGCACTTATGGAGATCAAAGACCGAGAACCTAATCATGGTGAAAAAGGCAACACCAAATAATGAATATGCAATATAACCATGTATTGTCATTGCATTTCGATTTTAGGACAATTCATAAAAATATACAACAATATTATTACTCAAGTGTATAAGGAGATAATTAGTTTTTTTTAGAATAGTATCACATCATCAAACTTTTTATATACAGAGTCAACTTTTCTAGCTATCTACTGTGTTGTTTTGCTTTGGCGCTACCCTCTTTATATAAAAAATCCTCTTCGGTCTCTTAAAAAAAACACACACATTAGCTTAATTCTCACAATGCATTTTCATTTTTCAAATGTCTTAATTGTATCCATGGCTAAATTAGCCAATCTCTTACTGAAAAGGTGATGAGGTCAATAAACAAAAGTATAAATGAATACAACACCTATCCTCCATGGGGGATTATTTCAATGTCCATTGGCATAGTGTTGTTGGAATCGCCCATGCTAGAGCAAAATGCTCACAAAATCAATCAATTGAATGACCAGACTAGCTGTAAAGAAGAAAAAGTTAGGCTTGATACTATTGCAAAACCTATCTTTCTTCTCCTTTTCTCATGTTCGCTTGCTTGACCAAGAAAAAAACAAGACATAAAATATGCACTTGGATAGTGATGCATGATGAATCCACTAACATTGCACTTCAATGTGTCTAAATGGAATAACAAACTAACATGTATATCCAGCCAAGTACTATGAGAAACAAGTGTAAATTATGAGTGTTAACATAGTGATTATGAGTCACTTGCATTATTAGTTGTGACTATAAGCATGTGTGCTACATTAAACAAAGCATTCAAATATTATGTTTTGATTTTATCTATAACATGCCATTGTTACTATTATAGAGTCTAAATGTTATACTATTATCGAGTCTAAATGTTATACAATGGTTGCAAGTCGATGGTGAAAGGTACATTATTAGTCCCTGCCAAAGCAGGACTATAGCAGTGAGTTCGTTATTGGTTTGACATTAATTTTTCTTTTATTTTAAATTTGTATATGAAATGTAATGTTTAACTTAACAAAACAAATATATTTTTTTTGATATAATAAACATATTTATTTTTCTCATCTTCCATTGGTTAATATATTTCAAGTCTTATTGCAGCCTTCACGTATTTCAATGTTTTAAATTAATTATATGATTAATGTATTTGTTATATATGCCCAATTTTAATTAATATAAAGAATGAAATGACTTTACCCTGTATCTACAAGTAATCTTATACAAACTGTTGCAACAAAGATTTTCCTTTATCTACCAAATCGCGGCCAGGCTTGAAAGAGATTTGGTAGCAGCGTATTAATGGAAGGGAGGGAAGGTCGAGGAAGGACACGCTTTCATAAATCATTTTAAATTATTTTTATTAAAGCAACATCGTGTGAATTAATTGGTATTCAATGCATTTTAAGAGGACAATTTAAATATATGTTGTTCCAAAGAACTCCGCAGCCAAACCTGCAATAAGGCATCAAAGTTTATAGCGAATCAAAATTTAAATAAATACAATTATTTATATTTTTTAAATAAAAAAAAATACAAACTACACATCACACTTTACCTCGCATCAAAATATTTAGAAGTCAAATATCAACTAATCTAAAATCAACAGTTATTCTTATTGCTATAGGTGTCGTGGCTAGACTAATAAGATATAAAGATTTTTTTATTAACACTTTTGGAAAATTTAGTTCTCATGGTTAATACTTATTTCAATCCCACTCTTCATTGATACTTATTACTCTTATTTAATACTTATTATAAATATAACTAATAATATAAAAAGTTTTACCATTTTTCATTTAATTTAAAAACTTTACTATACTTTTAAATCATTATTATTATCAATTTTCAAACCTACCAAAAACAGAGACTATATTGCCTTACCGCTCTTGTTTTTTTTTAATGTTAATACAAATTTTGCATATTCTTATTTTTTTTTTCTAAAAAGTGTAGTAAACAAACTCATTGTCACCTTGGACAACGATCCTTTACTATAGATAGAGACACCGTTAGACTCTAGTTTTAAAAAAACATAGCTCTACTTTGACAAAAAAAAATTGACATTCATTCATCTCTCCAAATAACAAATTATAATACTGAATTTAGAGAAAGAAGTGCAAAATGTGGTGAGTTGAAATTTTTACACTTAAAAACGTGGATATGTACATTGAGTTCTTTTTCAACATCGTTTACTTATAATCAAGTGTTGTTTTTCAAACGATATGTACATTGAGTTATTTTTCAACATCGGGTTTACTTTTAATAACTATTGTTTTTCATGAAAGCAATTTTCAAATGATATGTATATCTAATGAAATTTTCAATTCAAATTTTGGGAAAAGATTTCGGTCTGTTGGGTATTGGTTCATAATAAGTTTGTTAAACATTGAACTTAACTTGTTATTATTTAATATTTTTAAGTGAATCATTCATAAAATGAATATTATTTCTCACATTATAGTATTTATTATATTTATTAATTAAAAAATGAATTAATAAAATACAAGTATAATGATTAATAAAATGTGTCCATTGGATGTAGCTTGGGTGGTTGGGAGGAATGATTGTTACCCTCTCCACTCAAGTTCAATTCCTTGCAAGTAACATGTTGTGTCCTTAAATGGGTCTATAAGATGGTCTTGTTGTTGAGTCCCCAATATTTCGAAAATATCGACCCCCCTATGTAGATGTCACATGGTTAAGAATATACAATTCTTCCTTGAATGTCACATGTTCAAATTCAGAGGGGGGTAGGGTATGTATACCTCTGTGGACTTTAACAATCAAATTGCTACACTAAGGGTGTCCCTTTTTCCACAAACAAGGGGGTCTCATACTCCAATTTGGTGTCTGGCTTGGCTATGACCTTAAAAATAGATTATTATTATTATTATTAT
>ML788278.1:433510-469246 GCA_009831015.1 Picea engelmannii | reverse complement strand
AGTTTGTTTATTTTATTGCAAGGCTCTTACAAAATAATATGTAATATGGTTATTCTCATGGGTAAGGAGTAATGCTACTTAAATGACATTTACTGTTGTTTATTGCACGGAATTTAAATTATCCTATGTCTCCCATTTTGACATTGATTTATTAGGTGTCTCCCATGTTGATATTAAATTAATTTGATAATGATCTATTATATGTCTCCTGTTTAAGTTATCATATGTCTCCCTTGATATTAATTTATTATGAGGTTAATTCATTACAATATTTACATGGTTGAATGGAAGCCATTAATTGTTTAAATTATAAGAGTAAATACATGGTTATAAGAGTAAATACATGGTTATTAATTGCGTCTCTAATAATAAATTGTTATTTATTAATTGGTTATTCATTGGTTATTCATTAGTATTTAATTGGTTATTAATTGTTTATTCATTAATTGGTTATTCATTGATTGTTATTCATTATTTGTTTTTCCTATTCATTAAATTGTTATTCATTAATAATAATTTGTTATTCATTAAATGGTTATTCATTAATTGTTTTAATCTATTATAAGAGTAAATAGATGGTTATTATGGTCAAGATTTTGGTAGCTCCATTGTGTTTAATAACAAACAAAGGTAAAGTCATTATTATTTTAATTGAATGCTTTGTGATATAGAAGGCGATGACCTGGATGTGTTATGGTGTTGTGTAAGGAGTAATGTCTTGTATTATAACATTGAATTATGTAAGGGTAATATATGTCGTTATAAATTAAGGTGCAATTTTAGTGTTAGGTATTTTATGAAAAATAATGGCATTGTGGACTTATCTTGATACGATTAAATCTTTGTTTATTAATGATTTTAGATATAAGGTCCTTGAACCAAGTACCTGGAACTACTAAGATTATAATTGGGGAATCTACACTTACTTAAATTTACATTCTTTTACGGTTGGCCGGGTATCTCGTCTACTAATGGAGTTCAAATGGAATAAATGGTATATGATTAAGGTCTTGAGTCTCAATAGTGGTTGGTCGATGTCGAAATCCTTCTGACTTGCATCTCCCGTAGAAGTCGTGGTTGTCCTTGATTTTGCAGTGCTTGGTCGTCTTGCTTGTGTCTTGTTCTAGGTCGGGTTACTAGTTTCTGCCTGAGCAGTCGGCCAGGAGCCTATCTAATCTTCTTTCGAGAAGACATAAGACTAAAAGACCTTCTTTTCTATGCAGAAATAGTAAACTCTACTGTTGGATTCTTCCATCTGTGACTGTATTGTACCTAACACTGGTGTCGTTTTCTTCTTATAGCTGCTAGTTGTACGCCTTATGTCTAGGGGCATTTATTTCTTGTTGTCACTGTGATATGTCAGGATCATCTTGTTGGTTGTCGAGTGGCGACGTAGATTCAAGCGTGTTTGTTACTTCTACATGCGCGCACACACCTTAAACAAAACAAAAAAATTGCACCTGTTCTCAGAGTTGTTGTCGTAACGAGGTCGCTACAAGATATAAGTGCAAGTGTTTTGTAAGTGATTCATGCACAGACTATGTAGAGGCGCTATGCTTGGACCTAACTCAGGGAAGGAGGATATGGAGAAGTGCATGTAGATCTCCTGTCCTATGTAGAGTTGGATTCGTGGCTTTGCGCATGTAAGAAGATTGAAGGATACTAATTAAGAATGATAAGAGTTGGTGGACATAGCCCCACACTGGGGTGAACCACGTATATCATGTGTTGTGGTTTCTTTGTGTGACGTGGTTGATATGTTATTGATGTGATCTATGCTTAGTGTTGTAATCTTTATGTATGTTAGATGCATCTGATGTAGTATCTTAGTGCCTCATATGTGAATGAATACTAGATCTTCTTTGATGCTATGTGCTGAATGGTTAGATATATTTAGATCTTGATGAATACTACGATGTTATGTAATTAGGGTTTTTGCCTGCGATGTGAATAAGGGTTAAATACTAATGCATATTATTGGCTAAGTGATTTTTTAAAGTGATGTAATCATGGATATGTGTCCCAGCTATGTTGTAGACACTTGAGTCCTACAACCCCACTACCTCTACCTCGGGTGAGACTTCATTTTCTTTGCAGTTGTCGCCGAAATGGTTGGTAGTTAGGGTTTTTTTGGTGTGTTGTTGAAGCATTGAACCTTGGGTCTACCCCTGTGCCAACAATGGGCCACCCTAAGGCTATCCAGGGAGATTTGTAGAATCAACCAGTCTTGTGAGGTATTGAGAAAAGCTAGGGGGAACGTACAACCTCTGTGAGTCAAACCAAAAGTCAAGACGAACGAGATGCTATGTGATTCTAATGCAAAATTCAGGGGGAACATACAACCTATGTGAGCATAGATAGTATAGTGAAAAAGTGAGGGGGAACGTACAACCTCTGTGAGCATAGACAAACTAGTGCAAAAGTCAGGGGAACATACAACCTCTGTAAGCCCAGTCAAGCCTTGTGAGCCATGAGAAAAAGTCAAGGCATCTAGAAAAAGTTAGGTTGAATATAAAATTCCTATGATCTAGAAACAAATGATATTCCTAATATTGCAAATGATATAAATGTATTGATCTAGTGTGTTGGCACGTGTAACATTATCCACCATGAAGAGAATTTTGAATTTCCTTATAAAGAGTCGAGTTGTAACTGAAGTCTTAAGTCTAGTTCTATTTTTGAACTAAAGTGTAATTCTGCATTGTAACTGAAGTCTCAAGTCTAGTTCTATTTTTGAACTAAAGTCTAATGTTGAGTTGTAAATGAAGTCTCAAGTCTAGTTCTATTTTCAAAATAAAGGGTAATTTTGAGTTGTAACTAAAGTCTCAAGTCTAGTTCTATTTTCGAACTAAAGTGTAATGTTGAGTTGTAACTGAAGTCTCAAGTCTAGTTCTATTTTCAAACTAAAGCATACTAGTCTCAAGTCTAGTTCTATTTTCGAACTAAATTATAATGTTGAGTTCTAACTAAAGTCTCAAGTCTAGTTCTATTTGCGAACTAAATTCTAATGATGAGTTGTAATTGAAGTCTCAAGTCTAGTTCTATTTTCGAACTAAAGCATACCAGTATCAAGTCTAGTTCTAAGTTTGAACTAAAACATGAAGATGAGTTATAATTAAAGCATGCAAACAAGTTACTATTTTGGGCCTCTTCTCTTCTCCTCTTCAACCTATATAAGAAGAGTTTGATCCCTCTCTTCAACATCGTTTTGATATGAAGGTTAAGAGAGAAGCAATATAGGAGCATATCAGTGATAAAGAGGCAACATACCAAAGAAACATATCACTATTGTATATCAACAATAGAGGATTCATATCAGAGGCATATATCAACAACATATCAGTATTGTATATCAACAATAGAGACAACATATCAAAGGTGTATTTCAGCAAGGTCTCTTAGGTCTTTGTCAGGTCATAGTCATCTTGGAAAGATCTTTAAGAGAAGAAAATTCATGGTGGATATTTGTAAGTGATCATACATTATTAATGCAATAAAGGAATATCGTTCGCTGGGTTTTTTTTCCCTGTACAAGGTTTCCCCAGGGTATATGCGTTGTTGATGTGCATGCTTACTTATCTACATAGTTATTGCTATTTGGTTATGATTTGGTATTGTTTAAGTGTATTAAGCTAGAATCAAAGTGTTGAAGAAAATAAAAGAATTAATCTGCATAAGAAATGAAGCTCATAATTTAACACTTTGCACATTGCCTCTTTAAGTTGTTCAAAATCTTGAGTTGCCTCTAGAGTCCATGAAAATGCATCCTTCTTATTTAATTTCATTAAAGGTGTTTCTTTTATTCCATAGTTCCGAACAACCTTGCGGTAGTAACCTGTCAAACCCAAAAATACTCTAAGATTATTCAATGTTTTGGGAATCGACTAGTCCATCATGGCCTTAATCTTGTTAGGGTTTACCTTGACACCTTCATGAGATACAATATGACCCAAATACTCTACCTCCATCATCCCAAAGAAACATTTGTATGGTTTGACATATAGTTGTTGCTCCTTTAGTAGTTGTAGCACCTTGCCAACATGTCACACATGATCCTCCCAAGAATTTCTATAGATTAGTACATCATCAAAAAATACTAACACAAATTTTCTAAGGAAGGGATTGAAAATGGAATTTATCAACCCTTGGAATGTGGAAGGTGCATTCATAAGGCCAAAATGCATGACCAAAAATTCATAATGGCCTTCATGAGTTAAAAATGTTGTTTTTGGGATATTTTATTCCTTCATTCTAATCCGATGATACCCTAAATGAAGATCCAACTTTGTGAAATAGATTGCTCCATGTAGTTCATCTAACAATTCATCAATGATGAGAATGTGAAACTTATATTTTATAGTGATCTTGTTGAATTCTCTATAATTTGGACACATATGCCACGAGCCCTCTTTCTAGAGTACCATTATCACCGATGCAAAGTATAAGAAATTCGACCATCTCCAATAATCCCATCCTCTAACATTACTTCAACGATACTGATGCAGGAGCATCTCCCACATCAAGTGAGTTGGCACGGAAGCGAAGGACAGTTGGGCAAGCGCCAACACAAATTTTGAATTGCCTTGGAAGTTGTTGCGTGATCTTAAATGTAGTCATTAAGAAGAGGTGGACTTGTATAATGTAAATGGACCTTGAGCGATTGCTCTCATCCTTAGTAGGTAGGAGGCATTTAAGATAGTTAATGCAAGTAGATAGAATTTAATTCTAGATTAGACAGTTCAAGAGCGCAAGAGGGAAACGAGATATATACACCCTCATTGTGCATTGTAACATTATGGAAGATTATGAAGCATTGGAGCAAGAGCATCCAGAGAGATGTGTAAGAAAACCCATGTACAGATATTTGGATTAATAGGAAGAGATTGATTCAAATTCATGGTTTTGTGTTGTTCTCTGTGTATTGATGCTGAATGATATGCTCATTAATGTTTGCTTCCTGTTATTCATTTGTTTTATATGTTGTGTATATGATTCCATGTTTGAGTTTGAAGTCTGAGAGGAATAAGGAATGAGTTTCAATTATTTCTCTATCTGAACAAGGATTCTTGCAAGGAGTGCAACTGAAGTGTTTGCAAGGAGTGCGTTGACAGGGGGCTCAGGTAGTTTAGCTTTTGTTCTCATTCACCCAAAGGTGCAGTTGGGGACAGGAGCTGTGCAAGGGGTGTGCAGGCCGAGTGAAATCTCAGGGTTGTGAACCTGAGAAGAGTATTTGAAATACTTTTGCTGCAGGAGTGTGCAGAGTCGAAGGTTTTCAGCACCAAGGAGTGTTTGAAGGTTGTCGCAAGGAGTGCATGCAAGGAGTCTTTCCTAAAGACTCGGAGTTACGAGAAAACCCAGGGAGGATAAGGCTTTTGAAATTCGTTGGAGGACAACGCAGAGAGGTTGTGTCTTGAAGGTTTAAGTAGGCGTCGTAAGTTCACGATGTAGGTGGACGAGTTCTGGAAGGAACACTTAGTCATTTCATAGATAGCATCAGGAGGAACATACGGTCGGTATTCTTCGAGGAGGATTCACGACATCCCGTGATCCATTAGATCTCACAGGGAAGAAGGGGAGATACGTGAGTATTCCCAAGAGGTTCAAAGCTCAGGAGGGGTAGGACCATAGATCTGAGCCACAAGGGCCATTAGATTTACACGTGAATTCGCATATCATGGTTTCGTGGGTCGAAGCTCTGTAATATTACAACAGGAATCGCAAAATTGCGATACGTGATATCCCGACAGTCAAAGGGATAGTGTGGGGCCACAAGGGTCAAAGTGGGAGACAGGTGGCATGAATTATTGGAGTTTCATGGCGAGAAGTTTCAAAACAATCACATTAGTATTTGCGATATTGCAAACTCCGAAATGCCGATGGAGTGAAGAACTATTGAATAGTCAACTCGCACGTGCGTCGGGGTTTCGGCATATCAGGAGTCGGGAGTCGGTAAAGTGAGTTGTTTGATATCGCGAGTGGCGAAATCACGATAAGAAAAGTTCTGAAATAGAAGGGAAGGTCAACATTGATTGTCATCGGGTCTCGGGGACTCGAGGGTACAATGCTCGACCACTAACCTCGTGAAGTCATGAAGTCCGATCCTCTGAGTGTAAAGAGGAGATCCCGTGCAGATTTCTGTGGGTGCAAATTTCTCGATAGGGAAATAGAATAGCGTTACAGTTCTTCGGGCCAAGGAAGAAGAAAATATCCTAAGCTGACGTAGGCCTTCCGACCTGTGGGTTGTGAGGAAGGGATTTTGGCATTAAGTGGTATCAGAGCACAGAAAGGTTCTTTGCTTTCTGTAGCAGAGAAAGAAAATTCACCATGTCATCGAGGAGAAGGGACATGCAATCACCTAATCCAGAGGATAGGGAAATGTCGAGAAGAAGAGGCAGATAGATGACAGATACAACTATGGAGAGAGAGATGTGTGATATATTAGCTAGACTCAAAGACATGGAGATGGTGCAAAGACGCACAGTTAGTGATGGTGATCTTAGTGATTCCAAAAGTGAAGTCGAGGCTGAACGCGAAGAAGAAATTGCAGCTAAAGATGCATCAAACGAGAATTTGATCAAAGCTATTGCAAGGATGGGTGCAAGAGCGAAGATGGACATCCCAGTTTATGAGGGAAACTTGGATGTAGAGGAGCTTCTAGACTGGATTAGCGCTCTGGACACGTACTTCGACTATGAAGACGTCAAGGAAGACAAGAAGGTCAAGCATGTTGTCACTAGATTGAAAGGACATGCAGAATTATGGTGGGATGAACTACAAGCTGACAGATGCTGCAAGGGTAAGAAGAAGATCAAGAGCTGGGACAGAATGATCGTGAAGCTGAAGGCAAAATTCATTCCCAGGGACTATCAAATTACTCTGTTCAGGAGGATGCAGAACCTGAGACAGAAGTTGATGACAGTGAAAGAATATACTGAGGAATTATATAAACTGAACATCAGATCAGGTCATCAGGAAAGCGATGATGAAAAAGTTTCCAGATACATGAATGGCCTGAGATATGATATCTAGGATGAGATGAGCATGGTAACCATTCGAACGGTGGAAGATGCTTATCAAATGGCTCTGGAAGTTGAAGAGAAGCTGAGCCGAAAGCAGAGTCAAAGAGGCCGAGGCAGGAGTCAGCCCAGAGGAAAATCAGTTGCCTAGGACAGATATCAGAAGCCCAAGGAAGACTGGAAGAAACCTCAGACTCATATAGAGAGAGGTGGAAGGTCACAGCGAGGGAAATATGTTGAACAAAGAGGGCAACATACTGAGCAAAGAGGAGATTATGCTGACAACAATACTTTTCCTCGTACTAGAGGTAGAGGAAGAGGAAGAGGTGGAGTAATAACATGCTTCACATATGGAAAGAATGGGCACAAGTATTATGAGTGTCCAGATAAGAAGAAAGAAGGGGGAGAAGCTCACATTGTCGAGGCACAGAGGTGGGATGTTGAGGCAAAAGACGCTGAAGGCAGAAGATTGCTGATGATGCGAAAAGTCCTTTTGACACCTGAGAAGGAGGTGGAGAGTTCAATCCAAAGGACCAGACTTTTTCAGACTGCTCACGAGACCAAGGACAGGGTATCCAAGGTCATTGTAGACAGTGGTAGCATGGATAATCTCATTTCTACAAAGATGGTAGAGAAGCTAGAGCTGGAGACAACTGATCATCCAAGCCCATATAGAGTTTCGTGGCTACAAAAAGGACACCAGGTAACTGTCACTAAACAATGTTTAGTTGAATTCAAGATAGGGGTATATAATGATAAGATCTTGTGTGATGTCATTCCTATGGATGTTTGTCATCTATTGGTGGGTAGACCATGGCAATATGACAGAAATGTGATTCATGACGGGAGAATGAACACATACACCCTGGAGAAGAATGGGAGGACACACATGTTGCTTCCAATTAAGGATAAGGAGGTGAAGTCGGAAGTAAGAAATACAGTACTTTTCATGAGTGGCAAGGAACTTCTTACAGAGGTTAAGAAGAAGGAGGATCCACAGTTCATTATGGTCAGGAAGCCGAAGATTGTTTTGACTAGCACGAGGGTAGATGATTTACCAGAAGAAATTCAGGAACTGTTGGAAGATTTCGCTGACATAGTAGTGGACAAGTTACCTCGTTCGTTGCCATTGATAAGAAGTATGAGTCATCATATTGATCTCATACTAGGAGCCAGTTTTCCAAACAAAGACGCGTACAGATTGATGCCACGGGAGAATGAAGAAGTTAAAAGGCAAGTCCAGGATTTATTGGACAAAGGGTTAGTCAGGGAAAGCTTGAGTCCATGTGTTGTTCCAACAGTACTCAGTCCAAAGAAAGACAGAGGCTGGAGGATGTGTACTGACTCAAGGGCGATCAATAAGATAACCATCATGTATAAATTTCCATTGCCGATGACGGATGATCTGATGGATTGCTTGAGTGGAGAAAAATAATTTTCAAAGATTGATTTGAAAAGAAGTTATCACCAGATCCGTATGAGAGAAGGTGATGAATGGAAGACAACATTCAAAACAAACGAGGGTTTGTATGAATGGCTTATTATTCCATTTGGCTTAACAAATGCGCCAAGTACCTTCATGAGGTTGATGAATGAAGTCCTGAGGGAGTTCATCGGAAAATTTGTCATTGTGTATTTGGATGATATACTGGTCTACAGTAAAACAATAGTGGAGCATTTGAAGCATTTGGTTACAATGATGCAGAAGTTACAGCAAGAGAAGTTGTTGATAAACATGAAGAAGTCCTCATTCATGAAGACAGAGCTCATTTACTTGGGATTTTTTATTTCAACAAATGAGTTAAGGATGGATCTAGATAAGGTGGAAGTAATCAAGAATTGGCCATCACCAAAGAATATTTTTGAGGTGAGAAGTTTTCACGGATTGGCTAGTTTCTACTGAAAATTCATCAGGAATTTCAGTGGAATTAGCACAGTGATGATGGACACAGTGAAGAAAAGACACAAGTCTTTTCACCAGACTAAAGAGGCTAATAATAGTTTTAATTTGTTGAAAAGGAAGATTACAGAACAACCAGTTTTGGTGTTGCCGAATTTCCAGAAGACATTTTAGGTGAAATGTGATGCAAGCAGATTTGCAATCAGAGCAGTCTTGAGTCAAGAAGATGGGACGATAGTGTACTTCAGTGAGAAGTTGAATGAAGCAAAGATGAAATATTCCACTTATGATAAGGAATTGTATGCTATCATACAGGCACTAAAGAAATGGAGGCATTACTTGATCCTGAAAGAGTTTGTATTGTACAGTGACAATCATGCATTACAGTTTGTGACTCAACAGGAGAAGTTGAATCAGAAACATGTCAAATGGGTTGAATATATGAAGAATTTCACATTTGTAATAAAACATATTTCTGGTACTGCTAACAAAGTGGCTGATTCTTTGAGCAAGAAGTGTTTGTTGTTGCAGTAGTTCAAAGTCAAAACTTTAGGTTTTGATGATCTCAGGGACATGTACACTGATGATCCAGACTTCAAGGAAGCGTATGAAGTATCTGAGAATCCAATTCTCAGGGATAGAAGCCCTTGGACAGACTATATGATCCAGGAAGGATTACTGTTTAGAGGTAATCAGTTGTGTATTCTGAAATGCTCCATTAGGGAGAATTTGCTGAAGGAGAAACATAGTGGAGGATTGGCAGGGAACTTTGGTCATGAAAAAACATTCACAAAGTTGAACGAATCATATTTTTGACCAGGAATGCGAGAAAACGTCAAGATATTTGTAGACCGATGCAGAATTTTCCAGCATTCGAAGGGAAGGAAGCAAAATGCGGGATTCTATCAACCATTTCCCATACCATAAAGGTCGTGGGATGCAATCAACATGGATTTTGTATTGGGGTTTCCAAGAACACAAAGAGGTGTTGATTCAATCTTTGTGGTGGTGGATAGATTTTCCAAAATGGCACACTTCATTCCATGTCAGAAGACCAGTGACGCAACTCACATTGCGAACCTATTTTTCAAAGAGGTCATTCAACTTCATGGGTTGCCGAGAAGTATAGTTTCTGATCGAGATACGAAGTTCATAGGACATTTTTGGAGGACCTTATGGAAGAAGCTGAGAACTAACTTGGCATTTAGTTCAGCTTATCATCCTCAGATGGATGGACAGACAGAAGTGGTCAACAGAAGTCTAGGAGACTTGCTGAGGAGCCTAGTGACAGAACACCACAACTAGTGGGAGAATATATTACCACAGGCAGAATTTGCATATAACGATTCAGCGAATCAGAGCACAGGGAAAAGTCCATTCCAGATTGTCTATGGCATGCAACTGAGGGGAATTTATGAACTGAGAGATTCATAACAGACTGCGACTAGGAGCGCTAGTGCAGAAGAATTCACAGAGGTGATGAAGGAACTTCATAGCCAGGTGAAGGAACGATTGTAGAAATCAAGTCATGAGTATAAGCGCAGGGCAGACCAGCATAGAAGACAACTTCAGTTTGAGATTGGTGATTTGGTTCTAGCACATTTGAGAAAAGAAAGGTTCCCAAGAGGAGCATATAATAAATTGAAGACGAAGAAAATTGGACCATGTAGGATCTTGAAGAAAATTGGGGCGAATGCTTACGAGATTGAATTACCTGATGGGATTGGAATTTCTCTGATATTCAATGTCTCATATTTGTACCCATACAGAGCTGGGGAAGTAGATATTGGAGATAAACAACCAGTGATCCAGTGGAAAAAGAAGATGTTAGTTGCAAAGAAGCTACAGATGGAGTGCATACTGGACAAAAGAATTGGCAAGAAGACCAAGAGGAAAGAATACTTTGAGTATCTGGTCAAATGGAAAAATCATCCAGTTGAAGATGCCAGCTGGGAGAACGAAGCATAGATCCAGAAGCATGGAAAAAATGTACATGTAACATCCCGCTCTAGCGCACTGAGAAAACTTATTCTTTGAGGACACTTGCTCGCAAGTGATCTGGACTTTTATGATATTAAAACATTTATCCTTGATTATGATGTGTTATGATAGATGACATGATGTTTTACTGCTTTGACACAGACAGGTGCTATTGACTCAGTTTTATGGAGTGTGCATGGTTTTGGACCTTGAGGATACAGAGGCATCGATGGAACCCCTTGGACTCTGGATTGAGTCAGGGAGTGTGTTATTTGGGTTGATTTATTTATTGTGATATTTCATTGATTTGATGATTGATGAGGACATGTTCTGACATGATTGTTGATGTTGCAGGCTGACGATAGCTTGCCGACCAGACTCACATATGGAGTAAAGGGGCCACACACAATTTCCAGAGAGGATGAGGGAGAGGGGTGGACAGCAGCCCTGCCACAGCCTACTAGCACTCCTGCCATGGCTCGAACTGTAGGTTAACGATTACATAGTTCGATAGGATCCACAATTCCATGAGGGCAGACTGCGATAGCCGCTCACGATGATTCTAAGGGGTGCGCAATAAGGTGGGGGCCTTATTCCTTAGAGCCCTTAGTCTCCCACAATTTCACCTAGCGGAGTGTTGACTCCAGGGGTTATAGATGTCTACCAATCAGTCAAGTTGGCGAGTGGCACCCTTGGATCATGTGGTGCATCCTGAAGGGCACGTTGCGCGAAAGAAACACAAGTTAGCGAATGGCACCCTTGGAGCACGGGGTGCATCCTGAAGGGCACATCGCGCAAAAGAAACAACCGAGGCAAGTGGCACCCTTGGAGCACGTGGTGCGTCCTGAAGGGCACGTCACACTGATGTTGATGAAGGAACAAACCTAGATGGCCCTAATACATACAACACATTAATAAATTCTTAAAAGACGTCCCTAAAAAAAAATGTCATCCAGTTTAGAATCTAAACCTAAGTCTAAAACTTCTCTAGGGTAAAATTTTGTTTAACCTTAGGAAAGGACACTATAAAAAAAAAAAATGAAATTTAAACTAAAAGCCACTTAAGTAATAGTTTTAGTCTTCTTAAATTTAGAGGGTAAAATGAAGAGAGGAATAATTTAATTAAAATCCGTGGTTTTAAATTGTAAAGAGGAAATAAATTATTTAACTTGGGGAAGTATAAAAAGATCTAAATTAATAATAAAGGGAAAAGCGTAAATAGCGCAACTTCCATTTTGGCTCTAATAAAAAGGGGAAAGAAGGGAATAATAGAATTAGGAAACTAAGTAATGGAGGAAACATAATAAAGGAAAGTTGGGAACTTATGGTAAAAAGCGAGGTCAACATAGTAAGGAATTTGCAATTGAGAACCTTCTAAAAATAAACTAATTTAGAAAATTCATTTTAGGGAAAGTATTTAAAACATGTAAGGGGATCTAGGAACACCTAGGAGTAAATTTAGGAGCAACTATAGGTGGGTGAGGGAATTGATTCAATTAATAAATTAAAGAAAATAAATTTTGGAGGGAAGTGGGGGATGAATGACACTTGTACGATGGAGAAATATTTAGAATATTTTTATTAAAACTTAAATTAAAAGTGATTTAGGGAAAGTGTGAGGTTTGGACAACTCTATAAAATAAAGGGAAGATGAGGAAGAAGGGGATCAGCTGTTAGCGTAACATTACACTGCCGGAATTGTGACTTGACTGATTACTTGTGGGGAGTTGGGTTTTCCCAGCTCAGATAGGAGTGGTAGCTCAGCCTTGCGAGGCAAGCTAGGGAGCTAGACGTACCATCTGGACAGTGTGTGGCCCCTTTGCATCTCGGGGGGCTAAGGGGGAAGCAGAGTACCCCTAGCGTTGGTTGGGAGGTACCGGTGAGGTCTCGACGGTCGGTGAGCGGGAGCGACACAACGCATGCAGACGATGCTTGGAGCAGGCGAACAGGAAACATGATTATCTGTCCGGGTATTAATATTTTTCTCTCTTCGCACTTAATCTTAGCCATCGTTGATGAATAGTGGCTCTACTTTAGTCCTTTTCCCTTAACGATGAACTAAATTATCTTTATATTTAATCTTCTTACCCCTTTTACTAGACAACGTTGGATTTATTAACTGGTGCATTCCTGGATTTGGATCACAAATTTCCACATGTCTTCTCTACAATTGTGTACTGGGGTCTGCGATTGTTTTCATTGATTAGTTGTTGGATTGATATGGAATAACATTTAAATTGATGGGAATTGGCTAGAAAACACTTATCATGGTGGGTCATACATTTTGAGACAATTGTTTCCCTAACTGTGTGTTCATTAGCGTATAACTTGGCGTGCTTATACTAACTCTGCATTCCTTATACTAACTCCACGTTTCATTTTAACTCAACCTTTCTTGTAGGTATTAAACCACTAGTTTTTGCAGCGACTAATTTTAATGGTCAACGAATTGGTTTAATGGATAGCTATTGATACATTGGAGTGTGATTTAGATATATGGATGTTGGTGGGGACCTTGTATGCGTAATGGATAGCATGGAATTGTGTATATGCCTATCCCTTAAACCTGACTACGCCGATACCCTTAAAACTCAAGAAACTGTTGCATTTTCTTAAAAATTAGCAGGCATGCTGCTGATCCATAGTAATCGCATACAGGTTTAATTGCTTTTTTTATGGAGACGGAGGAGGTATTCTTCCCGGTTCGGGTGATGAAGCCTTGTGTTGCTTTTAATAAAGTTTAAACCAGGGAACAATCCGACTCCGAATAAGTTAATTACTAATTGCTTGGGATAGTCATTAAACTTTAAAACAATTGCCTGAGCCATCGACAATGATGGATTTAAAACCTAGCCATTTGTCAGGAAATTCAACTTCTCGGCGTTTAGAGAATCTTATTTTAGCTATAACGCACTCCCAACTTCACCTGCAACTTGAGAGCAGCCCATCGTGTATTCTTGATTTGGATGAACGCACAAGGTTACGCATTGAGTCCCTTTTTTCCAAGTTGACTTAACTACCTCTCAATTCGAAGAGCCAGTGTCTTCTAACAGAGTTTAACCTCCCACAGAAAAATTTCTCGCGATTATGTGGGTATCCCATTCTCCTTGTTTCTTATGATAGATGCTGAAGTGACCACTGGCTTAGCCGTCATTAATTAAAAAGGGGAAATGAGAGTCAGGGGCGGTAACACTCAGCGACCGTTTCATTGCAAGATTTTAGGTTTTTGTGCAGTGTATTTGCAGAACCATATCTTCCTGATGGCTGTGCCATATTCCAGAATCAACGCCCACGATTGGTGGCTCCCAACCAATACCCTTTGACTGGTTAAGCCCCACCATTTGCTGAAAAACTTGGAGTGTGTGACCATAGAAATTGCCCACTATTTTCGCAGTTAACCTTTGAGTTCATATGCCAGGATGTTGCACTGCGTCTGCCTTGGAAACCCCCTTTTTATTTTTATTTAATTGTTGGATGTGGCTGTCAGCCTGATAGGCTTACCGTTGTCCATATAATAACCCACCTACCAACGATAGACTGAGGGTAGCAGATAGCGAAATTTTTGGAGGTGATTTATTCTTATTTAATCCTATAACTGTTGTTAAAACTAATCTAGTATCGCTCCAGCTTGTGTTAAGTCAATCTAGATGGAACTGTCGTTGAGGATCTACTATGGAAGCTTGATTAGTCGTTAGGCATTAATGATGACCACCCGACACACATAAAGTTATGGTTTATTTTTCTTACATGTAAGGTTCGTAATATTTGTAAGGATGTTATCATGCATAGTAACGTCAGGTTAGTGTTAATTGTATTTTGATAACATGTAAAATGTGGTGTAATTGTAAATTCCAGATTGTTATTATTTGTGGTAATGACTTGTAAATCCTAGTGTTACCGAAATATATATAAAAGTAGTGTTATTTATATTCCAATGTAATGTTATCATGTCACAAGGGTAAGAGTATTGTTATGTAGTGGAATGTTGCTAAAATTGTATTGTTATGAATAACATAAGTGATATAATAGTGTGTAATGTTTTGTGATTGCAAATTATATTGTTGAGGGGATATGTAAAGGAAATGCCATGGTAATATATTGTTTCTGAAGTATGTAAGAGTATTGTTTTTGCAACATAAGATAGAGTGTAATGTTAGGTCAATGCTAATATTCATGGTAATTTTATGGTATATGTAACATATAGGATGTATGGAGATTGTTAATTAATTTCAGGGTTAGTACTATAATTGGAATTGTCCAAACTCACAGTTGTATGATATCAGACTCTTCGATTTGATAAAGCTAGTCGCTCTGTATATAAGTCTGTGTGTGTGATTATTTTTCTATGTAAAGAATCCAGTGTCGTATCAAGAGTCTCGGGCCCTTTAAAGGTAGGGTTTCCACTCTTGCGACACACCTCTAAGGTCATATCAATAGTCTCAGTCTCTTTCAAGGCAAAGTTCCCACCACTGCGACCTCCTGACAGAGATTACTAGTTTTTGCCTGAGCAGTCGGCCAGGAGCCTATCTGACATTCTCTCTCTCTGGAGCAGAGAACTAAGATTAAACGCCCTGCTTTCCTGTGTAGAAATAGTAAAATCTACTACTATCGATTCTTCCATCTGTGTTTGTACTGTACATAACACAATATGTCATTTAATGTTTGCAGTTACTTGTTGTGCGCCTTATGTCTTCTTGTTGTGATCATCGTGGTTGCATATTGTTAGTCATTGGGTCGTGACATAGAGTCAAGTGTGTCTGTTCCCTTTTTACACGCGCACACACACCTTAAACAAAAGAAAAAATTGCACCTGTTATCAGAGTTGTTGTCGTAACGAGGAGGCTGTCACATATGGTATCAAAGCGGGTTTGACCCGCAACTTGGGATTCTCTATGAATTTCGTTGACATGATTTGATTTGATTATACTATTTCTGATCGAGATGATTGTGTGCGTACGGGTAAAATTATGGTTAGAGGCTCCTCCACGCGCACCGGTCGTTACTAGTAGCATTCACCGTGAAATCGAGAAGGTTAAATTTCCTGAGTTCATGGGTGCCCCGGATGGCGCCGCCGCCGAGGCATGGTTGGGGAATATGGCGATGTGATTCACACTTCACGATTATACCTCCAACATGAAGGTCCGCATGGTGGCCTTTCAACTGAAGGGGAGCGCTCTTCTTTGGTGGAAGACACTCCTACCGCAGTTGAACATGGTCGTCAAAGACGTGTCATGGGAACTGTTCGAGGAATGGTTCCGAGAGAGGTACCTTTCAGAGGAATTCATTGCGACATGGAGGTCGTACGGTGCTTGAGTACGAGGCACGTTTTATGGAGCTGCTCCGGTATGCTTCGCACCTTAACACCGAGAAACTTAAGGTCAATCGATTCGTGTTCGGCCTTAATGGAAGCTTGCATGCAAGGGTTAGGATTTTGATGCCTCAAACCTTGCATGATGTCATCCAAAAGGCACTCATAGCAGAGGAGGAGCTTATTAGTGGGGGTCAGACCAGGACTCTAGCGAGACCAGCAGGGCAGGGTTCATCTAGAACCTCGCAGCATCAGACCCCATTGACACATACACCGAGATATCATGGCTTCTAGAGGGGATCCACTTTCACTACATCCCAATGACTATCGCCTTAGCAGCAGACACCTTATCGGGGACCACAGCATCAGCAACAGCGTCGCCCGCAATAGTCACAGTTTAGGCCTGTTCAGTAGAACAGACCAGGTTTTTAGGCCGGTGGGTTGTCGTCTTCTACTTCGGGTACCAGGACTACGGGGCCGAAGAAGGGGTGTTGGACGTGTGGGGAGCCACACTACCAGTGCGACTTTGTCTTGTGGAGAGGACCAGAGTGTCTGGATCAATCAGACCCACTATAGTGGGAGATATGGGCAAGGCCCATCGGATTCATGCAACAGTGAATAACCACCAGGCAGAGCACCAGGCGACTGTGCTCGAGACGACAGGTATTGTCACTGACTAGACCCTTAGTATTTTGATAGACCCAGATGCTACTAAGAGTTTCATTTATGGTACAGCGCTAAAAGGGATTAAGGTAAAGGCAGTTGAACAGGACAAGTTTATCTTTGTAGAGATGGCTTCAAGAGCCCAACAGAAGGTTGGAGGAAAAATTACGGGCTATGCCCTTAACCTGGGAGAGTTTCCCACGAGGGTCAACTTGTACGTCATGATCTTAGGATCTTATGATGTTGTGATTGGTATGGATTGGTTGGAATCGCATGAGGCGATACTCAACTGTAAGATGAAATGGTTGAGCTTGGTTGATGATGAAGGAAACAGACGTGTGATTGTAGGACGAAACCAGGGAGTATTCTTGAGGTTCGTCTCTTCCTTACAGTTACGGAAGAGTATGCACAAGGGGTGAAAGATTTATGCGATCCTTGCGCTAAACGAGAAGGGAGTAGCGGAAGGTCTAGAACACCTTCCGGTGGTGAGAGAGTTTGTGGACGTGTTCCTGGAGGAGTTACCGGGGATGCCGCCGGAGAGGGAATTGGATTTTACCATAGACCTGAAACTAGGGACCGAACCGATAGAAAGAACGCCTTATCGGATGTCGACCCTGGAGTTGAAAGAGTTGAAAATGAAACTGAAGGAGTTGTTGGACCTGGGACTGATACGCCCTAGTGTGTCACCGTGGGGTGCACCAGTTATCTTCATTCGGAAGAAGGACGGATCGTGGAGGCTTTGCATTGACTACCGTCAACTGAACAAGGCTATGATCAAGAATCAGTATCCCTTGCCGAGAATTGATGATCTGTTTGATCAAATGAAGGGTGCGATGGTGTTCTCCAAGATCGATTTACGATCAAGGTATCACCAGTTGCAGATCAAGGAGGATGACATCCTTAAAACATCCTTTAATATGAGATTTGGACATTACGAGTTTTCTGTTTTACCGTTTGGACTCACAAACGCCCCAGGGGTATTTATGAGTTTGATGAAGGGGGTGTTCCGCGAGTACTTGGAAAATTTCATCCAAGTATTCATTGACGATATTTCGATCTACTCTCAGACTACGGAGGAGCATGACGAGCACTTGCGCTTGGTACTACAGTGTCTACGAGAGCACAAATGGTATGGGAATTTGTCCAAATGCTCTTTTTATCAATCGAGGATTCACTACTTAGGGCATGTCATCTCCGGCGAAGGTATCACCATGGATATAGCCAAGGTTGAGGCTATTATGGAATGGCCTGTGCCGACGAATGTCACAGAAGTGCATAGTTGTATGGTTTTAGCAGGATACTATCAACGTTTTGTCGAGGGATTTTCAAAGATAGAAAATCCGATCACGTAATTGCAAAAGAAAAACAAGAAGTTTGTTTGGACCGAGAAATGCGCGGAGGAATTTCGGAGGCTTAAAGAGTTGTTGACCACAACACCGATACTAAAGGTCCCTAACATGGACGCGGACTTCTTGTTATGCACAGACGCATCCAAGGAAGGTTTAGGTGGAGTCTTGATGCAAGACAGACGAGTGATTGCTTACATTTTGAGGAAATTGAGAAGGCATGAGGAAAACTATGCGACGCATGATTTGGAGTTATTAGCCATCGTATATGCCTTGAAGGTTTGGAGACACTACCTTGTTGGATGAAAAGTTGAACTAAATACTGATCATTGTGGACTAAAACACATTTTTACGCAAAGCGACTTGAACGCGCGACAACGACGTTGGTCAGAATTACTTAGTGAGTACAACTTTGAGATTACCTACATAAAGGAAATAGTGAACCGAGTGGCAGATGCTTTGAGTCGGAGGCCGCGCATCTTTTTGGTGTTTCCTTTTCAGATGAATCTATGTGAGAAGATTCTCACTTTACAGCATGATGATGACTGGTACAAAGAGGTCGAGGGTTTTATTGGACAAAACACAATGATGGTACCATGATATGAGGGATTTTCTTTTGATAGCGATGAGTTTTGAGGTTTAAAAGATGGATTTACATACCACCAAATGACAAGTTGAGGATGTTGATCCTGAGCGAGGCTCATAGAAAAGTTCACATGGCTCACCTGGGAGTTATGAAGATGAGGGCAGATCTTAAGCCCTTATTCTTCTGGAGGGGAATGAAGGCCGGCATAGTTAACTATGTGGCTAGGTGTCTAGAGTGTCAGCAAGTAAAGGTTGAACATAGACACCCAGCAGGATTACTCCAACCACATGCCATTCCGGAATTGAAATGGGAAGTTATTTCGATGGATTTTATTGTTGGATTGCCACTAACGACAAGGAGACACGACTCGATTTTTGTAGTAGTAGACACTCTGACAAAGAGTTCTCACTTTATTCCTGTGCGTATGATGTATCAGGCACCTGACATAGCTAGAGTTTTCATCCGTGAGATTGTGAGGCTGCATGGTGTGCCTAAGAGGATTATATCTGATCGAGGATCGGTGTTTACTGGATGATTTTGAACGAGTTTCCAAGAGGCCTTGGGAACCCAACTTAACTTTAGTACTGCGTATCACCTAGAGACTGACAGACAGAACGAACTAAACAAACCTTAGAAAACATGTTGCGCATGTACGTGATGGACCAACAAAAGAATTGGGAAGAATTCTTAACTCTAGTAGAGTTCGCTTACAACAACAGTTACCAGAGAACCATTAAGATGACACCTTTTGAGTTTCTTTATGGACGAACGTGTTGGATGCCCTTGAGTTGGGATTGTCTTGAGGATAGGGTCCTGGTGGGACCAGAAGAGATTCAAGAAATGGAAGACCAAATGCAAACTATAAGACAAAGGATTAAGGAAGCGCAGGATCGATAGAAGAGTTATGTCGATGCGCATCGAGTCGACCATAGTTATGAGGTCGTCGATCTAGTCTTCTTGCGGGTTAAATCACATAAGAGTTCGATCAAATTTGGAAAGGGAGCTAAAATCTCTCCTAGGCTCGTGGGACCTTTCGAGATTGTGGAGAGAAAGGGGCCCGTGGCCTATCGACTAGCCTTGCCTGATTCTTTGAGGCATATGCACGATGTTTTTCATGTATCTATTTTGAGACATTATATTAGTGATCCTACACATGTTATTGACATGAGTTCCTTGCAGGTATCAGATGAGGGAGCGCTCACGGCTGAGCTGGTCTGCATCTTAGATCATTGTGTTCGACAGCTACGACGTCGAATGATAGATCGGGTCAAGGTCCAATGGGATAGTTATAGTCCACACTCGACGACCTGGGAGGACGCATATGATATGTGCTAGCAATTTCCATTTTTGTTTGATAGATAGACTTATGATACTGTGATACTTTTATTGCGGCATTTATACTGAGAAACTTCGAGATGAAGTTTAGACCAAGAGGGGGTGTATGTAACATCCCGCTCTGGCGCACTAAGAAAACTTATTCTTTGAGGACACTTTCTCGCAAGTGATTTGGACTTTTATGATATTAAAAAAATTATCCTTGATTATGATGCGTTATGATAGATGACATGATTTTTTACTGCTTTGACACAGACAGGTGCTATTGACTCAGTTTTATGGAGTGTGCAGGGTTTTGGACCTTGAGGATGCAGAGGCATTGATGGAACCCCTTGGACACCGGATTGAGTCAGGGAGTGTGCTATTTGGGTTGATTTATTTACTGTGATATTTCATTCATTTGATGATTGATGAGGACATGTTCTGACATGATTGTTGATGTTGCAGGCTGACGATAGCTTGCCGACCAGACTCACATATGGAGTAAAGGGGCCACACATGATTTCCAGAGAGGTTGAGGGAGAGAGGTGGATAACAGCCCTGCCACAGCCTACTAGCACTCCCACCATGGCTCGAACTGTAGGTTAACGATTACCTAGTTCGAGAGGATCCACAATGTCGTGAGAGCAGACTGCGACGGTCACTCACGATGATTCTAAGGGGCGCGCAATAAGGTGGGGGCCTTATTCCTTAGAGCCCTTAGTCTCCCACAAGTTCACCTAGTGGAGTGTTGACTCCAAAGATTATAGATGTCTACCAATCAGTCAAGTTGGTGAGTGGCACCCTTGGAGCACGTGGTGCATCCTAAATGGCACGTCGCGCGAAAGAAACACAAGTTAGCGAGTGGCACCCTTGGAGCATGGGGTGCATCCTGAAGGACATGTCGTGTAAAAGAAACAACCGAGGCGAGTGGCACCCTTAGAGCACGTGGTGCATCCTGAAGGGCACGTCGCACTGATGTTGATGAAGGAACAAACCTAGATGGCCCTAAGACATACAACACATTAAGAAATTCTTAAAAGACGTCCTTAAAAAAAAAAATTCACCCAGTTTAGAATCTAAACCTAAGTCTAAAAATTGTCTAGGGTAAAATTTTGTTTAACCTTAGGAAATGACACTATAAAAATAAAAAAAAATAAAAATTTAAACTAAAAACCACATAAATAATAGTTTTAGTCTTCTTAAATTTAGAGGGTAAAATGAAGAGAGGAATAATTTAATTAAAAACCGTGGTTTTAAATTGTAAAGAGGAAATAAATTATTTAACTTGGGGAAGTATAAAAAAATCTAAATTAATAATAAAGGGAAAAGAGTAAATAGCGAAACTTCCATTTTGGCTCTAATAAAAAGGGGAAAGAAGGGAATAATAAGAATTAGGAAACTAAGTAATGGAGGAAACATAATAAAGGAAAGTTGGGAACTTATGGTAAAAAACGAGGTCAACATAGTTAGAAATCTGCAATTTAGAACCTTCTAAAAATGAACTAATTTACCAACTTCATTTTAGGGAAAGTATTTAAAACATGTAAGGGGATCTAGGAACACCTAGGAGTAAATTTAGGAGCAACTCTAGGTGGGTGAGGGAAATGAGTCAATTAATAAATTAAAGAAAATAAATTTTGGAGGGAAGTGGGGGATGAATGACACTTGTACGATGGAGAAATATTTATAATATTTTTATTAAAACTTAAATTAAAAGTGATTTAGGGAAAGTGTGAGGTTTGGACAACTCTATAAAATAAAGGGAAGATGAGGAAGAAGGGGATCGGTTGTTAGCGTAATGTTACACTGCCGGAATTTTGACTTGACTGATTACTTGTGGGGAGTTGGGTTTTCCCAGCTTGGATAGGAGTGGTAGCTCAGCCTTGCGAGGCGAGCTGGGGAGCTAGACATACAATATGGACATTGTGTGGCCCCTTTGCAGCTTGAGGGGCTAAGGGAGAAGCAGATTACCCCTAGTGTTGGCTGAGAGGTACCGGTGAGGTCTCGACGGTCGACGAACGGGAGCGGCATGGTGCACGCGGACGATGCTTGGAGCAGGAGAGCAGGAAACATGATTATCTGTCCGAGTATTAATCTTTTTCTCTCTTCGCACTTAATCTTAGCCACCGTTGATGAACAATGGCTCTGCTTTAGTCCTTTTCCCTTAATAATGAACTAAATTGTCTTTATATTTAATCTGCTTATCCCTTTTACTAGACAATGCTAGATTTATTAACTGACGCATTACTGGATTTGGGTCACCAATTTCCACATGTCTTCTCTGCAATTGTGTACTAGGTTCTGCAATTGTTTTCATTGATTAGTTGTTGGATTGATATGGAATAACATTTAAATTGATGGGAATTGTCTATAAAACACTTATCATGGCGGGTCATACATTTTGAGACAATTGTTTCCCTAACTGTGTGTTCATTAGCGTATAACTTGGCATGCTTATACTAACTCTACGTTCCTTATATTCACATACTTACTCTGTGTTTCATTTTAACTCAGACTTTCTTGTAGGTATTAAACCACTAGTTTTTGCAGTGACTGATTTTAATGGTCAACGAATTGGTTTAATGGATAGCTATTAATACATTAGAATGTGATTTAGAAATATGGATGTTGGTGGGGACCTTGTATGCGTAATGGATAGTGTGGAATTGTGTATATGCCTATCCCTTAAACCTGACTGCATCGGTACCCTTAAAACTCAAGAAACTGTTGCATTTTCTTGAAAATTAGCAGGCCTGCCGCTAATCCATAGTAATCGCGTATAGGTTTAATTGATTTTTCTATGGAGATGGAGGAGGTATTCTTCCCGGTTTGGGTGATGAAGCCTTGTGTTTATTTTAATAAAGTTTAAACCAGGGAACAATCCGACTCCGAATAAGTTAATTACCAATTGCTTGGGACAGTCATTAAACTTTAAACTAATTTCCTGAGCCATTGCCAACGATGGATTTAAAACCTAGCCATCTGTCAGCAAATTCAACTTCTCGGTGTTTAGAGAATCTTATTTTAGCTGTAATGCACTCCCAAATTCACCTACAACTTGAGAGCAGCCCGTTGTGTATCCTTGATTTGGATGAACGCACAAGGTTACGCATTGAGTCCCTTTTTTCCAAGTTGACTTAACTACCTCTCAATTCGAAGAGCCGACGTCTTCTAACAGAGTTTAACCTCCCCAAAAAAAATTTCCTGCGATTATGTGGGTAGTCATTCTCCTTGTTTCTTATGACAGATGCTGAAGTGACCGTTGTCTTAGCCATCATTAATTAAAAAGGGGAAATGAGAGTCGGGGGCGGTAACACTCAACGACCGTTTTGTTGCAATATTTTAGGTTTTTGTGCAGTGTATTCGCAGAACCATATCTTCTTGATGGCTGTGCCATATTCCAGAATCAATGCCCACGATTGGTGGCTCCCAAACAATGTCCTCTGACTAGTTAAGCCCCACCATTTGCTAAAAAACATGGAGTGTGTGACCATATAAATCGCCCACGATTTTGGTAGTTAACCTTTGAGTTCATATGTCGGGATGTTGCACTGTGTCTGCCTTGGAAACCCCCTTTTTATTTTTATTTAATTGTTGGATTTTGCTGTCAGCCTGACAGGCTCAACGTTGTCCGTCCAATAACCCACTTACCAATGATAGACTGAGGGTAGCAGATAGCAAAATTTCTGGAGGTGATTTATTCTTATTTAATCCTATAACTGTTGTTAAAACTAATCCAGTCTCGCTCCATCTTGTGTTAAGTCAATCTAGATGGAACTGCCATTAGGGATCTACTATGGAAGCTTGATTGGTCGTTAGGCGTTAATGATGACCACCTGACACCCGTAAAGTTATGGTTTATTTTTCTTACATGCAAGGTTTGTAATATTTGTAAGGATGTTATCATGCATAGTAACGTCACGTTAGTGTTAATTGTATTTTGAGAACGTGTAAAATGTGGTGTAATTGTAAATTCCAGATTGTTATTATTTGTGGTAATGACTTGTAAATCCTAGTGTTACCAAAATATATATAAAAGTAGTGTTATTTATATTCCAATGTAATGTTATCATGTCACAAGGGTAAGAGTATTGTTATTTAGTGGAAGGTTGCTAAAATTGTATTGTTATGAATAACATAAGTGATATAATAGTGTGTAATGTTTTGTGATTGTAAATTATATTGTTGAGGGGATGTGTAAAGGAAATGCCATGGTAATATATTGTTTCTGAAGTATGTGAGAGTATTGTTTTTGCAACATAAGATAGAGTGTAATGTTAGGTTAATGCTAATATTCATGGTAATTTTATGGTATATGTAACATATAGGATGTATGGATATTGTTAATTAATTTCAGGGTTAGTACTATAATTGGAATTGTCCAAACTCACAATTGTATGATATCAGAATCTTTGATTTGATAAAGCTAGTTGCTCTGTATATAAGTCTGTTTGTGTGATTATTTTTCTGTGTAAAGAATCCAGTGTTGTATCAAGAGTCTCAGGCCCTTTAAAGGCAGGGTTTCCACTCTTGCGACACACCTCTAAGGTCGTATCAGCAGTCTCGGGCTCTTTCAAGGTAGAGTTCCCACCACTGCAACCTCCTGACAGAGATTACTAGTTTTTTCCTGAGCAGTTGGCCAGGAGCCTATTTGACATTCTCTCTCTTTGGAGCAGAGAACTAAGATTAAACGCCCTGCTTTCCTGTGCAAAAATAGTAAAATCTACTACTATGGATTCTTCCATTTGTGTTCGTACTGTACATAGCACAATATGTCGTTTAATTCTTGTAGTTACTTGTTGTGCACCTTGTGTCTTCTTTTTGTGATCATCGTGGTTGTGTCTTGTTAGTCGTCGGGTGGCGACATAGAGTCAAGTGTGTCTGTTTCCTTTTTACACACACGCACACACCTTAAACAAATTTTTTTTTTGCACTTGTTATCAGAGTTATTGTCGTAACGAGGAGGCTGTCACAGTACATGAGCTCATGGATAGGATCACATGAAAATTTTCAAGTGAGGGAGTATGATGCAGGAGCATCTCCCGCGTCAAGTGAGTCGACGCGGAAGTGAAGGACAGCTGGGCAAGCGCTAACACAAATTTTGAATTGCCTTGGAAGTTGTTGCATGATCCTAAATGTAGTCATTAAGAAGAGGCACACTTGTATAATGTAAATGGACCTTGAGTGATTACTCTCATCCTTAGTAGGTAGGAGGCATATAAGATAGTTAATGCAGGTAGATAGAATTTAATTATAGATTAGATAGTTCAAGACTGCAAGAGGGAAACGGGATATAGACACCCTCATTGTGCATTGTAACATTATGGAAGATTATGAAGCATTGGAGCAAGAGCATCCAGAGAGATGTGTAAGAACACCCATGTACAGATATTTGGATTAATAGGAAGAGATTGATTCAAATTCATGGTTTTGTGTTGTTCTCTGTGTATTGATGCTGAATGATATGCTCATTAATGTTTGCTTCCTGTTATGAATTTGTTTTAGATGTTGTGTATATGATTCCATGTTTGAGTTTGAAGTCTGAGAGGAAGAAGGAATGAGTTTCAATTGTTTCTCTATCTGAACAAGGATTCCTGCAAGGAGTGTAGCTGAAGTGTCTGCAAGGAGTGCGTTGACAGGGGGCTTAGGTAGTTTAGCTTTTGTTCTCATTCACCCAAAGGTTCAGTTGGGCACAGGAGCCGTGCAAGGGGTGCGCAGGCCGAGTGAAATCTCAGGGTTGCGAACTTGAGAAGAGTATTTGAAAGACTATTGTTGCAGGAGTGTGCAGGTTCGAAGGTTTTCAACACCTAGGAGTGTCTGAATTTTGCCACAAGGAGTGCGCGGAAGGAGTCTTTCCTAAAGACTCGGAGTTACGATAAAAACCAGGGAGGATAGGGCCTTAAAATTTCATTGGAGGACATCGCAGAGAGGTTGTACCTTGAAGGTTTAAGCAGGCGTCGTAAGTTCACGCTGCAGGTGGACGAGTTCTGGAAGGAACACTTGGTCGTTTCGTAGATAGCATCAGGAGGAACAGACGGTTGATATTCTCCAAGGAGGATTCGCGACATCCCGTGAGCCGTTAGATCTCACGGGGAAGAAGGGGAGATATGTGAGTATTCCCGAGAGCTTCGAAGCTCAAGAGGGGTAGGATCGTAGATCCGAGCGACAAGGGCCATCAGATTTACAAGTGAATTTTCATATCGGGGTTTCGTGGGTCGAAGCTCTGTAATATTACAATAGGAATCGCAAAATCGTGATACGCGATATCCCGACAATAAAAGGGATAGTGTGGAGCCACAAGGGTTAGAGTGGGAGACAAGTGGCACAAATTATCAGAGTTTCATGGCGAGAAGTTCCGAAAAAATCACATTAGGATTCCCGATATTTCGAACTCTGAAATGCCGATGGAGTGAAGGACCGTTGAATAGTCAACTCGTACGTACGTCGGGGTTTCGGCATATCGGGAGTCGGGAGTCGGTAAAGTGAGTTGTTTGATATCGCGAGTGGCGAAATCGCGATAAGAAAAGTTCTGAAATAGAAGGGAAGGTCAACGTTGATTGTCGTCGGGTCTCGGGGACTCGAGGGTACAATTCTCGACCACTGACCTCGTGAAGTCGCAAAGTCCGATCCTCTGAGTGTAAAGAGGAGATCCCGTGCAGATTTCTGTGGGTGCAGATTTCTCGACAGGGAAATAGAAGAGCGTTACAGTTCTTCTGGCCAAGGAAGAAGAAAAGATCTTGAGCTGACGTAGGCCTTTCGACCTGCGAGTTATGAGGAAGGGAGTTTGGCATCACATACGCTCAATTTTACTCTTCTGGGAATAAGGGCATCTGTAAGGCTTGATATTAGGAGGAACACTCATAGGAATTAGGTGAATTATATGATCACGATTTAGAGTGGGTGGAATACCTTTGGGAATATTTTCAAATACTTTGGAATGCTTATCAATGATCCCTTGGATATATAGGGAAATGGATGGCTTAGATGTTTGAACATCTAGTGAGCATATTCGTACAATTACACCCTAATGCCTCTTTTTCAATAATTTTTTCATGCCATTAGAGCTTATCACCTTAATAGGTTTCCCTGTGATACCCCTTAACTCAATTTCTTTTCCTTCCAATGAAAATTTCATGAAAAGTTTTTGAAAATTAAAAGCCATTGATCCCAATGATTGTAACCATTGGAATCCTAGTATGACATCAACACCACCCATGGGTATAATAATCATTGGACTATTCATTACATATTACCCCATAGTAATATTGATCTTATTTCATTTTCCAGAGAAATTGATAGTTCCTCCATCTGCAATCATTACTTGAAACTCTGGCGCTGGATATATAAATCAATTGAGAGCTTTGGCTAATTTATAGTGAATGAAATTATGATTACTACCAGAATCAATTATTCCTATTATATTTTTCTTTTTGATATATCCTTCAATATTGAGGGTTTGAGGAGTGCTAATTCCATTCAATGCATTACATGATATTGTGGGAGTCAACTCTTCAAAATAAATCTCTTCTACGTTTTCATCTTGAGATGGTTCATGTTCTTGTTCTTGTTCTTCTACCTATTCACAATCTATGTAGAATAATTTCTTCTCACCACACTTATGTCTCTTACTGTACTTGCTGTCACAATTAAAGCATAAACATTTTTCTTTTATTTCCTCCAATTTTTGAGGTGTCAACCTTGTAGGTTGAGATGTTTTAGAAGAAGGAACATTAGTCTCTCGATAGATGTTAGTAATGGTCCATCTAGTAGCCACAGCCATATTTTTACTTTCAACATTTCTCGCCACCCTAAATGCATTCTCCAATGATTTGGGTTCCCAAAAGTGAACCTCATGTTGAATGTTGTCCTTTAAAGTTTCTATGAATACATCAATTAGGTGCTCATCTGGAATATTTTTTACCTTTATATTCAATATTTGGAAGTTTTCAATGTGCTCTACAACTAAACCCTTTTGCTTGAGATTTATCAGTTGGCTAAAGAAGGTATGGCTCCTTGTATCCTCATAGTGTTCTATCATTTCTTTCGTGAAAATTTTCCAAGTGACGAGTTATTTGCAAGAACAAAGCCATTGATACCACAAAAATTGATTGGGTTCTAAATATAAATAAGCAATTCACACCTTTTGTGTATGTGGCACATCATGTAGATCAAAGAATTGATCCATCTGAAGTACCCATGTGATTGGATCCTTGACATCCAAATTCCTCATATTGATCTTAGGAAAGTGGTTGGTCTTCAACCCAAAGTTGGAGTTTCTCTATTATTGATTCATCTTGTGTCCTCATCATGAATTTCATGGGATACATTTTCACTTTTAGGTGTCCTCTCTATTAGGAATTTTTTCAATATTTCCATGATATCCCTTTTTAAAACATCCATATTAGTATCCATTATTGCCTCCAACTTATCTTTAGTTGAATCCATCATCCCTTGTACTTCATCTTTTGTTACTTTCTTAGTTTGTAAATCATTTATGTCCCTGCACATTTCTTCACCTTCATCAAGAGTCCAAGTAGGACCATCTAGAGGCTTATTTGGTGTAGAATTTCCATTTTTTGGTGGCATGTTGGCCAAGTATTACTTTTAAACCTTGATTTCTAGGTGGTTCTGCTAGATGATATTTCTTCTGCTATATCTTCAAAATTTTAGCCCTTCTAGGTATGAAAATTTCTTTTTGTAGTTATATGATACCTCTTATCTACAATGCCATAGGTCTGATCAGAATTGAATGTGCCAAGTGGAAGTTATGGTAACTTCCCCACACCTTTTTGATTTGTATCCCTTCCAGGAGAGCGACTTGTAAAGCGTTCCAAGAGCACAATATCTGATATTTGATTCTGAAAATTGTACCAGAAATGCTATAGAATATTCGATGTGAAATGAAAATGGTCTCACATAATTTGGATACTCATTGAATAAGAGATCACTTTTTTATTTGGAAGACTTGTTTGAGACTAGTTAATATGACTAGTCAGATACCCTATCTTGCACAGGGTGTATTTACAAAAGTAGGATGACCCAGAAGCATAAATTTTAATCACAACTACCTTGAAAATTTTATGAATATCTTCCTAGTTTCATGGTATGAAATGTTACATAAAAAAGTGTATATTGAAAATTATGCAATGAATAAATTCAGGATTACTCCAAAACCATATCTTACATATTCTATATCTCCGAAAGTATAAGTCCTCAGGAGCTGAAATTTGGGCAACACGTACCTTGATCCGTCTATTAAATACCCTCTAAGTGGTTCCTTCTGAAACATCGTATAAAAAAATTTATAGAAAAAATTCCAAGGTTTCATAGATGTAGCAGCGAAACCCCAAGACCTTGAGCTATGATACCAAATGTTAAAAACCAAATATCAAAATAGCATAAAAAAACCTCAGAATAAGTACTCAATGCCTTGAAAAAGAGAGAATTTCATATAATAATCCTCTTCGATGGGGAAACCTCCTTATACACCACATAAATTTCCAAATGCAAGATGATTCCAAATGAAAAGTCATCAAAAAAATTTATCATCGTCAACATCAGTAGAAACTGAACATCATCATCATCTGCAACAAGAAGGTGTAGTAGCATCATCATCATCATCAACAAAAACACAAAGTTGTAACATCAACATCAACAAGACAAAGCTGGAACAACAACATCAACATCATGAAGCTAGAATATCAACATCATCAACAACATGAAGCTAGAACATCAACATAAAAAACATGAAGCTAGAATATCAACATCATCAACATCATGAAGCTAGAGAATCAACATAAACATTTGTGGAACTCTAACAAACCATCTTTTCCGGACCTTTGGGATCTGCCCAGGAATCATAAGATTCCCTAGGATATAAAATCCTAATAAGCTACCACCTAGTACTCTAACAGAACGCCCTTACTGGGCCTTTGGGATTTTCCCAAGAATCATAAGATTCCCTAGGATATAACATCATAATTGAGATACCACTACTGACCACAGATGGAATATACATGCACAGGTACTCTGACAGATATTCCTTACAGGAACTTTAGGATCTACCCAGGGATGATCAGTCCCCTAGGATATAAAATCCTAACTTAGCTACCCATTGTTAGTCAGGATACCATATTATCATCCACATCACTCCCCCTTTTGAGGGAGGTCCTTTCAAAAAACACCAACTTATCTCAAAAGTACTCAAATTTCACATGAGATAGAGGCTTCGTTAACACATATGTAACCTACTCATATGTGCCAAGATAATGGAGATTTGTAGCTTCCTTCTGCACCATGTCATCAATTTAGTGGTACCATATCTCTATGTGCTTCATATTATCATGGAACATTGGGTTCTCTGTCAACTTTATGCAACTCTGGTTATTAGATAGGATCATGGTAGCTTCCATCTCCAGATCAAACATATATGTCAAAACATTTTGAAGCCATATGGCTTCATAACTGGCAGAACATGCTGCAATGTACTCCTCTTCTGCTATGTTGAGAGAAATATTGGATTGATTCCTGCTTTGCGATGAAGTCATGGCTAACCCCAAGCTGAAACAACATCCTGAAGTGTTATTTCTGTCTGAAACACTTCCAGCCCAATCTGAATCAGTATAACCATACAATTTGAAGTCACAATCTCCAGTATGACATAGTTCGTAGTCCAACGTACCCTTAAGGTATCTCATCACATGCTTTGTAGCTACAAGGTGAAAACATCTGGGCTCCACCAGATACTGACTCAAGGTGTTCACAAAAAAACATATATTTGGTCTGGTATTCGTGAGATACATCAACAAACCATTCCTCTATCTATATAGAGTAACATAAAATATTTCTGACGAAGTATCAACCAATAACTTCATATTCATCTCCATAGGAGTGGACATGGCTCTACATTCCATCATATCGAATCGCTTCATAATTTCCACAACATACTTTCCTTGATTAAGGAAAATCTCTTCTGCGATCTGCCATACTCCAAGACCTAATAAATAGTGCATCGGGCCTAGGACCTCATTTCAAATTAAGAAACAATATTCTTCTTACAATATGTGATGATATTTTCTTCATCTGTCAAGAATAAGTCATCCACATATGGTAGCAATATAACTAGTCCATCATTCTCAATCTTGAAGTAAATTTTGGGATCAACTTTACTCTTGGTCCATCCCAAGATCATAAAAAAACTATCAATCCTACCATACCAAGCTCTTGGATCTTGCTTCAAATTTCTGACATGACTCTTCTTATCCTATACTTTGAAACCAAATTTTCACATCACATTGTACCAACCTGGTACACTTTCTCAGTTGCAACTTAATCTGGACAATCATGTGTTGGATCTATGTACTTTATGCAAAACATTATTTATCTCACTGTCTGAGAGTATGTACTCTACTCTCTCTGCAACTATTCCTATGGGACTGGGACTCTACACCTATAGTTTCTCTAAAGATAAGAATTACTCCTCCATTCCCACTTTGGCTGATGAACTCTGAGAGTAACTCTTCTACTCTACCACAACAACATAATTATCTTAAACTAAGAGTGACTCAATAATTAACACCTAGGGTATCTTATCCTCTTTCTCTGGAGATAACTCAATATTTTATTGTAGTCATGTCTCCATGGCCCAACTCATGTACTACACCAACTGGCTCTAGAGATAAATCAATCTCAAATACAAGGATTTTCATACCTGCTCCCTCTGAATCTCATATTGTGTCAACTTATTTTAATGAATCAAGTTTGTTCTATATAATATACTTCTTCTGATTACTGGAGCAATTGTCTCATCATAGTATTCTCCCTCTTGTTGGAAGAATCCTATGGACACAAATCAAGACTTTTACATCTATGTACTATTATCTTCAACATCCTTGATTTGTTAGATCAATCTTGGAAGTCACCACTAACTTCCCTTCTAGTCTTAAGGAAAAATCCACATCCCAATCCTTTTGACTAGCTTCCTCCTCTATCATTGAAATAAGGGAATCTTATCAAGAGATTACATGTCTCCTAGAGCTCTCTTAAGCTACTATCTAGTCTTCTCAACTCATGGCATATGTCTACCAATCCTGGAAGATGTCTCTTTTTCCCATCCGATCCTTTCTGAGATTAGGCTTACTCTGAGTCTTGATTTCTTCTAAGTCTACAAAAAATTCATAGTATCTATAGGATAGACTTGGTTTTGAATACCAAGTATTAATATGAAAAGATGAGTCATACTTCAAACAAATTCTACTTCCTGTAAAGGTGGCTTTATTATCCATTGACCAAGTCTACTGTGAGTTATATTCTAATGTTCGGTCATCTTTGGAGCCTTCTGCTCCTTACAATCAATCTCCATATGAGATACTCTGTATCTCAATTAAAGTATCTCATTCTTCATATTTTTTGGTACATGGGTGTATACAATCATGTATATAGCTTGGATAGTCTGCTCCATGTCCCATCTAATATGTTTCCTCCTGTAATCATCACTATAGCTTCCTCAAGGTTATCACCTGTGACCTTCCTGAAACAAGAACACCAACAAACATGAATAATACTCTTTATAATAATAATAATAATAAAATAGTGAGAACAATTGTCACAATAGCTCCTTTAGAGATATCACTTTTGGCCTGCTTGAAACAAGGGTGAAAAGTAAGAAATACAATAATAAGGAATGATAGAAACACTCTTCTAGGGTTGTGATTAATCATTCCTCCATGGTAACCTAGAAACAAAACAAGAAGTTTCTCCTAGAGGAGATGTTAGTTATATCTAGTAAATGATTATAGTAAGCATTTATCTCAATATTTCTCACATGCTACCAAGTATTCAATAATAAAACTTTTCAAAGATTGTTATCATGACTATAATGTTTAGTAGTTATCAACCTTGATATGTGTAAATTTGAATCTTATCAATTTAATCATTCAAACCTAGAACCTAGAGTATTTTCCTCAAGAATAAGCGTTTTTCTTTCTTCTAAGTCTCCTTCACTCAAGATGACAAGTACTTTCTTCAACCTATCCTATGTACTAAGACAATATGCTATCTTGACATAAATTTGAGTTAGGGAATAAACTCTATAATCTCAACTTTAATCAATCTAATAATTTGACTTTAATTTTGACCAATGGTTAGTATGATAACTTCAACAGATCAAAATTCAACCTGGATATTCATAAGATTACAATATAACAAGTAGAGGCATATCAAAGTAATCAAACTTGGGGTGCATAGTTTCTCTGAATGTGTTGGATATGAGATCTCTCTGGATGTACGATTGTTGTTTAGAAAAAAGATCATTTCTCCTACAAATACCCTTTAAACTAATGATAGAGTTTAAACATATGTAAGTACATACCACTGGCAGTATCAACAGGTAGTGGCACCATCTGGTAGCAGTGGAAAGTATTAACGAACATTTAAAACTTCAAAGGTGCTTCAACTTGTAACTTAGAGTAGTTAGATATTTTTTAGGGTAAGGCGCACTAGGAAAATAAAAATCAGTCCCAACACTTCACAAAACTTTCACTACAATTGATACTACAACTAGTGCTACAACTGGTGTGAAGGAATTGGAACTAGAACTTCAATTGATACTGTAACTGCAACTGGTACTACAACTACAACTAAAACTTAGGTTTTTATGAGGAAACCCTATTTTCTCAAAATTTAATTTTTGGAATTATGATCTAGGGAATAGATGTGCCCTCCTAGGGAGAGTTCCTAGGTGTGGTTACTTTCTTCAACGTCCTCCTCAAACAAGGAAAACATCACAATTAGGGTTTATGCAGAAACCCTAATTCTGTAGTAACTGTAATACTAAAAAATGGATTTTGGAGAGGGTGCATTGAGGTTGGTCACTTCTTATAAACTATGAGTTGGTCTCTTTAAGGCATGATCTGATACCATCTTGAAGTTTTACTTATACAAATAGAAGTTACGGTTCTTATTTAGTATTATAATCATTTAGCACATTAGTTGCATAAATAAGATCATCAAAAGAGAGCAAATCACTGAAAAAATAGAGACACAAAGATTATCTTGGGAAACCCTCATGGGGGAGAAAACCCAACAAAAACTTCCTCAATATATATAGAAAAAATACCAAACAAAAGATCATCCTCTAATCCTTCACTAGGAAGAGTAGCAACCTACTTAACCAAGAGATACCAAGACATAGACCAGGAAAGCCTCCTTGACGTCACACTTAGCTGCAGTAGAATTTCCTCCTCCAAGACTTTCTCACTGTAGAGATGAGTGTGTGTAAATTAGGTGCTGACCTCCCTTATAAATAGTGGTCTGGCCAACCTATAATTAGGTCTGGGCCGACCTATCACTTTACTCTCTTAATTTACATTTAACTGCCAAGGCACACAAGGGATGACTTTTCCAAAGGCACAATAGGGCCTAATTAATAAATATAATATAATAATAATATTCAACATTCCCTCTTAGGTAGAATATTCTTCAAAGTTACAATATCTCAACAAATAGTCTCTAGGAAAATAAAAGGACATGCCCATAGGGGAAACTGAGCCAATATATTGATCATAAGCATTTTGATAAAACATCTAAGATTTTTCTGAACAAAATTAAACTTCTATCTAATGGTAATGAAATTGTAATATAATCTATAAAGCAAGTAAAAAAGAGGAAAACTAAAATCCAATCAACTTCCATCAATCCTCATGAGTAACTTATAGTTGAGTGGTAGCCGGGACATTCCTCTAAGCAACTGCAGATGTCTGATGAAGTCTTTATGCCCATGTAGCGATGCTCTTGGCACTAGCATATTTGGCCCATTTTGCGATGGTTGTTTCGATGCTTATGCAATGTTATGCCATTGATATGGCGACGAATTTGGAGTCTCTAAAACGTCGGTTTAGGTGACGTGGCATTTGCGACGAACTTGATCAAACTTTGCATAAGAGACGATATAGGAAAACAATCTTCAACCAACTTTTCATCTAAATTGTGACAACAACTTTTATAGTTAAACTAACACATCATTAGAAGTTGTCGTCGCCTATTCGACAACAACTTTTTGTTGTTTATGTAGCTAAATCGATGCATCAATAGAAGTTGTCGTCACCTATTCGTCGACAATTTTTTGGTGTTTATGTAGTTAAACCGACGCATCAAAATAAGTTGTCATTGCCTATTCGATGAAAACTATTCGATGTTTATATAGAAAAACCATCACATCGATAAAATTTGTTGTCGCCTATTCGACGCCAACTTTTCGATGTTTATATAGCAAAACCATTGCATCGATAAAAGTTGTCGTCGGATATGCGACGACCAAAATTTATTTAGAGAAAAAATAAAAAATTATTTTGGGCATCAATTTTGATATTAATATTAAATCCCAAAGGGTATTGCATGAGCCCCATGTTGATTTCATAAATCCTTGGGACTTCTTTGATGGAGCTTATCAAGGCTCTCCAAAAATGTGTGGGGATGGAATCATACTCTTTTTAGATCATTACCACTTCTTCTCCTTAAAATATGGAGCAGGACTGGGAGCAAATAACATGGTTGAATTCTACACCCTCTAGATGTTGATGAAAGTGGCACTTGAAAAAAATATTAGGTGTTTGCAAGTTATT